>JAMXBB010000001.1:118833229-119060807 GCA_024138015.1 Lumnitzera littorea | reverse complement strand
TTTTCTTCGTTTTCGAGCCTAGAACGCGTTTAAACCCTGAAATCAACATTTTACTCAATTAAGTATCAATTTCTTTAAATAAAACCAAAAATGTACGGGAAATGCTATAAAATCACCATATAAAATATGTTTAAAATTAGAGTTATCAATAGCTGTACTGCCCTTTTCTGTTACTGGATATTTTTTATGCTTATTTACAACATTACCTTATAAATCATTCCTTTTCCTTCACTAGTAGGAATCCTTTTTTTTTTTTTTTATAATCTACACTAATCTAAGACTTATTGTAATTAGGTCATATAAATACCTGTGTATTGTAATATACCTGTGTATTGTAATAGCCGTAACAATTAATACAATCAACATTTAGACATTTTTCTTCTTACGTAAGCTAAGTGTATCTTGCTTACTCTCAACTACTCTTTTCTAACCCATTGAACGTAAACTATTAGCAAGGGACCTTTAGCTATACTTGTGCATAATATTAAGTACAACCAAAGCTTGTATGAGGCTTTAGTATATCATATCCACCGTTGATGCACGAGGACTTCTGCTCAATCTTCAACTATCATTTATTCTTTAGACTGTCTTGAGATTTGGACTTAATGAGGACCGCGACCAAGAACAAATAAGGCCAGTCGTTGAATGGGTTCAAGCTTGACAAAAGCTTGAAAGGAAGTTATGGGGAATGTGCGAAAAGATGAATGCAAATGAAAAGTAAGCAAAACCTAAGAACAACTCCGATTAATATAACGCACCAAAGGAGCTTTCAAGGACTCACGGCATAATTTGATATAACACAAGAATTGTTTTGGTGAAGTTACTCACTACCTAACTTTACTTAAGAGTTAAGATAAAAGTGAATATGAGAGTAAACAAAACAATGTTTACGACAAGGAAGAATATTTAGTTTTATTGATAATAATCTGATCTTACAACTATAGATACAAGGGGTGTTTGTACCCGAAAGTTAGGATAACTTACCAAAAAGGGAAAAGACAAAAAAGAGTATTACCCTAAGGAAGTAATGTATAAAAATACAAAAGAGTAAAAATGAATATTCAAGAAAAATAATTATTAATATAACAGATTCTATGTAGGCTCCTATATACGTGGTGAAGATGTATTGGCGAAGCCGTTAAAGAATATAGAAAAAAGGGTACAGTCAAATGGTTTGTCCAAGTAAGGGTGGCTGTGTCAGTCCGAAGTCCCTCTCTCTTTATCTCTCGGCAAGAGAGATGCCAAATAAGTAGTTTGCTCGAGCTTAAATGAGTAAGCGCGCATGGTTTGGTAGATATCTCAGCATTCTAACATTCAATACACAATCTCTTATAAGAATCAATCCACGACAATCCTCAAGCCAAGGTTGACCTGTTAAAAGCCAACGCAGACCTGCTAAATGCTAAAGCCGACCTGTCTTAACCCGAGATCGACCTGCTCTTGCTAAGGCCAAATTGATAACCGAAGGATGAAAGGTGGAAAAGGAACCATTCGGCATCAGGGTTGTTGTTTGCTAAAACAATAGGTGACTAAACAGTCGAGGCCTTAAGGACGAAGAATAGCTCAGTACAGTACGGGGAAGCTAGCGCTAAGCAATCCATGAGTTCAACAATTGTGAGTCGACCTCACTGGAAGCTAGGCCAAGCATAATAAGACCTCTAAACATCCTACCCCAGCTCAGACACCCGATTGCCAACTGACCCCTGCTCAGGTCTGATCCCATAGATAACTCGAATAATTGCATGCCAACCACTTTATTAAATGTGCAGTTTTGTTTACCCTATTAATATTTTCCTTATTTCAACTATAGGCCATTCTTTAGGGTTTAAGGACCTTATATATTATTTATAATTTTGCCACTAGAGTTTTAGATTTTACTATAAATAGCAACTTTTATAATTAGCCAACAGATAGAGAGAAGAATATACAGACAATGATTACACTTGAACATTCCTTTTGAGTAAAGATATTCTTGAGCTCTTAGAGCTTGCATTTTGGATTATTGAGTGTATTTTACTCTTTAATCTCTTGTGTTCTCATCAATCTTGCCCTTAAGATTGTGGTAAACCCCTTATTTGAGCAAGCTAATGAGTCGTATCAAACCTCTCGTTTGAAACCTAAGTGACATTTAGTGTTCATGAGTTGTATCAACCTATTTCGAGCTTAACTCTTGATTGTGTTTATTTCTTAGTGTATGATATCTATACACATTCACATTCAAAACCCCCTTCCACTTCCTATTCCTCATCCCACTCGAACGTCGAATACCCATTCGTGGTTCATATTCACTGCATGTTCATGGATTTACATCAGCTTCGTTGGTATCAAAGCTTTAGAGAGACACACATATTAGTGTTCTTCAAAGTTTGATTTGTGATTTGGACATTTCTGTTAATCATCATTCTATAGCGTAGTACGTTGTTTGTGTTCTTAGTAGTCGTGGTATTTTATTACTTGTATCGAGTTATAGAGTTAACCAGTAATAATTTCAGTAGTTATCTCTAGTTGTAGAAGTGTTTATTAGTTGTAGGTAACTGCAAAAATCGAGTAGCAGTAATTTCCGATTTACTGTCAGTTGCATTTTGTTGTAGTAGTAGTTGTAGAATTGTCTTAATGGTGGTTCCAAGTCGAGTACAGTTGAGTGTGTAACGTGTTTATTAAATTTTCTCTCTGGAATTTATTGTACAGACCACAATATCAGAAGATAGTGTCAATAACAGTGGAGATAATCCTTATGGAAGCTTGAGGAGACATCTTGATAACATGAAATATCAAATTCAGAGTCTCACTTATTCTACCCAAGAACTTATTGGATTAGTTAGAGGTTGTAGGCGTGTTGATCAAAGTGAAAGAAGGGAACGAGCACTCACCAATCAAAGTGGTTCCAACAAGCTTCATAATGATGAATGACAGTTGAGAAGAGCTGTTGAGCCGAGGAGAAGAGAAAACCGACCTAAGCTAAGGAGAAGCAATGATAGGATTATTGACTCCGAAGTGAACTAAGGAGCCTGAAGAAGAGAGCTAAGGCCAAGAAAAATTGTAGCCGAGCAAAGCTCCAATAGAAGTAGCCGATCTAAGGTAAACCAAGCAACTCGGAATGCAAGGGATGAATCCCGAGAACATAGCCAAAGACTTGACAATATAAAGCTTAAACACCCAACCTTCAGTAATGGTAGCCAACCTGAAGAGTTCCTTGATTGGGTTCCTCGAGTCGAGAAATTGTTTGAGTGCTATGAGTGTGATGACCAAACAAAGGTTAAGCTGGCTTCATTATCCTTTATTGAATATGCAAGTCTTTGATGGGATAAATTGGTCACTAAGCGAGATGTCGAAGGAGAGGAGTCGATCAAAACTTGGAGACTTATGAAACGTTTGATGAGTCAGCGCTTTGTGCCGACAGACATCAAACAAGAGATGCTCCATGCGTTCTAGCACTTGAGACGAGGTCGAAGCATTGTTGAAGAATGTTTGCAAGAGTTTGAGACCTTGATAACTAGATGTGAGATTGCTGAGCCATAGGACCGCATCATTGGCAGGCTTCTGAGTAGACTCTGAGATGACATTGCTGATGTAGTCAAGCTATAATCGTTCAACTTATTGGACGAGCTAATCAATTTAGCATTAAGAATGGAGAGACAAAGGAGGAGAAAGCACTAGAGGCCGACCATGCCACCTTAACAAGGTAGCCTTGAGCCTAAGAGGTATGAAGAGAATAGAAGATCTAAGGAAAGAATGGAGAAAGGAGAGCCTAGCCAACCTGACTAAGTTGAGAATAAGAAAGTAAAGAAGGAGAAAGTGCCTAGCACTAAAGCCAGAGAAGTTAAGTGCTTCAAATGTTTAGGTTACAGACATATTGCCTCTCAGTGTCTAAATAAGAAGGTCATGATTTTAAAAGGTAATCATTAACCTCCTCGCTAAATCTTTCAAACTTCCTTCCTACTCAGGCTCTTCTTTACCTTCTTTTTCATTCTCTTCCTCCTCTTCATCCTCTTTTGCTTCTTCACTTAAAGTAGAAGTAGGGGGTGACAAAAACACGCTAAGCTGCTTCAATTCATTCATTTGAGCCATATTGCTAAAAAACTCGATCACCTTGTTTTGCTTGATAATCAATTGTGCAAACATATCATCCATTTCCTTCTTCATTCCATATTACCTCATCATCATGTTTTCTAACATATCTTCAATTATGTCTAATTGAGAGGCTGCTCCTCAACTAGAACCAGCACCCCCTACCCTCTCATCATCATCACAATGCATTCTCATATGCCTAATGCATCTTTCCTCAAAGACTTTAACTCTCTTACTATAGTTATTTGTGGCATAAATTAAGACATAAGTCTTATCCCTTAAGCTAATACAGTAATATTAAGGCCATAACAAAATTTTCCATGATCCCTTATTCTAGTGGCATGCTTATCCAAGTACTCAGCTAGTAGAATCTCCATGTTCATAAGACACTACTATATCATATCATGTAACGCCCCAAAACTAAAGGGGGTCATAACTCGCCAGGTATCCTTACCAATTAAGAACACGTTAAGGCTCCAAAACTAACTACAATCTTCTTAATCACTTATAATATCCACTTATCAAGTAGAAAATAACAATTCTCCAAATACATCAATTCAAGTAACTCACAGGTGAATTACTTTATCTCCAAACATATTAAATAACTAGACCTTAATCTTTTATAATATACTAAGATAGCCACCTCTCATTCTTGACTTGATGATAGCAATTTCCATAATCTGCAGCTATAAAAATAAAGGAATGAGCTGAAGCCCAGTACGAGTGCACAAACACACACGAATACCAAGCCCAAAACATATACATGCGTATAATGCAATTGTATCAACATATGAGAAAACAATAGTTTAATTACCTTTAACTTAAGCCAGCATATAACACAAGAGTACTTATGACCCCACCATAGTCTTTGTCCACATACATAAATGGATATAATTCAAGTTTTCCTTTAAGTCTTTTATGCTTAGAGTCTAGAGTCTAGAGATCAGAAACCTAATATTCTAACTGCGTCATTCTATATGAAAGTTCACAAGGGAAACCTTGAACATGATCAGTGGTTGCTCCTCTAGGGAACTGCTACTACAAGCCCCTAGAGTGAGTGGATCAAGCAAAATCAATAAACCGTTGATTCAAGCCAAATATAAATTAGTCCAATTACATCTTAAGTCTTAACAAGCATAACCTCACAAGTACAACCATATAAACAAGCACTACGTACCTAGAAAGCTAAATCTGAACCAAATACAAAGTCTAAACCAACTGTGGAACCCAAATCTAACAGCTTGACAATTAACTAGAATTCACAACTTAAAGTCCCATACGAAAAAGCTTCAACCACCCAACAAAGAAGAAACTCGATTACCAACATGAATATAAATGAAATAAGTAATCACGTTAACTTTCAAGCACCCTACGACTAAGTTTTACCTATAAGTTATATATGAACCTATAATTTATCCAATTAAGGTCCCAAAAGAAAATAGTTGAATCAAATAATAAGTCAGAATAGAAACGGAATGTAATACGATTAAGCAAAAAGTTGATATAACTATACAAGATTACTTATTTATTGCAAATCCTAAAGTTTGTTTTATATGTACATATATATAAAAGAAAATATAAGGTGACACGTGATTAGGGTATCAAAATATATAGATTATTAAATTGGTATGGTAATAAAATAATACGTACTTAATCGGATAATATTATGATTCATAAATTTTCATAAGAAGGGACATAATAATAATGGATATGTGAAATAGACATGCTATACAAATAATACAATATACTATACAAACATGATACTAACGTGATAAAAAAAAATACTTAGATTGTAATGTCATCAATATTAATAATAAAGCATACTAATAATAAAATAGTATCGTCATAAATCAAATCGACACTTGGAACTTACGTATAAAATACAATTATTAGGAACTTATGTATAAAATACAATTATTAGCATAACTTTAAACAAAAAATAGTAACTTAACTTTGAATACAATAGAAAACAGAAATCTGGCCCTAAACATATATACCTATAATTATTATTCTGAAATATGATAAAATATTTAACAGTAACCTTTAGATAAAATAATATTATATAACATGATAATCGAATAGCTTATTAGCAGGAATTGAATACTAACAAATACTTATTTCCACATTAATAACGAAAAATAATAAATAAAAATAATACTCTATATATATGGTACTGAATAAGAAATCGAAATGGCTCGCAAAATAAAACCGAGGTGGAAACATCGAATAGGTACAAAATGATAACGAACGAGAACCTATCATACACAAAAATACAAAAATTACTTTCTATTTAAATAAATACCCCAATAATCGACTAGTGTTAATTACCGGAATAAGCTCAGAACATGTGGAAACAAAAATAAACCAACCCAACCAGGAGTGAGAACCCAAAATTTGACTTTGAACGCTTGCTATTGGCAATGAAATGGAATGGGGTTTGTTGATAGGGCTTCAGGAATTAGGGACGAAATTGAGAGAGAAAGAAGGAATTGGGGTGGGACTGACGTCAAGGGTTTGGGTTGGGGAAGAATTGAAGGAGGGAACTGCAGTTGAGGGAGATAAATTTAGGGGGTGTAGGGTTCACGAGTATTAATAAAGGGGTTGGGTAAGAATAAAAAACGGTGAGGGGCGAGAGAAATGCAAATGGGGCAAGAGAGAGAGAGGATGTAATGATGAGGTGAGAGAGAGAAAGGGAGCCGAGAGGGAAGAAAAAAAGAGTACGGCTCAGAAAAGAAAAATGGAATAGGTTTTAGGATAAGGTTTTAAGATAGATCATTTTAGAACTTTCTACGAAGTAGGATGGATTTATATTTAAAATAGAAAACTAAAAAAATTAATTAAGATAAGAATATATAGTGTTTATGAAACTAAGACATATATAAAAATATCGTAATATATAGTACTAATAAAATATTTAATTCTTATATATAAAATATAATTTAATCTATTTAATGTACACATAAAATAAGGATTTTAGAATAATATCACTGAAACCTTAATTTAGATTTCTATACTAATGGATACACTTTAAATTGAAACTGGAATTGCATTGAAGTTTACAAAGTTGAGTAATTATTTGCTAAGAAGCAATTTATAACAATACAAGCTTAAAGGATTTTACGATTTAATTAAATTACTAATCTAACCAGAGTATTTCATACTATACAAAGACAATAACTCGAGGGTACCCACGACACTAGTACTCTTCCTACGTCCAAATATCGTATGAGAGATCAACCAATACACCACTCTATACTTAAGATGCCTCATTGTGGATGCTTTGCAATGTAAGGAGAAGATTAGGTGATTTGCTTCAAAAATTGTGAAGCCGTAGCTCTACAAGTAAGGCAATAAGGAAGGTTATGTAACTCTTGAGTTTGGGCATACTCTTCATTGTACGATCCCATGTAAACTTCAAACTTTGCAATAGTGATACGGTAGGTATGTCCATTGACTCGGAACTTCATCTATCTCTTGGCCCCATATTACTCTCCTTAGGGCTTCTTTAGGTGAAAAGTGCACAACAACTCAAGGGTAAGTTCTTGCCAAATCTGAGCCTAAAGTGTCGATAGCTTCTCTTAATGTTCAATAAAGACCACCACCCATACGTACTCTTCCAAGTTCAATTGTCTAATCACCCCCCAATCTAAATAAAGTATTTCACTAAATGTACACTTCTGAAATAACTAAAACCTCTCATGGGCGGTCTCATCCCTAAACCATAACATAAGATGGACAAGAGGTTTGATAGTTGCTAATGGTTGAGGAGAGTGCAATGGCTGTAAGGATGAAGTTGAAGTGATAGATTTATTCTTCATCTTCACTTGAAGTTTGGCTCTTGCTATCATTTTTCCTATCAAAAAAGAAACAAGTTTCAAGTCAACTTTTTGGTATACAAGAGTCTCCCTATAATTAGAACATAGAGATAGACAAAAAATTATAACTAAGTGTGAAAAATATAACACTTTAGTTCATTGAGGAATTTTGTTGAACATATGGTGGCCATGCAAAATGTAGTGCTTTCTTGAGAAAAAATTTATGCAATCTTAACAACTAATGACGAAAAAATAATTCCTAGCATGCTTAACACATGATTCTTCAATTGAATGGATTGATATCACTTTCAATTTGATGAAACTCTAAAACCCTAAGTGCTAAAGTGAGGAAGATAATGAACAATTCATATAAATCAAGAAAATCAAGCATCTCAAAACATGAAATCAACATACCTACACATAGTATTTTACACTGTAAGTGACACGATCATGTCATAAATCATATCTTTCAAATCCTAAGATGGCGCCTAATTTGAACAACACAATCCTGTGAGACTATAATCCACACCCTAACTATGAAGAAAACACTCAAAACATGTGTAAAAATACTTCAATCTAACAAAGACATTAGAATAATGGAAAAGCCTTAAGTTTACATTAAGATCCAATGTACAAGACATTGATTTCTCTGAGAAAATTTGCAACAAGCATAATGAGGAGAGAGATCAAGATGTGTACCTTGTTCTTGGAATAAGATTAAAGAGTAATGTCACTTGTTGATGCAAGAATGTGCAAAATAGTTTTAGCTATGGCGTGTGTAGGTTTTTTTTTTTTCATAAGGGGAAGAAAGAAGAGAGAGGGGGTGTTGTGATTTTGCACAACTAAAATGAAAGAGAAAACAGATGCGTCAGGCTTTTTATATATCGCATGATACAATTAAGAGACACAACTGTGTCTCCTAAGTCATGTCACTTATTGAGGATGCTTGGCCTATTTGTTACTGCCATCAAAACAATTGGGAGACACAATCATGAAGTCATGTAACTTACTAATGGGGGCACTTAAATTCTAATGGCTACTAAGGACATGAGTAGAGACACAACCATCTCTCTTTGCTTGTGTACCTTATTGAGGGTATGCTTAACATGCCGCCTTACAACCGATAATGGTAGAGACATGACCGTGTCTCTTGCTTATGTAACCTACTATACCCTTTTTATTTTTTTTGAATCAAAGAAAATAATGCCTACCCCAAAATATTTTAAAATAAAAGAAAAATGGATAAATAAATAAAAACAAAAATATTAAAGCAAATTGTAGACTCAGATTGCCTCCCAAGAGTGCTATGTTTAACGTCAATAGCTCGATGAAGATCAATCTCCTTCCTTACCTTGTTTCCTAACTCTCCACATAAGAATAGATTTAGCTCTTGGCTATTGGCTGTATAAATTTCCTTTTCTAGTTACATGATTTCTACCGAATTTCTTCTTATCAAGCCACTTATCAAACTTATATAGCTCAAGTTTCTTCTTTTTGTCTGCTTTCTACTTAGATGCAGTGGTCATTAGTAGCTTTGATCTCCTTACTACAAAAATGTGTTCCAAATGATCTCTTACTTGTTTCCGTCCAATATCGATAGCTTCTCTTTAGAAAGCTCTGACTTTTCTTCCTTTGGCCTATAAACTAGTTCAAACCCCTTCATTACCACAGTGGATTCATTACTTCCAATTGAGCTAACTTCATATTGATTAGGGTTTTTCACCATCTCTTTGTTTCCCTTTTCTAAGCAACAAGTTGAGGATTCTTTGGCAAGAGTTTCCTACAAACATTCAATAATGATGGCATTAATAGAATCAACGTCATAGCTTATGCCCTCCGGTCATGAGACTTATTCATTGTATTTGAATTTTGAAAAATAATTTCTTCATCTTTGACCCTTAAAATAAGCTTATGCTTATTGACATAAAAAACAACCTTAGTAGTAATTAGGAAGGGTCTACACAAAATTATTGGTACCTCAAGATCCTCATCTATATCAAGGATAACAAAATACACAAAAAAGATGAACTTATCTACTCACACCAAAACATCATTTATGATGCCTCTAAGGTATGTGATGGACCGATCGGCTAATTGAAGGCACCTGCATGTTGGTTTAGATTCTCTTAACCCTATCTTTTTAAACAATTTATATGGCATCAAATTAATATTAGTTCCTAAATCTACCAAAGCATTATCTACTAACTAAATTCCTAAGCATACATAGAAGAGTAAAATTCCTCAGATCTTTTAATTTCTTCGACAGCTTTTTTTGGAGAAATGTTGAGCATTCCTCGTTTAGTATGATGGTTGAAAGGTCATCCAGCTTCCTCTTGTTCAACAAAAGATCCTTCAGGAACTTCGCATATTTTAGCATCTGCAATAAAGCATCAACAAAAGGTAAGTTTATGTGTAATTGTTTAAAAAGATCAAGGAATTTGCCAATTGCTTATTTTAGTCAATGTAATCTTGTTTAAGATGTTGCGAATACAAGATGAGCAACGACTTGTACTTCTTCACTTTTGGTAGCTCTACACTATCTTTTGATTTGAATGGCTTTGTACTTTCCTTACCCTCAACATCCACTTTTTTCTCAGCTACTTCCCTACTATCCTTCTACTCATCTTGCAGCTTTCTTCTACTTCTCAAGGTCATTGTATTAACATGGGATTTGTTTCAGTATTTCCAAGTAAGGACCCTTGTGGTTGTTCATTCAACATTCTTGTAAGTTATCGAATCTGATTATCTAAGTTATGAATAGAAGCTTCTTAATTCCTTAAAGAAGTCTATGTCTGTTGCACTCTTGCTTCGTTAATTAGGATATATTTTTTTAAGAAACTCTCTAACTTCTTTTTTGAGGTTGGTAAGGGAGCTATAGGATATTGAAACCTAAGTAGAGGCAAGTTTGATCTTTGCTAAGGTTGGTTCTTTGCCGAGGTTGGTTCTTTGCCAATCACTACTAACCTTGACTTTGATTTTGATTTCCCCATAAAAAATTAGGATGATTTCTCCACCCTAAATTATAGGTATCACTATATAGGTTATACTGGGGTCTTGAGGATTTCCCTAGAAAATCAACTCAATCCATTTGTTCATTACCTACAAATCCATCTTAGCAAAAATTGTTGGGGCTGAATTGAGGTTGTTGTGAACCGATTAAGAGTGATTTGATCTTTTTGCTCAACATTTCCACCTTAATGGCCAAAGAATGAATTGCATCTAGCTTAAACACACTTGTAACTCTTTGCCTTTCCTTAGGGTTTTTCCATTGGTAGTTGTTCATAGCCATTCATTCAATTAAATTTTAAACTTGCTTTGGTGTCTTTATATTAAGTGTACCCCTAGTTGCTGTGTCTATCATTTGCCTTGTCAAATGATTAAGACCGCTATAGAAAGTCTGGATTTGCATCCAAAGGGGGAGGCAGTGATGTAGACACAGCCTTAGAAGGTCTTGAATCATTCCTAAGTGTCAAATAAGGTCTTACGCTCCAATTGGGAAAATGTTGAAATATTGACTTTGAAATTTGCAGTATTTGCGAGCATAAAGTATTTTTTCACTAATTCATTTCAAGTTGTGATCAAATTCCTTCCCAAGGAATTCAATCACTGCTTAGCTCGGCTGCATAACAAAAACAAGAATGGATACAATTAGGTGGCATCAACAGTTACCCTATTGATTTTAAAGGTATCACATATTTCTAAATTGGAAATATGTACATTAGGGTCCTTGTCTTATAGGCCATCAAACTATACAAACTGTTACACCATTTGTATGATATTTGGCTTGATTTCAAAATTGTTGGCTGCAACAACAAGCTTATTTATGCTAGATTTGGCGCTAGTTAAAGACGGCCGAGAGAAATCTAACATAGTTCTATTATTATCCTTATTGTTGGCTATGTCATCGTCAAGTATACTTTTGTGATTTGACTATTGCTCGCTCAATTTGGCCTCATCTTTAATTCTCAAAGGAGACCCTTGATTAATCGCCTCCATAGTTTCTTTCATTGTTAATTGCCTCAAATTCCTCGAAGCTGTTCTCTCAATCTCAAGGCCAATTTCAATAACGTCCCATGAACTACTTTTAGTCATGAATTGTATGAAAGGAAACACGGAATTAGTTTAAGATTACACTAAAGAAATAAAAGAAAATAAATCAAGAAAAATAAAGAAATGATGGTTAGATTAATAAAGCAGCTGGTATTCTAAATATCACAGGTCCCTGACAACGGTACCAAAAACTCGGTATGAGGTAAGCCTAACTGACAATAGCAGTATAGTCTTTCAAAAATGGATATCATTCATATAAAGACCATGATTATTAATACTAACTATTTATTTATTATCTAATTGGTAAATTCAAATTCAAGAAACCAAGTGAAATTAAACTAAATTACTACTAATAATTAAATTAACAACTAATTAAAACTTCACTAAAGAAATTAAACGAGAAAACAATTAATTTAGGAAATTAACTTCAAGATTCAACTATGTATCTGGATCTTGTTTCCCTAGAATTGAACATGTGACTCTTATAAAAGAAAATCTAATCTAGTCTATAATTTCTTTGATTGAGAGAATTATCTAATAAAGTCAATAACTTTTTCAAGTCTATTAACCATAATCTTTAAATTACCTATTAAAATCTTTTTCTCAATAGCATAATTAAAAATCGCATTAAAAAATAACGAATTCTCTTAAAGATAACAATTAAGATCCGGAAAAACTTTGCAATTTATCTTTAGACTTGCAATAATTTTCATCAATTACGCTTAAATCTAATCATACAAGCAATTTCTCTATTTTCTTGGATAATATCAAATATTAGGCTAATACCCTAGGAAATATCAATCTAAAGCAATAAAGAACACATAATTGAATTAAAGAAAATAAATATCTTCATTAGATCTAATAAACTCGGTGTTACATAGCAATTGTAGGTTTCACAAAACTTAGACATAATGAAATTATGCTTTACTCATGGTAAACGAACAATCTTGAATAACATCTGCAAATACCTCATTTTTGTTATTTTTTATTTTTTTTATTTGAGCCAAGTTAAAAAATAATAAACAAAACAAAAAATAAGAAAATAATAAATAATAAAAATAAATAAATAATGAAAAAATAAAAAACTATCAAGTTAAGTTGTAACGTATCGAATAGTGTCGTATCGAGTGAAGTCGTGACGTGTCAAATAGTGCCATATTTAGTCAAGTCGTGACGTATCGAATCAAATCATATTGTGTCGTGTTGAATTGTTTAATAATAAATCGGATAACAGTATATGATTAATTTAATAAATCATTAAGTTATTTGAGACTTGAGTTTTATTAAAATAATTTTGGCCTAATTTGATTTAAAGTAAATTTTTATCCAATTTATATTGAACCAAAATAAACTTAAGATTTATTAGATAAGTTCTTAGGTTATAATAGAATGAATCAAATCGAGCCTTAAAAAATAAAAAGCTCGAATTAAATAGAGTTTTCTAGAAGTTAGATCAAATCTTCATAGAATCATTATCGTATTTTAGATACGAAAGATTCGATTTTGGGTTTAAAAATAACTAGTTGGCACGTGACGGTTTTATTTTTATTACACACATTCAACATTTAAAAAAAAAATAACTTCACTTCTACAATGGTTTTTTATTAAATCACTCGATCATAAATCCGAATCTTTGCCTTGCCGATCCAAAATCAATCCAAAGTCCTGACGACTTCAATCCAATTATCAATCTCCAATTCACAAAGTCCACGCCATCAATCCGAAGTCCCTACCATAACTCACTGAAGCCTCATCCCCTGACGTCCGAGGTTAATACAATAATTCAACGTCCAATTCCAAAGCCCCCTAACGCATCAAGCCGACCCAACGGCCGATTCCGAAGCCGACTTCAACGTCCGATTCCCCTGACTACGAACACAATTCCGAAGTCCTCATCCACGATCCCATTTCTAACCAACATCCAATTCCACGCCGCAAGTCCAGACACCCTCAATCCAATTCGCAATTCCCAATCCACCGAAACCAACACCAAGCCGAACCAATTCACGTCCAACACAATCTCAGTAGCTGATTTGTCCACCTGATTGATGCCAATCCCTGTCCACAACGCCAGACGAACACAAGCATGCCGACGTCCAGCAATTTAACATGCCAATCTATCCAAAATCCGTACTGCACTTCACCAATTCAATCTTCAAAGCGAAACAAAATTTGACTGAAGTCCATGCAGTCAACACCCCAATTCCCACCGACAGCCAATTTATCCCTCACGTGATTCACCGACACCATAACCAAACGAAAGCCGACCCGCTTCGCACAATTCCAAACACGACGAGAATCACGTGTCACTCGACGCATAGATAAATTTTTATTTTTATTTTTAGTTATTTATTTATTTTATTAGTTAGTTTTATTTTTTTTTACTAATCTATTTTTTTAAGTGTATGTCTATTATTATTTTTATATTGTGTCTTTGTTAGATAATCCCAATTTTCTATAAAATTTAGTTAAATTACGTTTTTTTTAAATTGTATTTTTTTAAAAAATCAATGTATCCTACAATTGAGATTTGAAAAAAATATATATCAAAATACGTATCTTATATTTTAGATTTAGAAAAAATATGTATCGAAATACGTATATAATAGTTAAGATTTGAAAAAAATACGTATAAAGATATGTATCTAATGGTATTTTTAACATATTTTATTAGTTAAGATATCTTTTGATACATAGTGATTTTAAAAATAAAAAAAATCTTAACTTGGAGTTTTAAAAAAAAATTTAGTTAGTAAGGATTTTCTTTAATTCGAAAAAATTAGATTTCTTATGTTTTTATTTTTAAAAAATTAATAAATTAATAAATAAATGTAAAATGGGCTCGGTTTTTGAAATAAAATTAATCTAACTACTAAATATTTTATAAAATGAGAACTATAGCCAATTTGATCCTGAATAGTGGATATATAGGCACTTTCGGGCCAACCACATAAAATATAAAAAACTTTTTCCCTTTTTTTCTTATAAATTCGTAATAAAAAATAATCTAAAAATTACTTTTTTTTATCTTTCACGTATTTAGATATATTTTTGTGTTTTCAGGAAATTATAAAAAATAAAGCCTATCAATTTTTTTTTTAGTTTTTACATGATGACTTAGTCTTAATAAATTAGTTCTTCGAACTCAAATTTTTTTTATTTAATTTTCTAAAAATCAAATTTTTTTAGAATATAAGGTTTTCCCACCTGAAAACCCTGATTTTATTTTTTATCCATTGAACTAGTTGGAAACTCTAATTTTTAAATTTTTTAAGAAAAATATTTCCTTAATTTAATATCGAGTAATCTATATTAAGTGAGCTGGGCTTAATATAGGTTAAATTAAGAAAATAAAAATAGGATTCGACAACATCTAGTGAAAACATATAAATCAAAGCCATGAAAAATAAAAAAATCTTTTGAATCTTGAATTTCAAAATGCATCGCTTTCTTGTGCATATCTGCCCATGGAATCTTTCTAGAAGTTGAATGAAAAAGCATGCAAAAAATCCTTAAGGGGCCCCTTTATAAGGTGTACATTTTTTCCACTTTGTTGCAAGTGACACAACTAAGTGACTCAATCGTATTACTGATCATGTCTCCAAAGATTCACTAAATCTTCACTAATCTTTTTCAAATCTTGACAAATTTGCTACTGACATGATTTGGGACATGCTTATATCTTCCAGGTCGTGTCAGTTTTTATACACTGCTCTTCTTTACTAAAAAATCTTCCTTGCAACTAATATAGTCATGTCGTTGCCTATGTCACTTTTAAACTTCATAACTTCTTTAATTTAACTCTAATTGAGTAAAACTTATTTCTATTTTCTCGTTTTCTTTCAAAAAACTTTCTAAAATCTAGAAATGAAAATTTTACTCAATTAAGTATCATTTTCTTAAAATAAACCAAAATTTCAAGGAGAAATAACTAAAAATCACCATATTAAATATAGTTAATTAAGAGCTTAGTAAGCGTTAGTGATTGCATTTTTCTTGCTCACTTATACTTGATGACAAAACAAAATCCTTATAAGAATTCGACCCACTTTGCTTGTCATTTTGATAGTATGGGCTAACTCCTCAAGTATCTCAATGACTTATGGTTAGTGCATATAACAAACTCTTTGGACAACAAGTGATATTGCCAAACAGTTAGAGCTTGGACGAGGGTATAAAATTCTTTGTCATATACGAAATAGTTCAAGGTTACTCCTTTAAGCTTCTCGCTATAGTATACAATTGGTCAGCCTTCTTACATGAGTACTGCTCAAATGCCTACGCTTGATGCATCAAATTCAAGCTCGATGACTTTATCAGAGTTTGGCATAACTAGACAAAGCAGAGGTTAGTTTAGCTTTAATCTCTTCAAAGCTCTTCTATTCCTTCTCTCCCCATTTGGACTCGACATTCTTCTTTGCAAGTTCAGTCAATGGGGTCACAATTGTACTGAAGTTCTATATAAACCTTCTATAGAAGGATGTTAAGCTGTGGAAACTTCTCACATCGGTACAACAAGTCAGCATTGGTTACTCAATAATAGCTCAAATCTTCACCTTATTGAGTATGATCCATCCTCCATTTACTACAACTCCCAAATAAATAACCTCATCTTGAAAACAAACTACCTTTCTTCAAGTTTCTAAAGAGCTTCTTAGTCCAAAAAACCTCGAAGAGAGTCAACATGGCTGGACAAGTTAGAAATATACATCAAAATGTCATCGAAATAAACCACAACAATTTTTTTTATCAAGTCCTTCAATACATGGTTCATCAATCTTATAAAGGTGCTCTGGGCGTTAGATAGGCCAAATGACATAACCAAGCACCCATATAATCCACGTCAAGTTTTAAATATTGTTTTCACTCATCTCATGGCCTCATCTTGTTCTAGTGATATTCGAACTTGAGGTCGATTTTGTAGAATACCTATGCTCTATGCAACTTATCTAACTTGTCATCGAGCCAGGGAATAAGATACCTGTATTTGATCACAATCTTGTTAACAACTTAACTATCCATACACATTTTCTACGTCCCGTCCTTTTTTCAACACTAGTAACGTGAGATGGTGCATGGGTTGAGACTATCTCTCGAGTATCCTCTTTGCATCAACTCATTGACTTACCTTTATAGTTTAGCGGCCTATTCCAAGTTCATCCAATAGGCCAGCTTGTTAGGTAGAGCAACACCTAGTACTAAGTCAAAGCAATGTTTTATCCCTTGAAATGGGGGTAACCCCTTAGGTAATTCCTTGAAAAACAAGTTGTTAAACTCTTCAACTAATCTCCTGACCTCTAGGCATATCAACTTGCTCTCTTAACTCTAGTGGCCTGTATACTAACAAGGCGGTTGCCATATCTGACTTCATAACTTCTTTCAGCTTAAAGTGAGTAAGGATAAGAGCCTTCTTAGAACCTCAAGCTAATTTTGCCTACATTTTACTTACTTGACTTGGGGTCACTAAATTTAGGATAACTTTCCTTCCATCCTTCTCAAATCATTGGTGTTCCTGTATGCATCATGTATGACCCTCTGATCAAACAACCATGGTAAGTACAATAACACGTATGAGTCACACATGGACAGAACATCACAAAGGATCTCGTCAGAATAGTTTCCAATGGTGATCAATAGAAGCACCTGTTAAGCTACATGAAGTGCACCCTTTTCATTTAGCTGGTACAACTTATACTGCCTTGAATGTGACAAGGCTAACAATTTGAGCTTCTTGATTTGGCTTATTGAAAAAACATTAATGCAACTCCTACTATCCACAATAAGTGCATGTACTTGATCCCTTACTTTGTAAGTAATATGGAATAAGTTCTCCCTCTGCTTATCTTCCATCGATGGTTCTATGCTCATGACACGTCTATCAAGCTAAAAAATTGATTTTTCTCTTTTCCTAGCTCAATTTATATTAAGTCAGATCAACTTAATATAAATCTCTCAATTAAACTATGATTTTTTTTTTTTTAAAAAAAACCTTTTAAAAAGTAAAGTTGTCACCTAATTAAGATTGAGAAAGAGTGAAATTAGTTACTATGAGTGGATAAACCCTAATTTTAGCTATTGACTAACAATTTTTCTAAAAAACAATTTTAGAATTAAAACCAAAGATATATTAGGCATAGAGGCTAATATATTTAAAACCTAAAAAGTTTAATAAAAGAAGTCCATAAAGCAAAAGAGCCTTTATTGGGTTTCTTAAAATGAAAAGGGCTTAGTATTATAGAAAAGGAAAAAAAAAATTTATTTTTTTAGGTAGCTTGAAATGTCTACATTCCTGTTAACTAGGACTAGACCTACATAGTTTTGAAATAATTTTATAAAACTTTAGTGCTTTGGTTTATTTTATTTAAAAAAGAAATACTCCACTTTAATTGGTTTATAAAAGAGTTTTTTTTTTGTCTAACATTTAAAATAAATAAATAAAGATCCCTTATTTTAAAAAAAGGTCCCTTTGGATTTTTTATTTAAGAAAAGCACTTTTCCAAGGTGGTAAGAAATTTCTTTTGTTTTTTTTTTTGGGGAAAAGAAAAGGAAAAGCCCCTTTTATAAAAAAAATCCATTAAAGACAAACATGTTAAATAAATCGCATAAAGTACAAATTAAAAAAAAAACATACAACATTCCTAGAATCACAAATATATTCTACATGACATGCTTATTATTCATATATTTATCAGACCCTAGCTGCTTGGATAGCCTTAGTTCCTAAACAAATCGATACAAATTAAGGTGTGTGTAATAATTTAAGGTTTTCAAATAATTTTGTCCGAATTGAGTCAAATTCTAATATGAGGTTACAAAAGTTAGATAAGGAATCCTAAGAAGGTCAATTTCTCAAAATAAAGTATATATTTAATAAAACATATTTTTATCAGGTACAATGAGTTATTATCGGAAACTTAACATTTGAGCCTTGAAAAGTAAGGAGCCCTTAGAAATAAATTATTTGAGTTATAAAAATAATATTTAAGGGTTAAATGACATAATATGACTATACAGTCATGTAGCATACCTGTTATATACTTGATATGTTAATATATTATTATATATACTAAGTAATTGCTAAAATACATAATTAATTGTAAAAAATAATAAAAATATTCCCAAACTCTGGAATCATGCGTGGCATCTTCTAAATTCAGTAAGGTCAATACTTTTAAGCTAGCAATTGTAAATTAAGACAAAAATAATAGCATTACACCTAAGAACTAAATAAAATGACAATTGGAAAATTTGTTCCCACTTCCCTACCGACCCACCCCTTATAAATCTGGACTTGGAGTAAAATTTAGGCATTTTGCAACATTTGGAAACTAGAAAATCCTCTCAAAATTAGGATTTTGTGTTCAAAACCAACTTGATACAATTTCTAGAGCTTAGTATTATCAAAATATATGTAATACTCTTATTTTGGCAAAAAGTATAGTTATCTGCCCATTTTAAGCTATTTGTTGACAAAATGGAGACAAATTAAGTATTATGGAATATATTGTGTCATTTATTATTTTAGTGTTTTTAATTACCATAATACAATCACTATTATTTTCTAAGTATAATGTACTTTTCATGGTTTTAATGGAGTATAAATACTAACTATTGCATATTTTCTGACTATTTGTACATATTTTACCTAATATGATAATATAGAGTAAATTGGTATAACGAATATTGTAGCATAGAGGAGTTCTAGCTACTATAGTATTCAAATGACACTTTACTAGCCTTAGCTTAGTTTAGTGAAAAGTGGGAATAGTATAAGGAAAAATGATGTTCTAGTGAATCAAAAGTTAGATCAGAGCCAAAATCAAAAGCTACTATACTTAAGTGTTTTATGTAAATTGAACTTAAACAACTAAGTTGCATATAATACTAAAGATTTTGGTTGATAAATTAAAGATATAAATTGGCTAGTATCTAATTAAGAATTTTAAAGTTAGATAGATTAAAGAGTAATTTAGAAGCTATTTCAGAAGTTAAATCAAAAGCGAAGATAGATACTAAGTCAGAAATAGTTTAGGAGTAAACTAAAAGCGAACAAACTAATATCAAACTAAAATATAATCACACATAATTTATAGTTCACTTTAGCAATATTTACTCTTGTTAGGTGAAACTGCGAAGGAAGAAGCTCATGCCAACGAGTAAGTTTGGAAACATACTGCTAACCAGGTAAGTAGATGTGCATATGTGTTAATTGAAATTGTTGCATGAAGTGTGTTGTCATACTCGATGTTGTACATGTAATGTTGGTTGCCTATAATTTGTCCAAATGCTATGTAACTTTGATATATGCTAAGCATAAGCTTGATAAGAGATAAAGCTTTGGTTTAGCTAAAAGAAGATTGAAAGAGCTTGGCTATTTTACTTGGTATTCATTTGAGCATTAGTTGATACATTTATGGCATGGCATGAAAAGGACCACCGATTAGTTTTTTGAAACTACAACTTTGCTAGAATAAGTTTATGAAGTTAGGTTTTCATACATATAGTTTTGCATTAATCAAAACTTCAACCGGAGTTTTGCTAAGTTGAAATATTTACTAGGTTCTCGGATATGTTATCCAAATGCCTAAATTTGAAGTCAACTAAACCAGATAAGTTGCTAGGTTAGTTAGGATATCAGCATTGATGCATGTCATGTACATTGGCATTGCATATGATTTGCATTATCAATTCTCCTGGCTCGATATTAACTTAATATGATAACCGTATGCACGTGCTGTGTACTGTGTTATATTGCTATGTGTTTTTCACTCTTACTCAGCTCAACAGTACCTGAAGGGATAATCTTCTTATCCTTAGGTTAAGAAGTAGATTTTAAGTCACCATCAACATCGAGGTAGACTATTGAGAGCATTAGATACAATAAGCTATTTTGGAAAGTGAAAATGTTACCGAATAAGTATAATGGAAACCCAGAAGTTTACATGAAGTTTTAGCTTTTGGAGCTTTTGAAATTTGTAAATAATGTATATATTTGTAACCAAAGGGCTATAGTTGAACTCTTGTTTAGGTGCTGCATATGTAGTAAAGTGGCCTATTGCTAGATTTGAGTCTATTCATAATAGGTTTACCTATATGATGGTGTATTCATACTATACCAGGATATGATAATATTAACAATTCATAACTAAAAACAAAAACTACTTTATTATTATATTTAATAAGATTTTGAATCAAAGCTTCTAATTCAATAATAATCATATGTCCATCGTTTACAAACATCAATCCTATATTATACAAATATGAATCGTGATAAATATATTACAATTCATCAATCAAAACATCTAATTTAATCAAATTAATCAAGAACTAGCATCAATTTAAAGTGCATAAGCTTACATGGACATTACATGATTATTATATTATAAAAACAAGAATCCTATCAATTATTTTACAAAAATTGCATCAAACAAGCTTTTTACATACATAAAACATGATTTCACAACAAATCAATACACAACATGCATTAAAATGACAAAGAAAACAAGAACAATTAAGAACACATAAGGATTCTAGAAACTTACCTTGCGCAGTAATGAACCGATAGTTGGTTTAAGGACTTTTTGGGTGGTTTCCGATAAGGTGGTAATGGTTCTTGACCCTTAACTTCCTAAACTATGAAATCCTTCCGCTAATTTCCAGTAAGATCGTGCTTCCCTTCTTTGGTTTGCTTAAAGAAAACCAAACTTTCAACAAAACCCTAAAACTAAAATGTAGAGTGAGAGTTTACGAATTCCCTCAATTTAATTTGTTTTTCTTGCAATTATCTCCATTAATGAGAAAAAGGGACCCTTATTTATAGTTTCGACTCGAGCTTTTTGGCTACTTTTGAGTTAGGGAATTAAATCGTCTTACATCTCATAAGTTTTGTTCGTTTTTATTTTTCTTCCTTTTTTTTGTCCAATTTTGACTCTTTTTAAGTGTTATCGTTGTCAATTAATTGAATAAAATCATCATCCAATATCTTATTACCAATTACATACACTAATTACACAGTAGGATAGCATTAGAAGATTTAATTTTCCAACTTTTTTGAAGATTCAATTAGATACACTGAATTTCCTAAAAAACAACTATTTTATTATTTTTCGTTGCTATGCTACACTTTCCCTTTATTATTTTTGATGATTTCAAACTTGAAATATCATATACATGTTTTCCTTTTAATTCCATATTTTTCCCGATTTTCAAAAGCAAAAAATCGAATCAAATCGATTTTTTTTTTTAGGACAAAAGATGCCTTGTTTAAAGATGGGGAGTGGGGTATGTGTGTCAGGTTGGGCTTATACGCTCTATGCGCTTGTGCAATGCATACGCGCATTGAAAAATAAAGGGGGCATGTAAGTGCCCCTATTATTATTATTTTTGTCAATAAGGCAATTTTTTCTCTCTCTCTCTTTTTTTTTCTTTTTCTCTTGTATTTATTTATTTTTTCAATCTTTTAAAAATTTTGTTTTCTTGGTTAAACTTCCCTCTTTTTTTTTTTTGCAAGCAAAAATGAGATGTCTACAGCATCAAACTACTAAGATTAGATTATCTAAGTCCTCGGCAAACACTTTCTCTTCAATAAGCTTGTCTTGGACCTTCCCAACACTTGGCAGGTCAGCTTTTTTGCTTAGGTCGAACTTCATTCCTTTTACTTAGCTTGGTATTAGTTTGAGCTTGACTTCCGCTTGGAATAGGTCTACTGTTCGAAACAATCCGACTAAATGGAACTCAAATTGATCTATTCCTCCACTGTTTTATTCGTTGGGTTAATTTGATGGCTTCATCAAGTGTAGTAAATTGTAAGAGCTCAATAACGCCTCGAATTTTGTACTTCAATCCGGTAAGGCATCTCAATATTGTCTAGGCTTCTAGGTCATTAACGTCACAATGAATCATGAGTATCTAGAATTTTTGCACATACTCATCAATAGTGTGGCTTCCTTACTTAAGCTCTTGCAATCAAGCAAACGTATCTTACAAACCTATAAACAGCTCCAAAGGATATAACTTACCAATGGAACTTCTAAGGACTTATGTCACAACTCGATATGATGCACGAGATGGTCTGGTGAGGTTACTTGCCACTTGACCTTACTTAAGAGTTAGAATAAGAGAGAAGTAAGTAAGTAAACAAGCTAACAAGTGCAATGTTCACGAAAAGGAAGAATATTCAATATATTGATGATAATGATAAGATCATTCTAACTATATGCACAGTGAGTATTTATACTTGAAAAATTGGGCAACCTACCTAAAATGGAAAATACTAAAAAGGGTATAATATAAAAGTAGTAATGTATAAGGAATATTAAGGCTATAATTGAAAATACAACAAAATAAGCATCTTGTACGGAGGATTCTATCATATGGTTGCTTGGACACGTGGCTTATTGTCGGTAGATGGCTTTCTGGCAGAAAAGATAATTCTATACTATTAGTTTGGTTTCTGCCGAATCGAGGTACCGAATAGGGGTAATAGGTCGATTATGTCAAGCCAAGCTAAGCCGAGCAAATAATTCTTTTAAGGAAAATTTACCTCGAACACTTTCAGTATGGCTTGGATTTAAGTCAGTTGAGCTGATGGTCGAATGACCTAAGCTAATGTTTAAGTACAGTTCAGGTCAACAGTTGGAGACGATAATGAGTAAGAGAGGTTTTAGTTCAGCCAGGGCATCAGATCGACAAATTGTAGTAGCTTGAACTCCTCAGTAGTAGGTCTTGAGGAAAGAATTTGCCAAGCCATGCTTTCCAACCCTCGAGCTCAGGTGCAAGTTAAGGGTCTGGAGTCTAATTCCTATCATCCCTCTTCATTTTTGGCCATTAACTAACCTCACGGTACCTTTCCCTTCTTCGTATAGCTTTAAAGTTCTTCCACCACATTATAGCAAAACTTAAAAACTTAAGGGTAGCTAATCTTACCTTGTCGTAATCTTCATACTGGTAGTAATAAAAAATTCTTTTGATCTTCTCTTCCTGGTCAAGATACTTGTTTGCATCCTTCATACCACTAAAGGTCAACACTACAACTTTGCACGGTCAGTTGCTCGTAGTACATGGGCTTGCTCTTCTACTCCATAGTACTCCTCATCTCCTTCTTCCTCGACATCCTCCAAATTAATCCCTTTTCGGGGAAGTTATCCCACTCCTTCACCTCGAACTTGTCAAGTTAGGAATTGCCTTTGCAATTGTGAAGATTTATCCCTTACATCTTTACTAATAAGAATGGCTCAAAGGGAATTATGATGGAACTCAATGGATCAAGTGGTGACTAACTCACGAACTACACAAGCCAACTTAGCGATCATAGTGCCATCTCATTTAAACACTCATCTACACTCCTAAGGAGTAGTTAATGTTTATCGTCCATTGTATTGGATGTCACTTTCATTATTATCTACTGCTGCATTTGCACTCTTCTTAGATAGTAATCTTAACCGACTAAGCACAAAAAATTTAGATATTGATAGTTGCTCCGTTTTACTGATTTGAAAAGACAAAGTATATCAAACCTTGCTTTTAAACACAATAAAACACCCTTCACAACTTTACACAGCTACTTACAATTATTGTAATCATTAGACAACCTTTAAACACTCTAAATACCAACACTTACAGCACAACTACAACTTCCCACATAACACACACTTCCATAGATCACAAATAACAAAATAACTTACCCCTACGAACCTTCACTGTAATACTAAGATAATATGCTGCACTAAGAACTAACAAAGGTAGCTATATCGGGGTGGGTCCGAACCTACCAATGATTTGAAATATAAATGGATAAAGTGAAGTTAAGCAACTGAAAGTTAGCTTTAGATATGACTCACTACAACCTCTCTAAGACTTAAGAGCTAGCGTGATATGATGTAGGAATAGCTAATGAGGTCACTCGCCACCTAACTTTATTAAAGGGATGGAATGAGAGTTAAGGGGAGCCAAATGCACTCGAATAAGTAAGCATAAATTATAGAGGAAATACTTGAGTATTTTGACGATGAAGATGATTGCGACTTATATTTCAAGGGGGTATTTGTCACGCCCCGAAGCGACAGAGTCGTAACAGTCCCGCTGTGTAAACCATTCTAAGATAGAAGTTAGCCTTACAACCGTTATCTTAGACCTGATCTACACAAGGCATCCATGACTAACCCACTTTGAAGTAAACAGTTTGTAATTTAAATAAATCATTTACCTAAGAAACTGAAGAAATATATATATACACTATAATTCAGTTATTACAATTAAAGCTTACAATATTTCTCCGTAATATATTTCCTAGTTATTACATTATTTAGAAACGAAAAATTCTAAAGTAAAAGCTTAGACCTTAAAAATATGTGTTTATTCTTCAAATGTTTTTCCTCACTCCCCAGGATCCAGTAATTGCTAGCTTCAAAGTAGTTATATGCCGCTTCTTAGCCAACACCTGCACGATGTCTATAGGGATGTGAACAACCACAGCTTAGTAAGTTAAGATGGAGGACTTAAAACTATACTATAAACACAATAAGGTTATCAATTAACTTATTAGGTGCAATGCATGTTCAAGCAAATGCCATCGCATAACGTTGTTCGACCCGTCGTGAGATTAGATAAATTGCGCCCGCTCTAATCCGGGTTGAGGAGTTGCCGTTAATGTAACAGCTTACAACCAAACCCAGGCTTATGTAATGAAGACCTCGCTCCTCCCACGACTACCTTCGAACAATTAACTTCACCCTCGTCGCGACCTCCTCATCTGTCACTTAGTTCAAGTAAGAATGAAAAAGGGACCCTTTGCAATCCTGCGCTATCCCTTTCGAAGGAGTCGATATTTGGCCGAAGAATCCTAGGTCTCCCCTAATGGGTTGCCATGTAAACCCAATTATGATTACAAGTTGTATATTTGATTAAGTCCAGTTTAGAGTGATCATTCATTTCATACAAATCATACAATACATGCTAGAATAACAAACAAAATCATAACATCACTCATAATCAAGCACATGCACACAACTAACTAACTATCTAACAAGCACAACCAAGTATAATCTTAAGCCTCCAAAATACAGCAACGTATTAATCCCAACTTACCTCGACTCCTCGCTCACTCACTCGATGTCCGACTCGCTCAAGCTATAGCCGATCATCCCTATAACACAAACGTGGTTTCAGTTTTTCATATAACTATTATAGGTTTATTTTATCCTATAATGCTTATTGTTATGTTTTGTTTAGGATTCAATATACCTAATTATCTAGGCCTTAAGTCTTTTACAATTATTCTTGGTTTGGGGTTAAATTCAGGTTCAGTTTTCGTATCATTTTCTAAATTAGGTTTTAGTTCGATTTCTAAGTACTGTTTTATACTCGAACCTTAGAAATTCGTTTCAACTCATAATGTGAAATTAATCACTTTACTTCTAGATATCCTAAATACCATAATTACCCCTTGTCCGTATTTTGTTATACCCGGTACATTTAAATCTTTAATAGTGTACCAAATTTACTCCTGATGTGAAAATTTTTTACAATTTTCATATAATTATATAAATTCAAGATTTCTATCAGATTTATTATATATCCCTATTATTTATATAATATCAATTTTTATTCTAATATCTTCTACTTATTATATTTTCCAATAATTATATATTATGTATTATCACTTATTATGTATATAATACACATCTAATATTTCTAACACTCTAATTACCATTTTCCAACATCAATTATCATTTCAAAGTGTCTAAATTCATCCTAAATCAAATTTTACACCTAATTACCCTAATTTACAAAATTTACTATTTTTCCCTATTACTTATTTACTATATAATTAACCTAATAATTACATCTAATACTTTAAATGCTACAAGTATCATACTTCATCAGATTTCAACATCCTAAAACATATAATTATTTACTAAATCAATAATTAACCATTTAATTACTTAATTAACCCTAAATTACCCATTTTATGCCTCAATTTAAGGCCTAAAAATTATCTAAAATTTTTTAAAACGGGCTTCATAGCACTATTCTATATCATCTAATTAGTCTACACAAAAATTTTGAGCTCAAAACTACACTCCTAAGGTCATTTATTTCTAAACCGAAACATGCTAAATTTTGCATAATTTCTTAAGGATAATATATCACAGGACATATTTTTATCAAAATAATATTTTTCCTAAAAACTATATACAAAAATATTCCAAAATAACAAAATTACACAAAATCGGGCTGGAAATCGAACTTACCGGTCTGAGTGGCTCCGGCCACCGCCGACCACCGACCACCGTGGCCTTGTTGGCTGGTCTAGGTGCTGCCACTACTGTATGGTGGTGGTGGCTATCCACTCCCAGGTACTCGTCTAGTGTGAGTTCTCCTTATAAGCCCCAACTACACAGTTTTCTTATTTTTTTTTATCCAAATTTTTTCTTCCAATTTTGATGCTCCTAATTTTTCTCTGATTTCTAACTATCCAAATGAGCTCTGTGAATTTTTTTCCCTATTTATAGAGCTTTATGGTAATTAATGTGCATTAAATTGGATAAGATATTGCTCAAATTCCTTAATTTTTTGCTTTTGTGTTGCTCTAATTTAATTGGCTAATTTTTTTTTCTTATTTTCCCCAGCTGCCACAACCCAATTTTAGATCACTCCTTATTTTTTCTGATTTTTCTTTATTTTTCCTTAATTAATTATGAATTTTCTTTAATTATTTAGTATTTTTTAGCACATTATGCATATTTTAAGTAATTATGCGTATTTTTACCTACATGTAAATTCATATATAGTACAAATAAATATTTCTAAATATTATTTAGGTTATTCTATAATTTTTAGTATACATATAATTTATCTCTAGTAATTCGTTAATTATCAGAATGCATTTTATGCATTTTCGATTAATAACGAGTTATATATTTAAAATTTGTAATTTTTATATTCTTTTATTTTATTGCTTATTTTCTTAAATTCAAAATTATGGAATCATTTTACTAATATTTCTAATTTTACTTATAATTTAAATTCGATCGGATCTTTTAACCGATCGAAACCTCGAGTAGCTGGTTGTAGGGCTTACAGTATTTATATCTAAAATTCTAAGGTAACTATTACATTGGAAGAAATTACTAAAATGGGCATTTTACCTAAAGTGGAACAAGAGAATATCTAGCCTACATTTATACTAGAGAACACATATCGTAGCTTGAGTAGTCGAGACCTCCACTAGGGTAGATACTTAGATGGAATCAGACGGGTCGGCAACTACTAGATGGCTCAGCATGGAGACTTCAATTGTTAGCTCAAGCAAATAATTGCCTACCATGAAGTAGTGGTCTAAAATACGTCGGCCCGTAGTCACATAGCTCAAACCTTGGTTAGTATATCTTAGGACAGGGGTGGCCAAGCTATTGGATAGATTTGCTAAGGTATTAGATGAATCACTTAGTTCATTACGAGTTTGGTATTCCATAACCGTGGTTAAAGTGTACAGTTTAGAAACTAAAGAGTCAGGGAAAGTAGGTCTAGACAACAAGTTAGAGTCCTTAGTACTTGGACAAGAAGTAAGAATTCATTGTACCATGTTCTCTAAACCTTGATTTTAGCCTTGGGTGGAGGGTCCAACTGGCCGACTCTTATCAACTTAGCTCTTAAGTACTCATAATGCAAGTGAAGCTATAATAACCTTATAGAAGGGAAAGAAGATTAAATGAAACTTAGGCTCTGTTTGTTTTAAAGAAAACTATATGTTTAAGGAAAATATTTTCTTTTAAAAAGTATTTTCACAAAAATAATATGTTTTCATGTGTTTGATATTTTTATAAGAATGTATTGAAAAGATTTTTTGGTGATTGACTAGTGAATATTATATAACTTATAACTATATCAAAATATATTAATATTTGAATATTATTGTAAATATAATATATCAAATATTTTATTTAAAAGTAAATTATAAATGTAAATGAATTTTTCAATATATATTATTGTAATCGCTTTAGTTGATTTTGATAATATTTTAATAGGTCTATAGTTTTTTTTATATAGTATAATTTTTTCATGTTTAATATATAATTTATAGGTAAGTTACAATAAGAATAAAAAAATTATTTTCTTAGAGTTAAAACGTTTGTAAATATTAAATCGAAAAATGATACTTCATTTTGAAAAGATTAAGTTGTTTTCTCGAAAAAGAGGAAAATTTTACCTTCAACGGGAGAACGTTTTCCCTTACAATGGAAAACTTTTCTACTTGAAGTACTTTTTTCAACAAAACAAATAAGGGAAAATAGGAAAAATATTTTTCTTGAAACAAACAGGGCCTTAGTAAAATTTTCATAGAAACTGACTTTTGCTATATCATAATGAGTCCTCTTAAAGACTACAACATGTCCGATGTGGACAATCTAGATTAAGTAAGTGACCAAGTAAGTAGGTTTATTTAAATGAAAGTGCATGTTGAATACTACATAAGTCCTTTGAAGATGATTCGTCATTATGTTTCTATGTATTTGTAAGTTGTTCAAATTGTGTGCAACTAAGCATACAATATATGTTTTTGATCTTGCTAATGAAGGTATTATGAGTTGTATGTTGATATGTATTTACTTGTCATAATCTTGATGAGTGACTAAGATATTAATTTGTTACCAATTGGTGTATTATGAATAAGGTTACACCTAAATGAAGGGTTACATTTAATAGCGCACCAAATTCAAAGCTAGTGACAAGTGAGAATGTTATCCTAAAACCTTTCTATAATCATATCAAACTAAGTAACAGGTGAAAAGATCGTAGTGAGACTAGCCGCTAACTTGGATAGCCTTATGGATAAGGTCACAATTGAATAGTATGGCCCCATTACACATCTTAGGTTTAGTGGTCATCTTTGTGAATTTGAATGTAAAAACACCTTTGAACTTAGGCTAAAGTGGGGTGAAGTTCTTTATCTTACATATTAGTTCAAATAACAACATGTTGATGCATATTCTTGATTGCAGTTCAATATTTGCCAATCTTTTTTGACATTGTGTTATGGTATAGTGCAAATCTCCTACTTTTAATTGAGCTAGCTAACCTTCATTCATCTTTTTATAGTCTATTTTATAGGTAAGTACCACTAAGATATTGAGGGTTAATTTAACTCATGTAGTTTCGTGGCTAATAATGTGGGTGCATGTGGACTATAAGCATAATTTAGGATACTTTTATTTCAAGCAACCACAAGATCATATGACCTTTTATGTTAGTGTGTACCATTAGCATGATTATGGCAATTGGTATTTATATGGTATAGAGTGATTTCTTAAGAAACTAAAATTTAAGCAATGTAATACATATACTTATATCCACTCGAAATATGTTTCCATTGAATAATACGCTTTAAGAGAGTTTAGTTACTAGGTGTGCCTTGTATATGCCATAACTATAGTAGTAATTAATTGGTAGGCTAACATCATAGTATGGTGTACATGAAGGATTGGTACAATTAGGGGGCATCTAGGGACATGATGGTTGAGAGGTCAGAGTTATGGTATAAAACATAGTTATGAACAAAAATAGTAGACTAGACTATTGATGATTAGGACGAGCCATAAACTCTAATATGAGGATGGTTTTGTTTTGCCTTGAGACTCTTGGACACTTGATGTATTGGATTCCCAAGCTCTTTGTTTGGCCCAAGATGGGCTTGTTTGTCTATATTGCCTCCTGTTAAGCAACTAATTACTTGAAACGTATATTACTGATGTCTACTTGTTATATTTAAATAGTGTTGAATCATCCCATGGCTTTGGTGTAGAATTTGCATTGAGCTAGAACTTTTACTTGTTGAGTTTTATAACTTAATCGTTGTGGGATTTATTTTAAAAAATCTCAAGCAAAAGATGGTGGATGAAGGAGATAAAGGATGGTATAGGCTTCTAAAGTTTGGGTGTGCTTACATGCAGGAAACCGGCATGCTCTTCGGATTCACGACATGACGTGTCTAAAATGAATTGGACAAATACTATATTTAGCATATATAACCAAATACAACATTCTTACTTATTCAATTGGCTCTTGGACATTTTTAAAAATTTGATTAATTCATACATCTTTTTAAAAGATTTCCAATTAATCCTTTTTATGTAAATGATGCATCACATACCCTCATAATTTATATCCAAGAACAGTGCATATGCAAAATGAATTGACTTGTAAGCTTTAAAATTAAATTGGACATTAGCGAAAAACATGTAGTTGAAACCTTAACTCTTCTCTTTATGGTTGAATGCGGTTCTTTTTATGCTTTCTGTTTTCCTTGTTCGGTACGTAAGTTTTGTGGCAAGGAAGCAGATATTATTTGAACTTCGTAGACGGACAAGGGAAAAAAGAAGAGCAACACCTGTAAACTTTGGTAGTAGCGTAAGCTTGTGTACATCTAACAAGTAACATGGACCCACTTATGGTCGAGATATATATACATGTGTGGGTCCTCCTATGTAGACAAATTGTTTTCGCCTATCATTAAATTAGGGTGTTCTTGGCATCCCAGCGATGCGTCAACAAGTGCTTTTTACACGAGCACTTCCTATCACAGAAACTGATGAGGATTCGTCTAGAAACACATAGCACGTCACTCCTACACATTCTGGACTTTTTCACCGTAGTTTTAGCACCATTTTGATTCCGTCTTCATTTCGCTTTGGAATCCAACTACGTCATTATGATATAAAATCTAGGTAACTTTATCTAATTTTAGATAATTCATTTTCCTCAAATTTTTAGAATTAGATATTGAGATAACAAAAGTACCAAAAGGAAAAATATGTATAATAGACACAAATAAACACAAAATAGGTACCTATTAGAAATAAAAAAAAAATATAAACCAAAAATCAGATGAAGCAAATAAGCTTGAATGAAACTTGTGATATGGTTAAATACCGTTTTGATATCACATTAAATTGGGCATTTCGATAGCATAAGCACCAAAATGAGAAAGACAGATAATAGGTAAAGAATTGATATGGAATAAATATCAATGAGAAACAAATATAATATAGACAAAAGGAGAGGTGAAACAAACCAACTCAAATGAAATGGTTGTTCTAACACCACTTCAATTTTGTTTAGATATCGCTTTAGATTCATATGTTCAAGCAATAAAAGCACCAATATAAGAAAAAAAAGATACGTAATAGATATAGAAAACGTAGAAAATAAATACGTATCATATTTAAATAAAGTTTGGGAAAAAAAGAAAAGAAAAAACATGTTAAACAAATAGGCTTGAAAATAAAAACATTTCAGAGTTAGTCCTTAGTCAATATATCAACAAGAATCCCAAAGGCCTAATGTGCAAATTAACCTAAATTCTTAAATCATTGCAGTTTGGTACTTCTTATCATATCATACCCAACCACATTTATTTATACACCCAATGGTTTACAAAAATATATAGTTAGGTATAAGAAAGGTACAAGAGGAAATGCATTACCAAACCAACGGTTTTTTTCTTAACATAATTTCAAGTATATCTTAACTTACTAGAATACATTTTTTTTGCTTACGTGCGTCGACATTCCACTTTACCTATAACTATTTTTGAAAGAGACAATAATTTTTAGTCAAACTTAAGACTTTTCTTGTGTTTTTACCTTATTTTTAGCAGTGTTTGGATTTTCGCTTTCTCTAATAGAGAATTAGGAAAATTCAATTTTATTTTAATAACGCTGCCTAAAAGGAACTTGTTATTACAAAAAAAAAAAAAAAAGAAAAGAAAAGAAAAGGCCTGAACCTCAAAACAAACCCACCGAACCCGGTTCGATGTAAATGATGTGCAACCATGGCTCCGATATTTATTATGTTTTCATTCGACGGATGTGGTTGGTGGAAATCACCTTTCCCTTTTCGCCACTAGTAAAATTATATTTATATAGGATATATAAGTTCATATAGACAGACTCACAACTGATAAATTGGACATTTGATAATTCAATTTAAAAGAAACAAAACTTAGTCCAGTGACAACTAATGTAAAAAGAAAACTAATGATAAATCAATATCAAGCAGACCACCTCGTTCCCCAACCCAATAGATTTTTCGTAACGGAGTTATGGTGGCTTACATTACCACTTGCATTGAGTCGGCTTTAGACCAAGTGCAGTTATTGACTATTCACGAGTTCATTCTTTCCTAGTCCTAGATATATAACTAGGAATAGGATCATCATTCCCGGTAGTGAATTTGTTTTCCTGATTCTATTTTATTTCAAAATTTTAATTTTCGTAATTTCTGGATGGTGACTGAAATGGTAGGAATAACTAATAAGCAGGCACAATACCTTTTTGAGCAGCTGGGAAATTTTCATTACTTATGAATTTTCATACGGTAGTTGAACCTCTGGATTCTCTTATATGAGAATATTAGCTTGCTAAATTAATTAATGAAAAATGGAAAGAAAAGGTAAATCTAAATCACATACATATTTTGTTAATATTGACTCGTTGAGTTATAAATAACATGTTCTTACTTGTTTAAGATATTTATGAGATAAGATAACTTTTATTATATCATTTCCTACGATACAATTCAAGTAAACAGATCCTTGTAACTCAGTTTACGAGTTCACTCTCTAAAAATTAACAAAGACTCGTATTAATTATAAAAGTAGATTCTCAGGTAGTATGTGCATGTCATAGAAATCGCTTGAAGGTGAAGATTTGTAGTGCCAACAGAATGAAAGCAACCAATATTCTTCATTTTTTTTTTTTTATACTTTACTTCTTTCACATTTGGATAAAGGTAAAGGGGTATGTGCATCTTCATATGATGATGATGATGCCGTTTAATTCAACCTTTTCCTTTATTCCAAAAAAGCTTTTCCGAGTCTTGATCTAGATCTACCAATTAAATACAGGCTACAGCCATCTTTTCGTGACCTGTGTCAGACGAACATATGATAATTCCCAACTTTTATTGCTTGGAATTGAGGTTTGAGGAATAAAAATATGTCTTCCTCACACGTATATCTGTTCTTATGGTGGTAATTTTTAAAGGTTTTTAATTTTTTTTTTATCCATTCAACACGTTACAAGAAGAGGATAATTACAACGAAAAAATCGTATGTATTTTCAAGTAAGGATATGTTCATATAAAAAATATTGTTAACTCATTATCTTAATTAAATTACCTCCATCATATATATATATATATCTCAACGATCTATATATATAAATTAATATACATCTATGTTTATTATATAATATAATATTTATCTCTTATTTAAATCAAAATATAACGATAATCTCTCTATATATCTTATGTATTATAATCTCCACCAATAAATTGAATGATTTAAAAGTTATATTTTCTATATTTATTTAAAGGTAAATAAATGTCTTATTTGGATGCGATTATTCCTGTGTGTAATAATTATTAACAGGAAGTCTGTGATGGTACATTAGGATGATGATTTGACTCCAATCAATGCCGATGACTATGGTTGAAAAATATTTTATTCATACCAGCTGAGATTCATTATGGCCGACCATCCATTTTATCACACAGTAATGTTTTTTTTTAAATGGGTGCAGGCTACAGTACCTAGAATGATACGAAGTTTTGTTGTAAATAAAGGAATTTGTGCAGGAGGGTTTTGGCATTGTAAAACTTTGAGAAGGGATAGAGACATAGCTACTCTTGCTCCTAATATTTAAAAAAGAAAAAAATTAATAGATGTGTATAGTATTTCGAATGCACCCGTTAGTGGAGCTTATATTAAAAACTTTAGAGATCTCTTCAAATAAAAGTTTAGCTTTTGGAGCAGGATCCTTACTAGTCCATATGATATAGCTATTGCTCTTTTCCTAAATGAAACGCAATCAATTTCCTTCTATTCATCCCCTCCAGCCCTACTCCAATAAGGGAAGCACTGTATTTTTTAAGAACTTATTTAAAAGAAAAAACGATTTTTTAATGAAAGATGCACGAAAATTTAACGTACATGAAAATGTAATATATAATATAGGGGATAAATCTAGTAAAAATACTTTAATATTCATATATTTTTACTTTAGTAACTAAACTTTAAATTTGTTAATTTTAGTATCTCAACCTTTTAAATGAAATAAATTAATATCCCTATCATAACTAAGGATGTTCATTTAACCAAATTAAACAAAACCAAAACTCGAATCGAATGACATTGAACTGTAAAATGTGATTATTTTATATTTCGGTTCGATTTGTGGTTTCATTTAGAGGAGGTTCAAACGGTTTACCATTCTGTTTAGGAAGTCAAACCAAATCAAACTATTTGAACCTAAATTTAAACTGTTTCTTATTTAAAAATAAAAAATAAGTGATATTTTTTATTTTTAAATCATTTTAACCTTATTTACATTTTGTTTTATTGTCTCTCTTCTCATTTAGCTTCTAGAGTACACGCTTTCTTTTTTGCTGTCATTTTTCATTTTTTAAGCAAATTTTCATGTTTTGTGAGATATAATATTGTTGTACATAATATTATGTAACTTTAGTTTTTACATAATATTCTTTGTTTTAAACATCATTGTATGGTTAAAAACTTCAATAACTGTTTGCATTATCAAATATAATGAATCTCTTTTAAAAGTGGTTTAAATATAACTGAACTACAAAACCTCAAACCATTAAAAGCAGTTTGGTTAATTAAGAATTTGAATCAAACCATTTGAAATATAGTTCAATTTGGTTTGATTTTTTAAGCAAATCAAACCAAACCATGAAGACCCCTAATCATAATGGCCATTATTATAAAATAGCAAAATAATAATATAAATATATCGACTTTCACTTCATTTCCATTTTAGTGCTCGAATTTTATTTTTTATTCTATTTTACTACTTCAACATTTTAAAGCGAAACAAATAGATATTTTTTTATAATGTTTGTTATAATAGATATACTAATTAGGATACTAAAATGAACAAGTTTAAATTTGAAATATTAAAATGAAAAAATATGAAAATTTAAGTACTTCTAATGATTTTATTCCCATAGTATAGATATAGTATATTATATCTATACATCATAACCATATGTAAGATTATGTTGGTCATTTCATTGAATATCAAGATATATTCAAAACAATCTAAATACAACTTTGAATTAGACAATTTATTCCAAAATTATCATACAGCTAATAGCATATGAGAAAGTACCCTCATGATATCGTGTCTTATCTTAGCCAATCAAAGTCTATATTGAGATATCCATATACGATCTTAAAGGATAAAATAGAAAGTAGAATTGAAAAACCTATACCTTTAAATATCTAAGCTTTGGGTAAAGTCAGGACATGTTTATATAATGAATTGAGGATGGGTTTACATTACATTTGAGAAGAAGGAAAGAGGAAGAAAATTGGAAGGAAAGGATTAGTTCCATTGTTTGAGTTGAGGGGGGTTTTGGGGGGAAAGAAATTAAGAGTGCATTGATTCCACAAATCTCATATGTTTGTTTTAGACCAAATTGTAGAGAAAGAGAGGGAAAGTGGAAAATGATTGTATTATCCCAAGATGTCCCTACATGTAAGATTATGTTGGTTATTTTATTGAATATCAAGATATATTCAAAGCAATCCAAATACAACTTTGAATGAGACATCTCATCCCAAAATCACCATATGGCTAATAGCATATCATAAAACATTTTCTTTATCATATCGTATTTTATCTAGGCCAATCAAAGTCCATATTGAGATATTTGGATATGATCTTAAAGGATAAAATAGAAAGTAAATTGAAAAACTTATTCTTTTAAATTATCAAACTTTTGGGTAAAGTTAGGACATGTTTATATAATGAATTGAGGATGGATTTACATTATATTTGAGAAGAAAGAAAGAGGAGGAAAAAAAATAGAAAGAGAAGGAAATTGGGAGAAAAAGATTTATTTCCGTTGTTTGGTTGAGAGAGGATTTAGGGGGAAAGAAATTAAGAGCAAATTGTTTCCTTGAATGTCATACGTTTGTTTCCGACTTAATTGTAGAAAAAGATAAGAGAAACTGTCCTTTTTTTCTTATGGGATTATTTTAATTTTCTTTCCCAGCATTACCCCTCTATTACTCTCATACTTATTTCCATTTATATTTTTTCTCCCTATATTCCATCCTTGATAATTGTTCCCCTCATACCAAATAGAGTATATGCTTGTTTCACATAACACATTTTTAAAAAACATTTTTGACATTTATTGTAATCAAAGTTTGAGAATTATAAAATATTATTGTATTGATTTATTTAATGGTAGAAGGCATAAACTATAGCTAGTTACCAATAACAACGATTAATCATCACAAAAAATATTAGTAGAAAACAAAAATATGATTTTTATTTTGTAAGGAATAGTATTATATTTGATTTGTGATCATTTTAACTAACTACCATTATTCATAGTTCGTCACCGATATCGCTGTTTATTATTATTTACTCTTATAAGCTACAAGCGTCCCAAACTTTTTAAAACTATTATAATAATAATTTTTATTAGTAACAAACTTAATTACAATAACAAATTTAAAAAGAAATTCAAAAAATGATTGCCGCCAAAACACACCATTTCTGATTCGTCTCTCGAAATTTATGACATCAAATCAAAATCAATTTCTGAGACTTGCAGCTTTATTTTGCTGTACAAAGTTGGCTCGTTTTTACTTGAGTCAGGAAGTACTGTTTAGTTTCCACCCTCCTCTAGGGGGCAAAGCTGAGTTTTGAATTATTTATTTTAAATCTTTTAACTAAGGAAGGACCTCTGTAAATTCTATTATTCTTTCTATATCACGGTAGTTTCTAATATATATATATATACTTTTTAAGATCACGAATGTCCTTTAAAATAAGTATAATATACATAAGCAAGCTATTAATGTTTATTTGCTATTATACCATATTTATACTTTTGCAGGGGGGACGGTGCATGAAAAGGAAGCATAACGTGCTAATAATAGGAGTTTACGTATATATTAATTTTACTACGAAGCTCAAAGTTGCTAATTTCTTGCTAGTTTGGACTTTTCTAATCAAATTTTACACCTAAAGCTAAATGTAAATTGAGTTGAACATGCTATTATCATATTTACTATCTATATAATCTATATAGAGATATTATAAATAAACTCTTGTTGATCCAAACGGTATAACAATAAATGTTAAGAAAATGTAATGATAAATTTTGTAAATAAAAATTTGATTGAGTGTAATATATAATAATTCAAAGTTCGGGCTAATTATATTATATAACAATTTTCCCATTATCTTTGAAAAAGGAAAAAAGTGTCGCCTTCGTTCCGCTTATTAGTACTTCTGCACTTAAAAAACACATTTTGTAAATGCCGAACACAGTCTAAGCCCTAAGGTGCATCATTCTCCACTGGATGGTATTCCATTTATGAAATTGATCACGTTTTTGGATTTTGCAGCTTAATACACACATCACAAGATGCTTGTGCTTTGTGCATGTTGTGGCCATAAAGCTATGTCACTTTAGTTTAATAAAATATAAAAGGCATATTACCAAAACTACCCTCTCCCAATAAAGTAGCAAAAATGATTTATCATCTAGCCTGCATATATTATATGCTGCCGGTAATAAGATCCAAAAATAAAATAGATTTTTTTTATGAAACGAGTGAATAATAACACAATACGTTAGAACTCTAAATCAACCTTTCAAATAAATGCAAAAGTTAATAACTCAATTGGTATAACTATTATTATTATTTTTTAATGGATGGAACGGGTTTAATTTATCTTTTTTTAATCCTCGTAAAATAGATAGTCAGTAAAAAAAATTTCCAAATATACACACACTAACTTTGTATCTTGGTAACAAACTTAAATTCATAACACCACCGCATTTGAATTGTTGACCTGATTCTAATTTTTGCCTTTTTGTCTCTTATTTAACCTATTACCCATCAATGGGATCCTACATACATTTTTATACTTCAATATGATTTAATTTATACCTAATTCATACAAAATACATACTTAAAACCAAAACGGGCTGTTTGATTAATTCCAAGATTGATTTAAAGTTTTGGGTGCACTACACAATTTAGAACATCCATGTATTTACTCTAATGCCTATATCCTCGTGGAACACAAGAAGCCGGCAACATGGACCCTTCTGGTAATCTAATGAAAGTAAAATACCGGTCAACCGTCTCTGGTTCACTTCTTTAGACTTACCTCGACAAATGCGTCAACCATTATAAAAAATCTAAAAGAAAATTTATTATAATCTTTAATATTATTTATATATTGACATCGTTTTATTATCTAATCATGAAATTGATTATAAAAATTAATATAATGAGTTGTAAAATTTAGACGAATAAAATGAATGAACTTATTTTATTATTTTTTTAACTCAATTATATATATACAATTTAGAGGGAGAGAGTTTAAATTTGGTCCTTCCATTGAAGGGTCAGATAATCATAGCAAAGTTTCTGTATTAAAATAAACATTTTCCTTTTTCTTCTTATAAGAGTGACCTCACCTCTCTATTCATTGGGCAGTTAAAAACACACGTTAACTTGAACATCACATATTTACACCTAACAGCCTAACACTATTACTATGCCAGAACCAAAACCAAAGCCAAAGCAAAGACCACAACGACCTACCTCTTACTGCCATGGCTGAACTTATCAATGAAGCTACGGGGAAGATGACCCAATTCTGCCGAAAAATTGTCCGTGTCAATCTACGCTGGAGAATTATCGAAAGGGTTTCGATTTTTCGGAATTTCTTTCGGTTCATTTGGAATAGAATTCTCGTTTGCTCGACCGGGAGACCGGTTCGATACCGCCGTTTATCGCGCCGCTCGTCGTCGTCGTTGTCTCAGCCGTGTTTGGAGATAGCAGAGTCGGGTATGGTGTCAGAGAACCCAACCACAACTTATAGAGGATGTGATTCGGATGATGATTTGGTGTCTTTGAAGATCAGCTTGTTGGGTGATTGCCAGATTGGGAAAACAAGCTTCGTGGTACCTGAATGAATTATTTTTCAAATATCTCAAGTTTATTGAAAATAATTTCAAAAAAAAAAAAATTATGCTTTCGTTCCTTATTTTTTTTTCCCAATTTTCTGATGAGTTGTTTGTTAATTTTTTTTTTTCAGATTAAATATGTGGGGGATGAGCAGGAAAATGGAAGCTTTCAAATGAATGGATTGAATTTAATTGATAAAACGTTGTTGGTTCAAGGAGCTAGGATTTGTTTTAGCATATGGGATGTAGCAGGTAAATACTTAGCCATAAATTACACGTCTCATTAATTTTTCTTAACATTTTCCGGGCCAGTGAAAGGCAGCGATCCATGCTCGTTTAGAGAATTCAATAGGGGATTTTCCCTGCCCATTTACTGTAAGAATCGAACCCGAATCGTTTGAGCAAGTTGGGCTAATACCTTAATTACAGTTAATTCTTTTTCTCTAATGTATTTAAAAAAATATATATATTTGCAGGAGACCATCAGTCTCTTCATCATGTCCCTCTAGCTTGTAAAGATGCTGTAGCAATTCTATTCATGTTTGATCTTACCAGTCGGTGCACACTAAACAGGTAAGGACAAAAATCATGTGATATAATCACATTGAAATCTTATAGTTAATGATTATTAATTAAGATTGTATGTAAAAATATTCTCTAACACCGTGTGATTTAAATTTTGTGGCATTTAATTTAAACAGTGTCATCGGGTGGTATACTCAAGCAAGAAAGTGGAATCAGGTAATTAATCATCAAACTTATTTTTCTTCTTTCCATTACTGTATCATTAACACTTTAATGATTTTATTTCCGACTTATCTAGCGGGCATGTGTCCCCAACAGTTGTTAAGATTTTACGGTTTATATATTTGGGCGTAGGAAAATATTATGAGGTATAATTATGAGGGCCAAAAAATTTTGCAATGAGTGGACACGCTTGGCGGCGGATAGGAACATGATGTCAAGGGATGGGGTTTGGGTGGGTAAAAGATAAGTGTCCCATTTAAGAAGTGGTCCTAATGATAGTGCCCTACTAATTGAAATCTAGTTACTTGACAATAATTTTCTTTTAGTTTTTTATCAAAACAATGTTATGGGGCCATGATCGTTGAACAAACGTTATCAAATTTCCATTTTACTTTAGTACATTAATCTTTTTTCATGCATCCTCACATCTTCTTTTCTTCTTCTTCTTTTTTATTTTTTTCCCCTTTCAGACAGCAATTCCCATCCTAATTGGAACAAAATTTGATGATTTTGTCACACTCCCTGCTGATTTGCAATGGGCAATCATGACACAGGTATGCAAAGTTTTCCTCAAAATGTAAAAGAAAGCCTATCACTGGAAATGAAATATGATTACTATCCTAATTGTCTTGATCTGAAATTAATTTTTCATTATATATTACACACATTTTACATGTACAAATAGCATGTATTAATAGAACTTTCACATGCATGGCAGTAGAATTGGAAGTTTCTAAAACAATTATCATCCATATATTACATATACTATATATATAAATTTTTCACATTATTTATTATTTGTGTCTTCTAGATGGGAAATTCTCAAATTTCATTATCTAGCCTTAATTTCTGGGAACCCAACAGTGGGTTGCATAAAATTCGATATTAAATTCCAGGAAATCTCACATATACCCTAGTTTTTTCTATGCATGTGAACATGAAGAATGTCGTAGCAAATGGCTTAGAAGACTTGGAGACTCTTGTTTGGCAAGTCTCTGGTACACTAGTGACTTTTGAAGACTTTTCATGCCTAATCCTACGCGTAAAGGATAAGCCCTTGGGGCCACTAGATAAGCTTTTGCTTGTACCTTTCTAAATGGGCAACTTTCTTAAACACAAGTTTCATCCAAGTAATTTGCTTTATTTATCACTTTAGTAGACTTTTTTTTTTTTTTGTAGAGAATTTGAATTCGTGTTCCTTTTTTATGCAAAAGCTAATCTATATTTAATTATTTATGTCAAAATCAATCTTTAATTTAAATTTTTCAGAATTCTGTGAAAATGGTCATCAAAATTTTAGGTATCTTTTCTATTTTATACCTAAAACTTGAAGTTATTAAATCCTGTAACCAATAGAATTTTCCTTAAATAAATTTGTCACCTTATTTCTAATATATGCACTTTCACCAATGAGTATTTGTTAATTCATGTTATAAATATAGTAAATTTAACAAAAAGAGATGCAATTAGACATAGCATTTAATAAATTTAAACTTCGTATATAAAATTCAGCGAGCGAAAGTTTAATTAAGTATGACATTCTTCAATATTAAATTTTATATGTAAAATTAAAAAAAAAATGCAAAGTTTAGATAATAATTTTGATATTATCCCAAATATTTCAATCAATTTAATTTATGTCAAAATTTAATTGGATCAAGTTATTTAGATAATTGATATTCGAATTGTTATACACGCTAAGTTTCTTTTCTTAGTTCTTCCAATGATGTCTAATTTATTTCTATGCAGGCGAGGGCTTATGCTAAGGCAATGAAGGCGACCCTTTTCTTCTCGAGTGCCACCCATAACATCAACGTTCACAAGATCTTCAAATTCATCATGGCCAAACTCTTCAACTTGCCTTGGAAAATTGAGAGGAATTTGACTATTGGAGAACCCATCATTGATTTTTAATGTGCATTAGTGTCACATATCAACTTGATATAATGGCCCTCCCACATCGTTCTAAACTTATTATTCTCGTACGAGAATAATATATTAATATTTTCAATCGGATGATCGACCACAGGAATTGGGTAAAGCTCAACAGCAACGGGAGTGACTAAAGGATTATTTTTGTACATAGCTCAAAAGAAAAATTGGAAAAATAAAAAGATAAAGGGAAAAAAATAGTGATCATTTACGTTTATGTTTTCATTTTTTTGTTATTTTGCAAATTTTAGGAAAATGGAGCCAGCTGCTTTGGCGTTTTCTCTTTTCTTCTTTTTCTCTTTTCAAAGGAGGAGATTGGAAAATGGTTATGGAGATTTGACGTTTTGTGTGTGATTAAGACCTGGTGACGATTCAAAGAAAGAACAATGAGTAGTTGACGAAAGGAAAATGAACAAAGATGATGATGTTCAGTGTTTCTCTCTTCTTCTTCTTTTTTTTTTTTTTTCTTTTTTCCGTTTTTCCTTTCCATTCCATTATTTTATATATATATATATATATATATATATATTATTAGCAACTTTCATGTTTATAACTATAGATAAGTAATAATACTGTTGTATAAGGTACCAATCAAAACTCTACTCATTTCGGTAGATTTTGAATAGATTTTTAAGATTATATGGTAGGTTTTTGATAATAATTTCTTGAAACTTATATTTATAAGGTAAAGTACGTGTATAATGAGTATAAGATTAGAGTATTCTATACTTTATCTTCGAATCTATATTTTAAAATATATAGAGTATAGATTTTAAGGTATCTTATATTTATCTTATAATAATAATTAAATATAATTAATAAATAAAAAATAATACTACTTCATTTGTACAAAATTAAAAAAAATAACAAAACATATCCTAGAAGATACTTTAGACTAAATTTGATGTCCTTCTTAATTTTTTCTTTATTACATTTTCTTTCCATCCATGTTCTTAGTTTATTATATTCAACTCTACTAAAGTTTTAAAAAAAAGGGAATTCGCATAAAGTCACCTAAATGAGGTATATTATTAACTTATTTTCTTTTCATGCAATAATTTTTTTATATTAGGTTTGAAAAATATTTCATAATAAATTTATATAATATTGTTCAAGTTAAGATTTATTCAAAATCAATGTTTATGCTTTTTTCTCTTTTTCGAGATTAGGGTTTGTATTAGGTTTGAAAAAGATTTGGTTAAATTATTATGATTTAATAATTGTGATATATGAAGTATCATTATGAATGCTGACCATGATTTGAGTCGTGACTACAATTGGTGTTCGGATGCCTTGCTTGCTAGCATTTGGGTGTTAGGGCCTAGTCTAAGGTTTTTTGCATGGAGTTTAGACGCTTAATCCTCTAGCATTTGAACGCCATGTCTGCAATAGTATACGGTATGTTTCGATTTCATTCCTTAAAGCTTTTCTCTTCTTCTAACTTGCTTTAAAACCTTCTAAACATGTTTTTAAACAAGTTTTTTGAATTAAAACAACAATCAACTCTGTTTCCTAAGGAACAATTTGAGACTATTTGTAAAAACTTATGGCTTAATTGACAAGTTAGATTATAAGATTTCAGTAGTAGCTTTTGTGTTTGAGTCTAGAGGTTAAGTTACTTGTTTTGTGTTATACCAAGTTTTTAGATACCAGTATATGTGTTGAACATCACTGTGGAGTTAAGTATGGGATTCATAATTGTCAGTTATGTGTGTGTTAGGTTAGAACTTTAAACTGGACTTGACTGAAGTCGGACTTAAATTGAATGTGTTGCTTGTGCTTTGCTTTGACTACCTACTGGTCGATCTAGTAGCGTTGGTGAGTACTTAGCGAACTTTGCGCGACGCTATCTTGAGTGGAGTCCCATACTAAAAGGATCTAAGTAGATCTAGGACGATTATCAAACATTCAAGTGTTAGGAGACAATCCATCATCAATACCTATGTATTATCTATATTGTATGTATAGGGATTATGAGTAACCCTAAGTATTAAGATGCTAAGACTATACTACTTATGGACTTAAATTGCAAAGATTAAAAAATGATTGTTTGATGCATTTAGTATAATTACTCAAGCTCGTTACTTGTCTATTCATGTGCATGTGTGTGGTATCCTATATTAGGCATTAGTTCACCTTTCAAGGGAATTGTTGTTTTTCAGCTGTAGTTCGGGGTATAAGGTTTTTGGTAGTTATTCTGCAGAGAATGTGGGTTTTGATTATCTGTACTATGATAAGGAGGGTGACCTTTATTATTATGGTGATGGAACGAGGACAGTGTAGTTTAGATACTAGGATTAAACTACTAGAAACTATATGTTATTGTTTCATTTTGTATATATTTGGAGACTATATTGATTATTTAGAGTCACCTTTGACTCTTGTAGTTGATGTTCATTAGGTTGTCACTTATTAGAGCTGTGAGACTATAGGTTATTTGTCTTAGAGTTATATCGTGTTCAGTTTCATTCACTTATGACAATTGATTTCATTTACTATTGTTGTATGTAGAGATTGAATGGTTAACATTTCACTCTTATTCAAATTTAAGGTTATTAAATTGTGAGTTAGCAAACTCTATGTAAATATTTTGTGGATCTTAGACAGATTGCAAAATCTTAAACACTTGATGTGTTAGTAGAGGTTAGGGACACGTAGTAGGTTATAGCATTCCATGTTCTGAGGCTTTACAGTTTTAGTAGTATTAGAACCAAGTTAAAGGATCCTTAGAATATTACGTATTGAATTTTTAGGATGGTGAGATACAAAAAGTGTAAGTAGTTAAGAAGATAAGCTTAAATCTGGGATAGTGATTCTTGTTGAGGGTTCGGGGTAATTTGCCTTAATCACACAAAAATATCTTTTTCTTCCCTATTATACTACCATTTGCTGCTAATTAATACTTATGATTTCCTATTTTAATTGTCATCTTTTTTGTATTACCTTGACCTTACTTTCGACTTTGATTTCCATAATGTTTAACTCATATATTTGGTATCTTCTATCTATATATATATATATATAATATTAGTCTCTTTCTTCTATTTCTCTCTCAAAACTTCATTATACTTTTATAGTTTATCTAAGTATGGTGAAGGAAGAGTTAGATTAGTGCAGTGGAAGTGACAATGGAGTTAGAATTGCAAGAGCTAATCCCCTTTATAAGCGCGGTAATGTAAAACAAGTAAAATATTCGGCAAGGAATGAAATATAAGCTACTTAATTTATAATAAGGATACAGAAACAATTTATGAATAAGTTATCTATATGTACCCATATGTAAATTCATAACTAAAACCCAATAATACTATATGTGATAGTGTAATTCTATGAATAATAGGAAGATAACATAAAATATTAATACTTAAAGAGAAAGTTAAAAACCTTTAGCATTAGATAAGCATAAATAACCAAATAAGGAATTCAAAAGATTTTGTAAACTTAAGTAATAGATTGTAATGGCTCTTAGAGTAAATAAGATACCTTCGGGAAAATGTATGATATAACATAAACTAAAGAACTATAATGTAACGCCCTAAAACTAGAGGGTACTACAACTCACTATGTGTTTCTATCAATCAGGAACACGTTAAGGCTCTAAAACTAAGTACATTCTCCAAAATCCCTTATAATAACTGCTTAATAGGTATAAAATAATAAATCTCCAAATATATCAATTCAAGTGGCTCATAGGCAAGTCACTTTAGCCCTAAACATACTAAATAACTACGATATACAAAACTAATCACTCCTTTTTCTCAACTTAGTGATGGCAATTTCCATAATTATCGTAACTTATTAAATTGACTTGCAATTGTAAAAATAGAAGAGTGAGCCGAAACTTAGTACGGGTACACAAACATACACGGACTTCAAGCCCAAAACATTCACATACATATAATACAACCAAAACAATATATAAACATACAACAGTTTAATTATCTTTAATTTAGGCCAGTTATCATCAAAGGGGTACTAATAACCCCACCACACCATGATCTTTATCCACATACATAGGTGGATATAAATATACGTTTTCCTTTAAGTCCTTTATGCCTAGATTTTAGAGATCGAAAACCTAAAATTGTAGTCGCATCATCCCATATGAAAGTTCACTAGGGAATCCTCGTATATGATTAGTGATTGCTCTTTTAGGGATCTATAGCAAGCAGGTCAAGCATAACCAATAGTCAAGGTCATTTAAGCTATATATGAATTAATCCAGTTACATTCTAATTCCTAACAAGTATCACAAACCTAAAAAACTGAAATCAAACCAATTATAAAGTCCAAATTAATCATAGAACTCAAATCTAACAATCTAATAACTAACTGGAATCCACAACTTTAAGTCCCGTATGAAATAGCTTCGATAACAAGTAAGAATCTATTTGAAAAACAAGTATATATGTTAACCCTCAAATACGCGATAACTAAGTTCTAGCTAAAAAATTACCTATGAACCTATAAATTATCCAATCAAAGGTTTTAAAAGAAAATAATCAAATTCAATAATAAATCAAAAATAGAAATTAAAGATAATATTAATACATAATACGATAAAGGAAAAAATTGACATATTTATATAATATTATTTAATTACTTTAAATCATAAAGTACAATGTATGTAAAAGAAAATATAAAGTGGACACACGATGAGTGTGTCAAAATATATAATTTTTTTTTATTAATCGATATAGTAATAAAAGAATATGTACTTGATTGGATATTATTATAGTTCGTAGAAATACGTAGGGAAGGACATATTAATAATCGGAATCCAAAACGGACATACTTTATAATATAATATACTATATAATCATAATAACTAATGTAATAGAAATGCCTAAATCGTAATGTTATCAATATTAATAATAAGGCATAATAATAATCAAATAGTATTTCTGTAAACTAGATTGACACTTAAAATACGTATATGATATGAGTATTAATGTAACCGTATACCAAGCTAGAAAATAGTAACCCAACGCTAAATATAACAGGAAATAGAAATCCAACACCTTAAAAATACATATACACATGCATCAACATCACGACACGATTGGTAATAGCAACTTTATATTAAATAATATCACAATTATGCCAATTAAATCAATTTATAACAAAAATCAAGTAATAACAAAATAATTACTCTTCACAATAATAATGAAAAAATAAAAATAATATACGACATAGGCGATACTAAAAAAGGATAGTTAAATTGACTCATGAAATAAAACCAAGACGGAAACACTAAATGAATAAAATCGATGCCGAATATGAACCTATTACAAAAAAAAAAAATATAGAAATTACACTTTATTTAGTAAAATACTTAAATAATTAGCGAATATTAATTTATCGAAACGGCTCGAAACGCATAGAAGTGGGAACAAAGATAAACATACAACTAAGAGAATCTAACGCGTGAAGAAATTGGCATTGAAATAACTGACGAAAGAAGAAAGAAATTTTAAGGGGGTGGGAGTTTGAACAGGGGATTGGAAAATGATAATGGGGTCTGACTTTGTTTTCAAACAATGAATGAGCTTAGGGGCGAGAGATATTTGCTACATGGGAATTAAGGTTAGGTGACTAGGGGGGTGGGGTGTAGTTCCCATGCGCTTATGGGGTTAAGGAGAGAATTAAGAGGGGGGATTAGAGATAGATATGAGGGAGATAGTGATGGTGTGAGAGAGAGAAGTAAAGAGAATGGGAATAATGAGGTGAGGTTCGAAACATAGAGGGAGATAGCAAGAGGAAGAGAGTGAGTAAGAAAGAAAAAGCCAGGTGAGTTAAGAGAAAAGAAAAAAAAAAAAAAAGGAATGAAGATTGCAGCTAGGAAAATTGGATAGGGTAGAATATTCTAGAATGTAAGGTAAGGTTTTTGGAGAAAAAAATAAAAAGAAATAAGAATGGAAATAAAGGAAATGAGGAAAAATAGGAAAATAGAAAAGGAATTAAAATATAGGAAGCAATAAGAAGAGTATAATAAAATAAAATATATATATACTTTATTTGTACAAAAAAATAAATAAAATAAATCCATTTAATGTGAGTGTAAAATAAAAGTTTCAAAAAAATATTATCAAAACCTTAAATTAGACATTTATTATATAAGTACACATTTAGATGAATCTAGAATTATTTGAAGTTTAATAAATTGAGAAATTATCTATTAGGAAACGGTTTCTAACAATAGGAGCTAAAAGAATTTTACGATTTAATTAAATTACTAACTTAATTGGGATATTTCATATAAATACTAATGTCAACACCAAAGCAAAATGTGCACTCAATTTGCTAATTACCTATAGTGGTTATTAATGCAACAATAATCAATAAAAGTTATCAAATCAAAGACTAATAATAGTGACAAATTGAGTAAAAGATTAAAAACATGAATTGGTCCTATATACATTGGCACATGTACACATGAAATGGGATATCGAGTCCTTCTTCTCTTGTGGTGAGTCAAGGTCATGTCTAGTATGTTGATGTATTAGTTATGTTGATGGGTTGTGTCAATCATATCATGTGAGTCAAGTTGAGTTGTCAATTTTATCTTTTTGAGTTGATCATCTATATTACTTGTCAACCCCATATTTATATGTATCTGTATCAAAATGTATAATGTAGAAAAATTATTCTATATTAAAGGACTAAAGTGAGAAAATAAGTAAAGTGATAATCAAAGAACTTAAGACTAGAATGTAAATAGTAAAGTATTCTAATAATAAATAATAAACACATTAATAGTATTTAGCAAGTCTTGAGGAAAGTAAATTATAAATACCTATAACCTGAATTATTAAAGTAGTAATAATAAGGAATAGTAATTAAAGAGATTACGGGGAATTACAAAATACACAAAATTCAGCAAACCTACTAAATCTTAACATAATGAATTAAAAGTGAGATTAATCTTAAAGGATCAAAAGCATTGATAATAGATGAACCAATTACACTAAGATTTATAAGGGAAATAATTAATTAATGTAGCTTAACCAATCGAAAAGAATAATAATAATATTAATGGCGATGATAAGACTTTCTCTTGTAATCTAATAATGAGTGGAGGATAAGTGAAGGAAATGAGGAGTTGTTGAGTAAGGTGCAGTAGTAGTAAATGTGGGGCAACTCAAGAATTGTTAGGAGTGAAGTAAATTTGAGAAGTAAGCACTCTTACCTTAGAATCGTGAGCTACACAAATAACTGTTATGACTAAAAAGGTAATATGACATGACGAAGAATGTTTGACCGATAAGAGAAAGGGTAGGTTATGATTAGATTAGTAGCCCAACCTTAATGAAAGAAGTAAAGTTAAGTTAGCGTACTCAAAGTATAAGGGAATTGAAATTGAATGGGAGCTCGAGGAATAAATTGAGAGAAAGTATCTAGAGTTGTTTTAGGATCGAAGTTTGTAAACTTTCGAGGACGAAAGTTTTGTTGAAGGGGAAATAGTTGTAAAACCCAAGTCAAATAAATAAAGTAATTAATGGAATTGAAGAAAATAATGGGTTTATTAATTTAAAAACATTAGTATGGTATGTAAATAGGCTTTAAGTACCAAGGAAAAACTTGTTCAAGGAAAAGTCCAAACTTATATCTTTCCCCCTACGTTATTTTCTTCTCCTACTATTCCATAACTAAGGATATGGTTCTTTTATGTGCCATACCAGTAAACTTAAAGGAGACCTTTTAAGAAAGCCATTTAGATTTGGATTCAAGGAGTTAAGGAGCGTAAATTGAATCAAAACTTAAGTTTTTGCAAGGAGATCATCAAAACTAGGTAAGTTACCACTTGTCCCTTATAGAAATTCGTTTTTCTCTTGGCTAAGCAAAGGAAACTTAAGAAAATCATATCTTTATAGAAGTGAAGAGAGAATCGCTGGTTGGAGTGTTATTGCATCAAGAAATAGTAAGTAGGTTGTCTTGGAACCCCTAATTCATTCAAAGTTTCGTTCCTGTTGTGTTGTGTGCATTATGAGGGTTGGCTAAGATTTGGGTTGTGATTTTTATTATGGGCATTTGAAGGGTGTTGAGTAGTGTTTAGACATATGTATGAGAATAGGAAAAGACCTAAGAATTAGATTTGTACGTTTCGATTTGGAGAGGGTTTGAGAAAGGGAAGGTGATAGGGATCAAGGATTGATAACTCGTTCTCAAACTCGAGGGCTTTCTCACATAGTCCACCAAGCTGTCCAAGGAGAGTTAAGCACCAAGGAGCAGTGTTTTTCCCAGTTCGATTTATCAAACCACTTCGCTCTCCACACCATCCAAGGAGCTGCCGAGGTGATTAGCCCACTTGGAGTTAAACCTTCCAGATACCTTAGTTAAAACACTAAATCAGGAAAACAGCCATCTCTAGAGTATCGAGGCTAAGCTGACAATTGTGAAGGGTCGACCAGCCGAGGTCAACTCGAATGTGAGTTGCCCCCCTAATCTAACCCTTGTCTAACCCCAGCCATCAGAGTGCCAAACTACCAATGCCGAATAGACTTGATCAAGGGACTACCCTTGCTCGGCTTACAATATTGTCAAAATCACTGTTCTTTCTAACACCCGTACTATCAAGGGATGTTATTTTGTATAATTTCATTTCCCTGTAAATTATTCTCCTTTTGCTTAGCAAATAAAGATCCTTTTTTTTTTTATAATTTCTATAAATTAGGACTTACCCTAATAGGGTACTATAAATACTCGCAAAATGTAATAATCGCATAATCAATACACAAAAGAATACACTGAACTTTTTTTTACTCTCTCTTGAGCTAAGTGTCCTTTTTGCTTACTCTTGAGCTACTCTTATCTAGCCCATTTAAGCGTAGACTTGTGGCGAATGACCTCTAGCCATACTTATATGTCATATCAAGTGTGACCTGAGCTCGTATAAGGCGTTAGTACATTATATCTATCATCGATGCATTGGAATCCTTGCTCACTCCTCAACTATCATTTACTTTTTAAGCCATCTTGCGACTTGGACCCACCCCCTTTGCTTATGTGTGATATTGGGTCCACATGTTCATTCACGAATCCGTATCATCTTGGTATCAGAGCTTGGCTACGTTCGAAGTTGGTTTCTACTACTGTGTTCTTTGAATAGTCTGTTATTGCTCCTATGAGATAACGGTTCTATTGTTAGCTTTGAAGTTTAGTAGTTGAGAAGTGTTCTGTACTCTATTTTCCCCTATTTTCGATACATAAAATAGAGTATGGTTGACTATTCGTTTGTTATGTAATTATCATTGTGAAGTAACCAACAATATCATATTCTAGTGTTCAGGCAACTTTAGAAAGCCGAAAAAGTGGTACTCGACATAGCTAAGGGTAGGAAGGAAGCTTCATACCTCAATCAGTGGGTGACCGCTTTGATAGGCTTACTGACTTAGTAGTTAGCCTGGTGACTGTTATCCAAGAAGACAGACAGTGAGCTAGAAATAGCCTTATTAAGGAATGTAAGCAGCAAGGACGAGGCGATGGTCAGTTTGGCTGAGTTAATGCCCTCAACTCGACCACCCCGAGCTAAAGGAATTGGTAATGACGCTAGACGAAGGCTAGTGCTTAAAGAGATTGAGGAGGAAGTTGAAGGAGAAGACGAGGCAGAGGAGTCCTACGAGCCTGAGGAAAGAAATGTACGAGCCCTTAGAGTTGAGGGATTAAGGATGCGCATTCTAGGTTTCTTTGGAAGTGGTGATGTCGAGGATTACCTAGATTGGATAGATCAGATTGAAAAGTAGTTTGAATGCCACGAAGTGCCCAATAATGCAAAGGTTAGACTTGTTGTATTGGAGTTCACTGGTTATATCGCCTTGTGGTGGAAGAACTTGCAAGCCACTAGAAGAAGGGAAGGAGAATGAGAACAAGAAATTAGGAGTTGGGATGAAATGAAAAGAATCATGCGGAGAAGATTTCTGCTGAGCTATTATCTATAGGATGCCTTCAAAAAACTGCAGGAATTGAGATAATGAGGATCTAGTGTAGACGCTTGTGTTAAGGAATTCCAAATGTTAATGATCTGATGTAAAGCCGTAGAGCTAGAAAACTAAATTGTATCTTAATTCATTAGTAGGTTGAAGTATAAGATTGGGGATGTCTTGGAAACCTTGGACATTAAAACACTTAATGATGCGATTCGAGCTGCCCAGAGGTTAGAAAGGTGCTGAATAGGAAGATTTCGACCACTCTTCAATCGTCTTGGCAATAGGCGACCTGTTCCGAGTAGATCTATGCAAACGAAACCAAGCAAGGCCACTGAGACTCGACTTGCTCAGACTACCCGAGCATAGGAGAAGGAACCTCCGAGGAAGTTTGAGAAAGGCTAGAGTTTAGGGAAGAAGACGAGTGAGATCAAGTATTTCAAATGCCAAGGATTTAGATATATGGTTGCTTAGTGTTCGAACAGGAGAACGATGGTGATCAAAGGTAAGGCGCTGACCGTTGAGGTCAATAGTACTGATGAGGAAGTAGAGGAGTTAAAGAAGGATGGACAGACCGAGTTGTTCGAGAAGGAAGTTATCTATAGTGAGGAAGGCAACTTTATGCCTACCGCTCTAGTGTTGAGGAGAACAATGAGTGTTAGTCCCGTACCTGAAGACAAATAGAGAGAAAATCTCTTCCATATTATATGTAAGGTGAATGACTCACTGTGCACGCTAATCATTGACAGTGGGAGTTGCACTAATGTAGCCTCTACATTTATGGTCCAGTAGCTAAAATTGCTGACTATGCCCTACCTGAGACCTTACAAGCTTCACTAGCTTAGTGACAAGAGAGCCCTACAAGTGAACAAATACGTGTTTGTGTCGATTTACATTGGCAAGTATCGAGATGAAGTGCTCTGTGATGTGTTGCCTTTGAGTGCATCCCACATTCTACTTGGATAACTATAGATGTTTGATCGAGCAGTTATGTATGACAGAAGGAGGAATACATGCTCTGTAGAGCACGAAGGCAAAAGGATGAAATTGAGTCCTATGACCACCGAATAGGTGAAGGTGATGCAGTCCCAACTAAGTCGAGCCCTAAAGAAGAAGGCTTTGATATTGACCCAAGCTAAACTAAAGAAAGAGATGGAGCTCAAAGGACTGACCTATTTGTTGATTCGAAGAATTTTGGAGTTGAGACTCAAGGAGTTGCCTGCCGAGGTAAAAACCTTACTGGAGGAATTTGTCGACTAGTTTCTAAAGGAGCTATTGAAGGGTCTACCCCTAATTTGAGGTATTGAGCATGCAATTGACCTACAGTTAGGAATTGCACTACCGAACAAGTCTGCCTATAGGCTGAATTTTAAACAGGCCACCAAGCTACATAGACAAGTTGATGAACTAACGAAGAAGGGGTATGTGCGTGAGTCCCTTACCCCCTGTGTTATCCTGGCCTTGTTAGTGTTGAAGAAAGATGGTTCTTGGAGAGTGTGCGTTGATAGTTGAGCAATCAATCGAATCACCATCAAGTACAAGTATCCTATACCTAAGCTTGATGACATGTTAGATGAGTTAAGTGGAGCAAGAGTGTTCTCTAAGATCGACCTTGAATTTGGATACCATCAAATCTGAATGCATGAAGGTGATGAATGGAAAACCATATTCAAGACACGACATGGTTTATACCAATGGTTTGTAATGCCATTTGGGCTATCCAACACGTTGAGCACATTTATGCTCTTGATGAATCATGTGCTTCGAGAATTCATAGGGGAATTTGTTGTAGTTTATTTTGATGACATTTTAGTGTATAGCTTCGACTTGGAGATTCATAAGGAACATCTCTGAAGAGTGCTCGAGAAACTCCGTGCTGAACAACTTTAAGCCAATCTGAAGAAGTATGGCTTTTTTCGATCCGAAGTGATCTTCTTGGGTTTTGTTGTGAGTGAAGGTGGCATTCGAGTCAATGATGAGAAAATAAGAGCGATTATAGAATGGCTCGAGCTAACCTGTTCTGCCGATGTGAGGAGCTTTCATGGCTTAGCATCATTCTATTGTAGGTTCATAAAGAATTTCAATACGATTGTAGCCTTATTCATTGAACTCTCTAAGAAGAATATTGAATTCAGATGGGGAGAGAAGGAGCGGAAAAGTTTTGAGGAAGTGAAAGAGAGGCTAACTACCACCCTTGTCTAAGCTCTGTCGAGCTTTGACAAGGTGTTTGAAGTCGAGTGTGATGCATTTGGACTAGGCATAGGTACTGTGCTGATGCAAGAAGGCCGACCTATTACTTTCTTCAATGAAAAACTTTGAAGAGCTACACTCAACTACTCTGTTTATGACAAGGAGTTCTACTTCTTAATCTAAGCCCTTATGGTATGGCAACACTATCTGCTGCTCAAGGAATTTGTAATCTACACTAATCATGAATTCTTGAGATATCTTAAGAGCCAGCCAAAGTTGTCCTGGAGACAAGCTAAATGGGTCAAGTTCATGGAAGGTTTTTCTTGTGTCATAAAATACAAGAATGGAAGGAACAACATTGTGGCTGACGCCTTATCGAGATGACATACCTTCCTGACCGAGCTGTAAACAAGATTACTTAGTTTTTTAACCATAAAGGAATTATATGCTGAGGACCTACACTTCGGTCTTATTTATGCTCGATGTGAGGAAGGATGAACATTGGATGACTATCATAGGGAAGATGGATACCTATTCAGGAAGAGGAGGCTATGTATCCCGACTTGTTCCATGAGAGAATTACTGGTGCACGAGGTGCAAGGAAAAGGATTAATAGGACATTTTGGCCAGCATCGAACCCTTGAAGTACTGTCTACGAGATCCTTTTGGTTGAGAATGATGAGAGACGTGTAGTCTGTGCTGGAAAGGTATACGACCTGTGGGAAGGCAAAGAGTCAAGTTAAACAAGGACATTACTTACCCTTGCCTATCTCAACCAAACTATGGTTTCAGCTAAGTATGGACTTCATGTTAGGATTGATAAGGACGTCTTGAGGGAAAGACACCACTATGGTAGTTGTGGATCAGTTTAGCAAGATGACACTTTTCATGCCCTACTCTAAAACTAATGCCGTTTTGGCTATCTCTTTTCTTTTCTTACAGGAGGTGATTAAGCTTCACTGTATGCCTAGAACCATTGTTTTCAATCGAAACCCCAAGTTTATGAGCTACTTTTGGAGGACACTTTGGAGGCGAATGGGAACTAAGTTATTATACAGTACGTCTTGCCATCCACAAACAGATGGATAGATTGAAGTTGTCAACTGAACTGTAGGAACTTTGCTATGGGTTGCTGTCAGACGAAACATGGCCAATTGGGATCTATGTCTGTCAATCATCGAATTCACTTACAACAGGACCGCCTACAGTGTAACTAGCATATCTCTATTCAAGGTTACTTATGGATTCAACCTCGAGCTCCCGATGGACTAATCGCCCTAGCCGAAGCTTGATGATAACCGGCCTGCTGCAGAAAGAGTTGAGGCCATCAAAGCTATGTACTAGAAGGTTGTAGAGCAATTAAGCCAAGCTAATATTAAGCTTGAGAAGCAGAGCCGAGGACGGAGAAAGAGAGAATTTCAACCAAGTGATTGGGTTTAGATACATCTCAGTAAGGAGTGGTTCTTAAACTTGAGGAACAACAAGTTGTCTATTAGAGCCGACGAATCTTTCAAAGTGCTTAAAAAGATTAATCCTAATGCTTATAGGATTGAATTACCTGAAGGATATGGAGTTTCAGACTCCTTTAACATTGCCGATCTCCAACTTTATACTCTCGAGGACAAGTAACCTGAAGCCAAACTAGATTTGATCTTAAATCTCAAATAACTCAGAGGGAACGATAGGGATCAAGGACCGATCACTTGTTCTAGAGCTTAAAGGTTTTCTTACATAGTTCGCCGAGATGTCTGAGGAAAATTAAGCGCTGAAGAGCAATGTTTTCCCTAGTCCGATTTACCAAACTACTTTGCTCTTTACACCATCTAGGGAGTTGCTAAGGTGATTAACCCACTTAGAGTGAACCCCTCCTTGCACCCTAGTCCAAGCACCAAATCAAGAAAATAGCCATCTCTAGAGTATTAAGGCCAATTCGAATGTGAGTTGCCCCCTAATCCAACCCCTATCTAACCTTAGCCACCAAGGCACTAAATTGCTGACGCTGAACAGACCTGATCAAAGGACCACCCTTGCTTGGCTCACAATATTGTCAGAATCGCAGATTGAGTAAAACGTGGACATGCTGTCCTTTTTAACACCCGTACTGTCCTTATTAACAAAGGACGTTCTTTTGTACAATTTCATTTCTTTATAAATTATTCTCCTTTTGCTTAACAAATAAGGATCCATTTTTTTTGAAGTTTTTGTAACTTAGGACTTACCCTAATAAGGTACTATAAATACTTGCAAAATGTAATAGCTGCATAATCAATATACAGAAGAATACACTAAACTTTTTTTTACTCTCTCTTGAGCTAAGTCTCATTTTTGCTTACCCTTGAGTTACTCTTATCTAGCCCATTCGAGCGTGGATTAGTGGTGAGTGACCATCGGCCATACTTTATGCATCATATCAAGTGTGACCCGAGCTTGTGTAAGACGTTGGTACATCATATCCATCGTCGGTGTACTGGAATCCTTGCTTACCCCTCAACTATCATTTACTTTTCAAGCCATCAAACAGCTTGGACCCACCTCTTTTGGTTATGTGTGATATCGGGTCCATATAATATCGGGTTCATGTGTTTATCTATGAATCTATATCAAAAAGAGTTACAAATTGCAGTTTACAGAAAATTGCAAACCGTAATTTCCATTTAGATGCCTAGGTGGCTAGCATTTGGGTGCTAAAGCCCAGTCCTGGGTTCTTTACATAGCGCTTAGATGTCTAACTCTTTGGCATCTAGACGCCATGTCTGCAATTGTTTATAGTATGTTTCAATTTCGTTCCTTAAAGCTTTTCTCTTCTTTTAACTTGTTCTAAAACCTTCCAAACATGTTTTTAAACAAGTTTTCTAAATTAAAACAGCGATCATCTCTGTTTTCCCAAGGAACGATTTAAGACTATTTGTAGAAACTTATGGCTTAGTTAAGGGGTTAGGATATAAGGTTTGAGTAGTGGCTTTTGTGTTTGAGTCTAAAAGCTGAGTTACTTGTTTTATGTTATACCGGGTTGTCAAACACTAGGATATGTGTTAAACACCATTGTGGAGTCAGGTACAAGATGTATGATTGTTGGTTGTATGTATACTAGGTTAGAACTTTAAATTGGACTTAACTAAACCCGGACTTAAATTGAGAGTGTTGCTTATGCTTCGCTTTGAAACTTACTGGTCAAGTTTAGTGATGTTGGGGAGGTACTTGGTGATCTTTAAGTGATGCTATTTTGAGTAGAGTCCAATCTTAAAAGGATCTAAGTAGATCTAGGATGGTTATCGAACACTTAGGTATTTGGAGAGAACCCAATACTAATACCTATGTATTATCTATATTGTGTGTATAGGGGTCATAAGTAATCCCAAGTCTTAGAATGTTGACACAATGTTTCTTATGGACTTAAATAGCAAATATTAAAAACGGTTGTTTGATGCATTTGTTATGGTTACTCATGTGCTTGGCTTGTTACATGTTTGTTCATGCGCATATGTATGGTATCTTATACTGGACGTTACCTTACCCTTCAAGAGAATTATTGTTTTTTAGTTGCAAGTTCAAGATATGAGGTTTATGGTAGTTATTCTGTAGAGGATGTAGGTTATGATTATCTATATTATGATAAGGAGAGTAACCCTTATTATTATGGTGATGGAGCAGGGATAGCATAGTTTAGATACTAGGAGTGAACTATTGGAGACTATATGTTATTGTTTCATTTTGTATATGTTTGGAGACTATGTTGATTGTCTAGAGTGGCATGCGACTCCTGTAGTTAATGTTCATTAGGTTGTCACTTGTTGGAGTTGTGAGACTCTAGGTTATTTGTCTTAGATTTATATCATCTTCAATTACATTCACTTATGATAGTTAGTTTCATTTACTATTGTTGCATGTAGAGATTGAGTGGTTGACATTCTACTCTTATTCAGATTTGAGGTTATTAAATTATAATTTGATAGACTTTATGTAATTATCTTGTGGATCTTAGATAGCTTGCAAGTTCCTAGACACCTAACTTATCAGTAGAGGCTAAGGACATGTAGCGAACTGTAACGTTCAAAGTTTTAGGGAGTTAAAATTTAAGAGATTGTAATTTGTAATATAGGGATATTTTTATTGCCAAAATAAGTCAACCCCTTAAATGAGTCCAATTTATAGTTATTTATTTAGTATTTAAAGTTAAGACTGGGATTTCACCAAAATTGTTATGTTTATATAATAATGATTGGTGAAGAAAATAATTAAAAAGAAAAGTAAATGAAAGAAGTTGGAAGGAAAGTAAAAATAAGTAGAAACTTAGTCATATTGAAATTTATGAGAAAAAAAAAAAGATTTACAAATTCTATAGGGTACGGGTACTCTGTACAATTTATAGGATATAGGATATATGGTGGTTCTACAATGTTACAAGGTAGGGTATGGATAATAAAGTTTAGGAACTTATACCCTACCCACTCTATACTCACTTACCCTTATTTGTAACATAAGGACTTATATTAGCATCCTCTTGAAAAAAGAGAGATAACATTTATTATGTTTATTAATAAGTATAATCAAAGGAAAATTTAACACCTTGTATTAAGATAACCATCACCAATAATCATAAACCCTTATCTACCATTACACCGTAGAACTCCACTCAAGATTTGATAAATCTCTTATTTATTTGAAACTAATATTTTAATTGTTATTTGAAGATAAAAAGCTACTTTATCAACTTAGAAGGTGTGTTAGGCCTTTAGGCCCAAAAAAGCTTGTCACCAGCTCTATGCTAACTATGTAAATTTTTTTTTCCAATGATAATATCCTTGATGGAGCGTAAGGAAGAGAAATCAGAATTAGGAATGCTCTGCAACAATAGGTGTGGTAAAAAAAGAAAAGAAAACATTTTGTTTCATCTCTTTTTTTTTTTACATATCACTTTTTTTTTTTACTAAATTACGTTTTATTACTCTTATCTAGATTAAATAGATCATATTTGTTAGCTTTAGTTTCTGTCAATAAAGTATTTGGGTTATAAGATTGGACAGGCTTACGTAAGATGAACTTTACCAAGCTGGAGGGCGATGAGTAAGCTTATAAAATAGATAGGGGTAAGTAAAAGAATCGAAGATTGTTTAATAGGACCACTCCAATACTTAAGTCAACAAAGAGAATAAGGAAAACAAAGTTAAGAAGTGTGTGTAGATCCTAATGCTTACTTCTAAGAGGGAGAAATCACAATACTTATAGTTGGTGCCTTAAGCTTCAATCAACTCATAGCTTGTGACTTAAGATGTCATGTCTTAATTTTTGTAGGCCAGATGTTTGTAAGATTTTCTAATGTAATCGGGGTATATGATTGTTTTGGGGCCTTGTGTTTGTCTTCTTGCATTTAATGCTTTGGGGGTATAGTATGGTAAAGCTACGTAAACGTTTAGGGAGAAGACTCCTAAATATTGTATCGCATTTAATGCGATGTGGTCATTGAAGGGATGAGCATGTGGGCCTCCGTTGTGAAGCATATGGGTGCTTTTATGTTAAAGGTTTGCGACTGGTGATAGGATGGACGCTAGCTTGCTCTTTAGTGCTATTCATGGGGTTAACTTTAAAAGAGGTCAATTTAAGTATCAAGGAGCTCAGTTGGGGGCTTAAGGAAGTTAGCTTGGGTTTAGGAGCATGTAGTGAAACTCAACCTAAGGCTCAAAGAGGTTAGTCTGAGCTTAGGGACCAATTCTTAAACTTGACTCAAAGCTTGAAGAGGTCAGCCTAGACTTGAAGGCCTATGTTTAAAATCGACTGTAGACACCTAATTTTTGTCCCTTCATAATCTTAATTTTTATTTTATTTTATTTTATTTATTATTAATATTTTTATTTTTTACAAAAAGGGTTCTAATTCAAAAATAAAAATAATAAACAAAAAAATTAATAAAAGATAAAAAAATAATAATAAAAATTAACAAATGATGAAAATACAAAAATAAAAAAATAAAAATAAGAAAAGGAAAAATTATAAAAATTTCGTAGATTTTTAGGAAATAACTTATATTAGGAACAAATAGTTTTAGTTTTAGTTTAGTTAAAAGAGTTTATTTTAGGGAATCGAATAGTTTAAGTATAGTTTAATTGTACTGAATGTCAAGTCACAGGCCAACGGCTTAACGGATAAGCATTGAAGTATTAGATTGGATTTAGTTTGAGGTTGTGGGTTTAAGCCTCACTAAGCATTTATGTCTTTTATTTTTCTATTTTTTTACAAAAGTGAGAGAAATAAACAGGATTCATATCTAATTAAAATAATTTGCATCTAGTTTGATTTTATTAAATCGAATTTGAATTAATTTGGATCTAATTTAATCATTATTAATCAGATACAATAGATATAATTAGATATGATTTGATTTGGACCTTAAAAACACACATATACGTGCATAAAGAAAAAAAAAAAGAAAGAGGAGACATAGCAAAAAAAGACCACCTTGACACAGCAATAATTCAGGACTAAACATAGTCCCAAAAATAGCCCATTGTTATAACACCCTTCAAGACTGCATACATCCAACGACTACTGCTGCAGAATTCTTCAGCACGACCAGGTGAACAGCAGCAACACCAGGCGAATAATAGCACGGCAGACAACAGCGAACAGGACAGCAGCAAGGTGGACAGCAGCAAATAGGACAGCAGCACGAAAGACAGCAGCAAATAGGACAGCAGCACGAAAGACAGCAGCAAGGTGGATAGCAGTAAACAAGACAGCAGCAAGGCGGACTGCAGCGACATCCAGCAAGGCGGACTGCAGCGACATCCAGCATCGTCCTAACGCCACAGACAGCGACTCCAGTACACATTCCAATTGCAGTTAGCCCCATCCGTCAACAGTAGCACACATCAAACAGGTACGTTGCTCCCCACACTGACGTAGTCTACGTACTGATCATCCGCACTGATCACTGCAACTGCACAAACCGCCGATCACCAACAAAATATGCACGATAGCGCTTTGCAACAGCTATGCACATTGGAGACAGTAGCCCCGCAATCAGGTTCGGTTTCTATCCAAATTTTTTCTGATTTATTATATTATTATTTTGTTAGGACTTTAATGGTTTAATATGATATATATATGTGTGTGTATTAGTTTAAGGTATTTTTTTAGTATTAGTTTTCTTTGTAATATATATTAGGTACATTATATTAATTTAAGTGAATATTTATTTAATAAGTGGACATAAACATTAGATTAGGAACTGTTAAAATTGGTTTTTTATTACATATATATGTTGTTATATTAATTATACTTTATTAATTAACATAATATATGATATATGTATATGTTAGTTTAGGAGTTTTAGTATTAGTTCTTATACTAGTGTATTATATGGAATTAATTTATTTTAATAGATAGTCGTATATATTAATTCAGGGATTATTAGGATTGGTCATATCTTAAGATTTGGTTTATTACGTAGAAAGTTGTTTTTCTTTAAATAAAAATTAATAAAAAACCCTTTTTTAAAAAAAAAAAAGGATTGTAAGAGTATTTTTTTTTTAAAAAAAAAAAAAACACTCAAGAGTTAGGACTGTCTAGATTTTTTTTAAACTAAATCAATTAAAACGTAAACTTAACCGGTTTTCAAAAATTAAAATCAATTAATATACTAAGATTTTTTGAAAAAACTACGATCATCTGATCCTGACTAGCGGGTACGTATGCACCTTCGGGGCGACAATAAAATATGTAGAAGCTTAAGTTCTTTTTTCTTTTGATTTTATTTATTTATTTTTTAAAAATATTATAATTAGAAAAATAATCCTAATTTCGGTAAATAGATAGTGGTACCCATTAAGGGTTTAATAGGTTAGCCCCCGAACTTGGAATCCTCTAGTTCTTCATTTAAAATTGAAATCAAAGACTGGCAACCAAATCGTAATCAATCCACCCAATTGATTACTATTTCTTTTTCTTTTCCCGACTCCGGTCAGGTGGCGACTCTAAAAATAATTTTCAATAAAAAACCAGAATTTCTCAATTTCTTTAGTCGATAATTAATATTAAATGGGTTAAGGTTTAGTATTAATCGAGAAATGGGAAAATCAATTTTAATAAAAAACTGAAAAATAAAACTCAACATCGACTATCAATAATATTTACCTAAAGGTTGTCCTTAAGCAAGTTAATCGTGGTCTTTGATATAGTTCTATGTATAGCTTTACAAGAATTTATTATTTTTAGATTTAAAATAGACTTATTTTAGGAAAAAAAGTATACTAGAATTTTCAAAATATTTTAGTTTTCCATAATTGAAGTATATAAGGTTTAAATTCCAGTAATTAAATCTTAAACTTAAGAGGGAAAAAAGAAAGCTACAATAATTCCAAAAATATCATTTGGTGCTAAAATGACATATTTTAGTTGTATTTTGTACGACATTAAGATGACATTTCATATGAGCAAAATTTACAAGAAAATAAATTTTATTAAACTTTGCGTGTTCATTTTAGGACTCAATTGTAAAGCTATTCAAGTTTAGTTATTGAAGTCGACAATCTAGTTTTAGGATTTATTGTAAAAATTCAAAAAAGTCTTAAGACTTTTGAATTATTTTCTCCCTACAATTTATTGTTTGTGTAGCGCTTTTTTTATTTCACTAACTATTATTACAATTTACAACTATTGGGGAATAAAAATTATTCTATCCCATTGAAAAGTCTGTATTTTATACCATTCGATTATAAGGAATTTGACTTATGTAGCATAAATACAATTTAAACAATTCATAATACAAGGGATGGGCATAATACCAAACCAAATTGTCACTTGCATCCAACCAAAACAAATAATAACTTATAGTTGATTTAATGGGATGAACCAAACTAAATTGGAACCATTTAAAAAAGATATTGATACAATTGGGGTTTTGTATCTTTTGTTTTAGTGTTATGATTCTTGTGTAAATAAATAAAAATTCATTTTTTTTGGGTTTTTGGATATTTTATGAACAACAAATAAATGAAAATATGGACAAATTAATATATGGATTTGACAACACCAATGATTAATATGAATTAGGATTTTGTTTAATTATAATATGATATGACACCGCAAACTATAATTAACTAGGTTTTGAAACAATTAATTGATATGATAGTACAACTGAGTGATTCAAGGGTTTAAAATTATTCAATCAATGTGACAGCATGATTGAACAAGATCAATGAAGGGTTGTTCACAACGATTCAAAAAATTGATAAAAACTAGGATTTTAAGAGAGAAGTTATCTTAAGAGAAAGGTTTTCGATTTTAAAAATTCATTGGCTTTAAATTAGCTAAAGTGTTCACAGGGGTATTTATATAAAATCCTGATATCTTAAGGGCAAAATAAGACCAAATTAACTAAAACTAATTAATAATCAATAAATTAATGGACAATAATAAAGAAGGAGTGTCAAAATAAGAAAAAAAAAAGTTCATATAGTGATCACAATCAAAGAACATAGGCGTATTCCTTCCTCTTGAAGCTCTTCTAATTAATTCGATAAAGAACATGGTCACGATCATCACTGTGATCTTAACTGTCAACCTCTTAGCCATGTACATCCTTGCAATTCTTCATTACAAACATGCTTCTCCTTTGAATATGGGCATGCTTCTAATCTTCATGATCCCATGCCCTTTGTTTTGGACCACTTTTGCATCTAATTGGTAATTTTAGACATTTGATGCTTCTTAAATATATAAATAAAGAATGGATGAAGCACCCATTATAGCGAAAAGTTTTGTCCTTATTTTATACAAATAATGTCATGTCTCATGGATAGAGTGTATTTTTATTATTTATAGAACACTAAGACTCATATACCTACTAAATTGACTCAATGTAGCTTTGCTATATTAGTCTCCAATATCTCACAATTAAATAACATCAAATATCCAAATTAAACATTTAATATTTGTCTTACAAAGCTTTCAATAAAAGAGCATAACAATTTATGTCTAACAAATATCAATTAACAGATCCTTCTAATAATTAATCTCTATATCTAATAAGTCATGCAAACTAGGGCTTGTCTCATCTCCTAAATAAAAGTCAAGTCCCAACTCATCATCACTTTAAAAAAATTTTAATATGTGAGTCGTGAAACCAAGTATAATAACCCTACATACACACAAACATATGTTACACCGCATGGATCATACAATATCACCTATGTGGAATCTACTCTAGATATTAGTATAAATGAAGAATATAATCAACACATAAAGTTCAATTGATAACATTGAATCAATGGTCGATTACTTATATTACCCTGCGGTAGAAAATTCTACCCCGTGTAATTAATTAAAGCAAGTTAAGGGTAATTGAGGACTTAACATCTTAATAACTTAAGGTAGAAAATTACCCCTCAAGGCAATCTACTGTAATGCCTTTACTTAATAAATTAGTATATGGTTATTGTAGTATGTTTTTCTTTTTTTTTTTCCCTCACCAACCATTAATAAAGGTTATTGTAGTACTTTGACTTTAAAAGATATCAAGGGATTTCAGAAAATTATTTTTATTTTTTAAAAATTTCTTACAATTATTATATTAAAGGGTTATTCCCTTATCATAATAGATATGAGGAGAAATGGGGAATGGACTTCCCCTTGCATGTCCATTTGCTAGCTTGCTTAGTTAATAATATACTATCTAAAAATTATCTTATTATATTTCTTCCTGGATAGTCTTTTTTTTTTCCCTTATTAAAAAAAGAATTAGTAAGTGTAGATACATACTTTCCAAACTGTTCACAAGTATTACATAGGTTATGGTAATAATATGTACACATAGAAGTTTATCAAATGAAATTATGACATTTGAACCATGGTCAGTAATGGGATTCTCAATAGTATTGTAGCTATGGGACAACATTAAGAAATTAGAAGAGTAGGAGTTTTCTTCTAAGTCTAAGTTCATAGATTATCTTTATAGATGATAGAGATGAAGGGGTTCGATTGGAGTAGTCACTATATGCTGCGTGGGTGATATGTTACATGTGGCTTCAAAGAATTGAAACGAGACTATCACTTGAAGAGATAATTAGGTGAGAATAAAATAGTGAGGAGGAATAGGCAATTTCAGTATTTCAAATATATATGTGACAAACAAGGCAACCTTAGGAGACCTTAAGTATTCACTTTGTAGCTTGAGCAAATGGAATCAATTCATTACCTGATATTACTTATTTGATTTTGGAGAGCACTATTGTTTCTTTATTCTCTCTATAAATTCCAAATGACAAGGAAATGTTGGGTATTTATAGGCTCTTGAGCAATATAGCATTCATCTGATCATCTAGGTAATCAACGAATGAGATGGAGTTTGCTTAATTCATGGTTATCTGGAATGAGCTGGGTAATGGACCTAAGGCCAATAGCTTTCCTCATAGGTGCATAAGCCTGCTTGAGAAAGATTGGATGTTGACAGACTGAACCAATGATCTCTATTTCGAATCTACTAAGTCAATTCTCCTTAAATCATCTTAATATATGGATCGAACTCCTTAAACCTTATTACCTAACACAAGGAGTCAAGCTTAAATAAATAATGATATTAACCTAATACCTAATATCGCAATTTCGGCTCTCTATAGATGATAATTACCAATAAATGAAAAATAGTTTCAATTTAATTTTAGAAAGCATTTCAACACACCATTGAAATAATTAAATGCCTATAACTTGAAAATGTGGGACAAACTATATCTTAAATTTGAAAAAGATAGATACCTCTAATGTTAAAAATTTAAATACCTAAATTAAATATCTATAAGTACCTAAATGATCAAATTGCAGCATAAATCCTCAAAAAGGTAATATCTTTCCTAAAGATTAGACTGCAACATTCCTTGAAGAAATGTAAAAAACACAAACACATTCTAAACCATGTGTAATATATGTGTTTTTTGGTGTATGTAGGTTTTGTAAATTCTAATTTAACATATTTATTGCTGAAGAGGGGGAATAATGGACAATAGTTAACTTGGTTTGTATCAACATGAGAGAGAGAGAGAGAGAGAGAGAGAGATATGATGCACCGAATGAGTTTTAGATTTTGATTGATTTTATATGAATATGGAGAGCAAGCTACCTACGGAGAGAGAAAGGTGCTTTGTGAGAGACAAATGGATTAAACTTATTTTCTATGGGTTTTTCAATGAAAGGCATTAATTAGGTTTCACATATCAAATCCATTTTTTCATGCATGGCTATTAGATAAGAGAGTCTAATGATTCAAGATGTTCGATACAGTTTAAGCATGAAGGATATCAATTTTTTTTTTCTTTTTTTCATTTTTTTTTTGCATAAAGGACTATTGGATACCTTAAGAATTACTGTTTGAAAGTTTTGTTCATAAATGGCTAAAAGTAGACATTAAAGCCATGTAATCTAGGAAGTTGCAAGTTACCGGGACTTTTCCTCATTTTCTCATAGTCAATTGAAGTTGGCCAAAGTTTCTTTTCCTTCTCTACATCTAAGCCCTTATGATTTCCTTGCACCGTGACTAATTCATATAAAACTATTGAATTCCTTTCAATAATTACTGTATGTCATCAATTCCTTCCTACAAGAGTTTAATTTGTTCATCACTATATCCCATTTCAAGGCCAAAACTATAGCCCCCCCCCCCACCCCAACATCTATTCAAAACGTCTTTACATTCATTAGATGCCAACCACCTCTTTCCAAACTTGAAATATTTAATGTCTTTTTGTCATTTGTATCAAATTAATAATTAAACCAACATGATCCAATACCTTTTTTTTTTTTTTTGCCAGAAGATGAATTTCATTTAACATGATCCAATATTTGGCTAGATAATTGTTCAATTCAATATTTTGGAAACTTCCAAATCCAATTAAAATACCTTAGACTTCTATCAAATACATTATTGTACCAAAACATCCTCTTCTCTTTTGTTAGATTAAGTAAACTTAAGCCATCAAACTCTAGATTTTAGTAATTAGTATCCTCAATCATATCATGGAAGCTCATCGCAACTTTATTTCTTACATCCCCATCCACCTTCTTTTATATGTTTATGGAGAATTGTATTAAAATTTCCTATATAAAGCTATAGTTGGTGCATATTAGAAGCAAATAAATGCAACTGATTACATAATGATCATTTAAGATGAAAATCAATTGAGAAGTGTATCCAAGTTAGATGCCCAAAAGGTAAACTATTATGCCTATTAATGCAATGGTCTATAAATTGTTGATAACCATTTAAAATAGCATTTTTGACAATCTCATTCCAACAAAGTGCTAAGCTCGCCATTCCTTTTTTATGATCATAAAAATAGCCCATATGGCATTAGCTATTATGTATCATCTCCAAATTAATTTTGTTTATTTTTTTCTCAATAAGAAAAATAACATTTAAGTTAGATTTATTAACTAAGCCTCTATGATTGCGCATTGTCTCAAAAGACCCAATCCTTTAACAATTTCAGTTTATAAAGATCATGACTCCTAATGGTTGTTCATTGTTAGTTACCATTGCATATAGCATCATAATATTTAATTGTTACATCCATCCATTTTTCCACATCTTCATACATGAGAGTGGTTAATTTTCTTACTCTATTGCATCTTTTTTCCCAATACTCACACTTTTTTGTATTTTCTAATCTTTTACCATTATTAGTTTCATTTTCTCTTTTTTCACTTTTCTTATTTTCCTCACTTTCTTCTAACCAAAGCCACATCATTCTCTAACATCCCTCTCTCAATTTTTATTTTATCACATTTGTCCTCTTCTTTTAACTCTTGATCCCTTTTTAAACACAATCTACAAGCCATGCGAAAGAACATTAGTTTTAACTATTGAATCAAGTATTAGCATTTTGTTCTTCACGAAACTCCTCTTAGTAGTAGCTAGATCAAGCTTTAAATTAAATGCTTTTGGAGATTGAAACTCAAACTTTGTTGGGTTGAGGGATAAACCACCTTGATAACACGAATTATTCATCCTTTCATATTTGAAACACACCTTATACCTTTCACTTTTAATACTATTAACCCAATTGCAAAGGTCTAAGAGTTTGTTAACCATTAGTTTAACTTTCACTCTGTCAAATGCTCTTCTTTCCCACTTCAGCAAAGTAAGAGGTTCATTCTTTAGTATTTCTTGAATACCAATATTAATCATAGTTGTTAAAATCACGAGTCAACTAATACGATTCACAAGTTTACAATTTTATGGGACTTTTTATAGTTAAAATATATGCGTGTGGTGGGTTATTGCTACTAGTTGATCATGTGAAAAAGGTGTCAATTAAATTAGGAGACATCTTGAACTGATGATACATAGAGAGAAATTAGTAGGAAGAAGCGTGGGAAGAAGAATTGGCAAATTCAGCATCTCAATTGCATATATGTAACAGCAAATCAAACTTGGCATTCTTGATAGTTCTTGAGAAGATTGCATGTTTGACCTTCTAAAGAGTGATTTGAGTGGATATTCATTATTTGTCTCAAACTTGCTAATGTTTAATGAATTAAACGAGAGGAGAGGCCTCTTATTTATGAATTTGGAAGTTGATATTATCTATCGGATGACTTCAAGAATGACATTTGAGATTAAGCTATCATTGAAGCTTATCCTCTCGTTTAGCCTTCATAAGCTCGAATATGAGCTCTAATATATCCAAGGGTTTATAATGATAAAGCAAGCCCATTATCACTATAAAGCACATTGAAGCCTTCTTGAGGCCTAGTAAAGCCAAATGAAGCCCAAAAGAGATCGAAAAGGCTATTTTCTAGTTTGCTTTTTGCATGTGAGATAATCGAGTAGGGCCAAGAGCAGAAAGTCCAGTTTGACAATTCCTATTCTGAGCCTACCAAACTAAATCTCACCAATATATCTCTAATCGAGCTAGATTCCCTAGACTCTATCACTAACCTAAGAAATTAGTTTGCGATATTAAATTGAGTAAAAAGTCCAATTATTGAGATAACCCTTCTATAGTATCTAAAATCGTTTGAGTATAAAATTGTTTATGAATTTCGGTTTATGATTTTATATGTCCTATACAATTTTGCAACTTTTATGATTCCATACATGTCAATTTTAGTTAGAAATGTGAGTTTGACAACAATACCACCAATTATCCTATCATGCTTATAGGTTAAGTTTTCTAGCTACAACTAATGGATTTAAACCCATATCATAAGTTTATTCAACAAGATCTCCTCTAGATCCCAATGTTTCCACAACATTATGTGGTAACCCATTGGACTATAGAGTTTTAGTCTAGGGATAGACTACATACCATAACCTCTTTCATCTTTTATTCAGAATATTAATAAATGTTGTTTTGCTAAGAATTTTATCAACTATTATTTTTCTCACTATTAGAAACACCATTGACTTACAATCGACTTAATCTAAAAATTGCCTACCGTTTACTACGAATGCTTCATCAAGATATGGGTGAGTTATATATATATATATCCATTGATGGTAAAGAAACAAGCAAATTATTCCATGTACAACAATCAAGAGAAATAAACCTAAATAGGAAAGGAAATGAGGGTCTTTAATAGAGTGATGAATTGATATCATAAACAAAAATGAGAAAGTGTAAATAAAAATGGATTTGATGGTCTTAATTTGTAATTTTTTTTTTTAGTTTTGTGATTTGTATTTTGTTTTTGAATTTTAAGATATGTTAATGTAAATGGGTACATATACTGGAAATGTGGTCGACTGATGCAAACTTGGGGTTAAAAAATTTGAAAAACAAATAGAAAGGGGCTTAAAATTAGTAAATGAAAACTGGTTGAATGATGCACATAAGTTCTAAAAGCATATGAGTATAATGTAAAAAAAGTGATGAAGAAAGATAAAATAACTATTTTTACTATACAATCGTCAAAAACTCTCCCATTGAGAAAATAATTTCTCTTTACAAAAGGTTAGAAAGAGAGGTTATTGAAGTATGGCTTTGAGGGTTACTTACGCTATTTGATTTTTGACAGTATATGCAGTTTAACCCTCCATATCTAATTTTATTAGGCACTAGCTCGAGCTGGACAATACTTGGGTCTAAAGAGTAGAGTTTAACCTCTATTAAGTGGTTCCTTTTCAATTAAGTAGTTAGTGGAGCATCTTAGCTGAATTATATATATATATTAGATCATGCAAAAATACTTTGTGCTCCAAACTTGGCTTTGGACTGTTTACTTAGTAACTTTCAAAGTTGTTTTCGCAAAGTGACTTAGTTAAGGGGATAATTCCTACAAAATTTTAATCAACACATACATACATACATACATATACATATATATATACAAGATTCTACAATCCCATTCACCATTTTGACTAGATCGGTTCCGTCCTCCATCTTGCCACTCATTCATATGTTTTAAAATCTAAACAATTGAATTCAAAATTTGTTTAATGATTTAGATTTAAAAAAGTGTAAATTAAGGGTATGATGGATGGCGATATCGATCTCATAAAAAATAAGCATGGGACTGTAGAAAAATCTGACATATATATATATGTATATAATTTTGAAAACTTTTTCAATTGTCGTAACTTTTCGGATTTACATGCAAAAAAGCAAAAAGGTACAATTGTTTATCATGTCTTTTCAATTTAAGCTATTTAATTTCGATAACTATTTAGTTTACCTTTTTTTTTTTCACAATACAATTTTTTTCTAAAACTATATTATTCTTCCATGTCGACTAATAGAGGTGAGGCTAGCTCCTTTTCGTTATTGCTTACTTCTAGCTTTAGCTTTACAAGGAGTGATCTCCTTCAGGTACAGGAGGGCGAGGTCTCATCACTAGCATAACTCGACCAACCTACGAAGATGGCCATAAAGGTGATGGACAGGGCTAGAATTATCAATGTTATCCTCAGGGACGTATATGCGGACGTTCCCCTACTCCCTGCGAAGGACTTGTTCAACGCTCCTAGTACGAGTAAGGGGCTTGACTGCCGTGTAAGCAAAAGTAGGCAATCTGCCCCTAACTGGGTTATCAACAACTTTCTTGTGGAGGCAATTCCTAGTTGGCATATTAGGTTGCCGAGCAAGGATGAACAAGTAGCCTTGTTATCAGGGAGGCGCTTTGCAGTCTTTGAGAAGTGCCTAGAGTTTGGGCAGTGCCTCCCTTCAAGTTGTTTTGAGAAGGAGTTCTTCAATTACCACCACTGTAGTTCGTCGTAGATCCCTCCTAATGGGTAGAGGGTATTGAAGGCTTTCCAAGCACTCTACAAATACCTAGTGATAAGGTTACTTTCGAGCTCTTCTATCACTTCTACATGTGGAAAAGCGTTGGGGGTTGGCCTTATCTCCAGCCGCGCTTGGGGAAAAAGCTATTATGCACCTTCGAAACTTGGTCAAAGGTTGGCAGGATGAATATATGGTGGTGAAGTTGCCCGAAAAGGCCAATTTCTGGACCTAGTGGACTGTGATAGTTTATACTAGAGGTGAGCAAAGGTTCAGTCTCAGCAACACCGAAGCTGTCCAGGAGATCTTAGCCTTCGTAATGTTGAGAGGTGGCCAGGTAATCAACATTGTGGAAAGGTATTTCTGGCGCCTGATCTCTAGGCTCTTCCCTAGCATGAAGAAGGTTGTGGTAGAGAAGTAGGTTGAAGGTACAAGTTCGTTCCCACGTGCTTGTTACTTGTGCTAGTATTGAGGTGCTTTGTCCGACAAATGTAGGATAAGAGGACTTCCTTGGTCGTGTTGGTCATGGTGGTGTTTTGTGAATGGTAGCAGTAGTTTCTTTGGATTTGTCCTTGTTTTCTCTTTTTAACTTTAGATCGGCATTCTTGCAAGTAAAAATTTAGCCTTGATGATGCCTTATCCTTTTGTAGATGACATGATGAGTCTGCGCTAAGCGCGAACTAAAGTAAATCGACTAACCAGAAAGGCGGTAAGACTGAAGTTGGGGCCTGGTAAGACCAGTAAGGCGTGGCCGAAGTCTGTACCACAAGGGATTCCCTTTGGCATCCACAATGAGCTCATGGACGTAGGGCCTTTAGGCATGGCTTTGCTTACTCCTGCCTTCATCCATTTGTTTAAGCCTATCATCGTGGGTGATGAAAGCGCCAAAGAAGAGGGGCCTAATGTACAGGTGCTTTCTCCTCCAAGGACGGCAGAGGGAAAGGGTGGGGGGGTGGGGTGCATGCTGCCCCTCTTCTAGCTACAGGCCAGAAGCGCAGGCTCCTAAGACGTCCAAAGAGCTAGGTCCAAGGGCAAAGAAGCAAAGGTCCTTGGTAAGGGATCTTTTGGTAAGAGTGGAATGAGTGGCTTCTAGCTCATCCCTACTAAAGCGTTGATGACATGGGGGATGGGTTTTTAGACGTCCTTAACGATTTTAGGGAGATGGGCTTAAGGTTGGACTCATTCTAGGAAGCGCTACGCATTTCCTGGGATGAGGCACTGAAGAGGGGGGCCTTTGAGTAGGAAATGAAGAAGGCCTAGGGAAGATCCTAAAGTTGAACTGGCAATTTGATACTATGGCACTGGACCCTCAGCTATTAGGCTTTGATGGGGTCTTATGCCTTCGGTGATTAGGCTATCTTGGAGAAGATCGCCTAAGAGGGTAGGGATGACCCTATACAGACTGCAGGCCACTTGGGTACGTTGATGCGGCAGGTAAGTCTTCATTGCTCTTATGGTGTTGTGCTTTGGTGTCTTGTATTGATTATAGGTTTTGTTTCCATCTTGCAGTATCATGGCTATGTGTTACTTCAATTGAGCAAGTCCGATATCGCCCACAAAGAGGTAATAGGTTTGCGAGAGGAGTTGCATCAACAAAAGAAGTGCCTGCTGGAGGCGAAGACATTTAGTAAGAGGTACTTGAAAAAATTTGCCCATGCTAACAGGCGCCTGTGCTGCTTTATTGTACAGGTGGTGAGGCTTTAGGCGAGGCTCAAGGATGTGGAGCGGGAGGGGGATAGAGTTGAGAAGGCAACCTAGAAGGTTGATGACTTGAAGGCTGGGCTGGAGAATGAGTAAAAGAAAAAGGTTCGTCTCTCTCAAAGGCTGGACGTGGAGGGTGAAGCTAGGGCTCAACTTGAAAAGGAGAATGCTGAGTTGAAGGCTTCCGTAGCTAGGGTGCAAACTGAGTTGGCAATGAAGGCATTCGAGTGCGAGGTTGTTGGGGCCACCTCGCTGGAGCTAGCCGGTTTGAGAGTCGGTTTGGAGCGGTAGGTTGGGGAATTGTGGGATAGAGTTTCGGAGATGGAAGAGACCATCTCCAAGATGGAGAGTGGGGAGGTCCTCAGCGATGCTGCTACTAAGAAGACAACCATCGACTATTGGAAGACCGAAGAGTGGCTAGAAGAGCTAAAGGACTTGTCTAATGACTCTGCTCGCTACACTTGGAGGGAAGTTATCTCTTATTATCCGGACTTAGACTTGAGCTTCTTGGACTTTCTGGATTCCCTGACGTTTAATGAGAAGAGGGAAGCCTTGGTACGGGAGAAAGAGTCCGCTCAAGTGATTGATAATGATGCAAGTGTACTCCCTATTGTTGGGGTGGGGCAAGGTACTTCTATATTCGCTATTACTCCAGTAACCCCACAGGAGGCCGCCCTAAAAGCTATCCCTAGGGAAGATCTGTTTGTAGGGGATCCTTTTACCACTCCTAGTTCACATCCCTTAGGCCCTGCTCCAACTTAGGGCCTATTGTCTAAAGTGCCTGCGGATCAGTGCTTCGAACAAATAGATGCTTTGGATTTTTTCGAATTACCAAAGTTAATTGATCTTAGGAGATAGCGGAGTTCTGTTTTCTTTTCTTTTCTTTTAAATTAATGTAATTAGGGCCGGGATGCCAGCCTTTGCTATGTAATTAAACAATCATGGAATAAATAGATTGTCACGCCTCGAAGCGGCAGAGTCGTAACAGCCCCCGCCGTGTAAACCATCCTAAGATAGAAGTTGGCCTTACAACCGCTATCTTAGACCTGATCTATACAAGGCGTCCGCGACTAACCCGCTTTGAAGTAAACAGTTTGTAATTTAAATAATTCCTTTACCTAAGAAAGTGAGAAAAGTTATATATAATCACTATAATTCAGTTATTACATTAATCAGAAATGAAAAGTAAAATATGTGTTGATTCTTCAATATTTTTCCTCACTCCCCAAGATCCAGCAGTTGCTAGCTTCAGAGTATTTGTTGCCGCTTCTTAGCCAGCACCTGCACGACGTCTATAGGGATGTGAGCAACCACAGCTCAGTAAGTTAGGACGAAGGACTTAAAACTATACCATACACACAACAAGGTTTTCAATCACTTATTAGGTGCAATGCATGTGCAAGCAAATGCCATCGCACGACGTTGTCCGGCCCGTCTTGAGATTCGAGAAATTGCGCCCGCTCTAATCCGGGTTGAGGAGTTGCCGTTAATGCAACAGCTCACGACCAAACCCAAGCTTGTGTAATGGAGACCTTGCTCCTCCCGCGACTACCTTCGAACCATTGCCTTCACCCTCGCCATGACCTCCTCTCCTGTCACTTAGTTTAACTGAGGATAAAGAAGAGACCATTTTGCAATCCTGCGCTATCCCTTCTGAAGGGGTCGGTATTTGGCCAGAAAGTCCTAAGTTCCCCTAACGGGTTGCCATGCATGTCCAATTATGATTACTGGTCGGATATTTAATTAAGTCCAGTTTAGGGTGATCAATCCTTTCATACAATTCATACCATATGTACCAGAGCAACAAACAGAATCATAGCATCACCCATAATCAAGCACATGCACACATTCAACTATCTAACAAGCACAACCAAGCATAATCTTAAGCCTCCAAAATACAGCATTGTATTAATCCCAACTTACCTCGACTCCTCGCTCACTCACTCGAGGTCCGATTTGCTCAGGCCATCTCCGATCATCCCTATAACACGAACGTGGTTTTAGCTTTTCATATAAATATTACAAGTTCATTTTATTCTATAACGCTTATTGTTAGGTTTTGTTTAAGGTTTAATATACCTAATTATCTAGGTATTAAATCTTTTACCATTATTCTAGGTTCAGGGTTAGGTTCAGATTTGGTTTTTCGCATCGATTTCTAAGTTAGGTTTTTAGTTCGATTTCTAAGTAATGTTTTAGATTCCAATCCTAGAATTCCGTTCCAACCCATAAGGTGAAATTAATCACATTACTTCCCGATCTCCTAAATACCATTATTACCTCTAATTAGTATTTTATTCCATCCGGTACACTTAAATCCCTATTTGTGTACCGAATTTACTCCTAATGTGAGAAATTTTTACATTTTTCATATAATTACATAAATTCAAGTTTCTTATCAGATTTATTATATATCCCTATTATTTATATAATATCAATTTTTATCCTAATATTTTCTATTTATTATATTTTCAAAAATGACACATTATGCATTATTGCATATTATGCACATAATGCATTTCTAATATTTCTATTACCCTAATTACCATCTCCAAACAGCAATTATTATTTCAAAATGTATAAATTCATCCCAAAACAGATTTTACTCCAATTTACCCTAATTTACAAAATTATCTTAAAATGTACTATTTTTCCATATTACCTATTTACTACATAATTAACCTAATAATTACATCTAACACTCTAATTGCTACAAGTATTATACTCCATCTGATTTTAACATCCTAAAACATCTACTTATTCACTAAGTCAGTAATTAATCTTCTAATCACCCGATTAACTCCAAATTACCCATTTTATGCCTCATTTTAGGGCTTAAAAATTATCTAAAAATTTCAAAAATTAATTTTTGAAAATGGGCTTCATAGCACTGTTCTATATCATCTAAGTAATCTACAAAAAAATTTTGGGCTTGAAACTACACTCCTAAGGTCATTTATTTCTAAACCGAAACATACTCGGTTTTGCACGATTTCTTAGGGACCATATATTACGGAACATAATTTCATCAAAATAATATTTTTCCTACAAACTACATACAAAAATATCCCAGAATAACAAAATTCATAATTTTATAATTATATTTACTATTTTTACAAAATTACACAAGATTCAGGCTGGAAATCGGACTCATCGATTTGGGTGGCTCCGGCCACCACGGGCCGCCGTGGCCTTGTCGGCCGGCCTGGGCGCTACCACCACCGTATGGTGGTGGTGGCCGTCCACTCCCAGCTCCTCGTCTGGTGTGGGTTCCCTTTAAAATCCTTAACTGTACAGTTTTTCTTATTTTTTTTTTATTTTCTAGATTTTCTCTCGAATTTTCAACTCTCTCTAATTTTCTCTGATTTGTATCTGTCCAAATGTGCTCTGTAATTTTTCCTGCTATTTATAGGGCTTTGTGGAATTTATTGTGCATTAAATGGGACAAGACAGTTGCCTTATCCCTTAATTTTTGGCTTTTATGTTGTCTTAATTTAATTGGCCGAATTTTTTCTTATTTTTCCCAGCTGCCACGAACCAATTATGGATGATTGATGATTTTTCCTGATTTTTCTTGATTTTTCCTTAATTAATTATGAATTTTCTTTAAGCATTTAGTATTATTTTAGCACATTTCTCGTATTTTAAGTAATTACGCATATTTATACTTACATGTATATTCATATATAGTACAAATAAATATTCTTAAATATTATTTAGGTCATTCTATTATTTTTAGTATATATATAATCTATCTCTAGTAATTTATTAGTTATTAAATTACACTTTTTGCCTTTTCGGTAATTAACAATTATTATGCTTAAAATTTGAAAATTTTATAGTCTCCTATTTTATTACTTATTTTCTTGAATTCACGTTTATGGGGTCAATTTTACTAATATTCTTCTCAATAGTTTATAATTTAGGTTTGATCGGATCTTTTAACCGATCGCCCTAAACCTTGGGTTCTAAATTCAATCCTACGGTCAATTGGCTTAGCTTTGGGGCTTACATAGATGAATGTTTTTTGAACGCTGATAACTCTGATTTTAAACATATTTCATATGGTGATTTTATGGCATTTCCCGTACATTTTTGGTTTTCTTTAAAGAAAATGATACTTAATTGAGTAAAATGTTGATTTCAAGGTTTAAACGCGTTCTAGGCTCGAAAACGAAGAAAACGAATCAAGTTTCACTCAATTCCGAGTTCAAACGAAGAAGTTATGAAATTTTGAAGTTGTGTAGAAATTTTGCCTTTGTGCAGAAAGTTACACGACCTGGGGACACGACCATGTCCCAGGCCGTGTCTGGTGACGAAAATAAAATCCGTGAAATACACATATAAAAGGGGATCTTAGGGTTCAAAAGGAAGGGAGACATTACAGAAACAAAGAGACACAAGAGAAGAAAGGAGACTTAAGGAAAACATCGATCAAGAAGCAAGAACGACATCGATTTCAAGATTAGGGATTGTTCATCAAATCAAGAGGGGTTTTCATGTTTTATTTTATGTCTTTGATGGAACTTGTTTTTAGATTCATTATGATAGCTTAGAATTCCAGTATTTAGGATTATGGAACCTAGGGTTTCATGTAACCCTTGGATTAAATTATAATTTCAAGAAAGTTTCTATCTTTTCTTGATTCAATTATGTCGTTTAGTTATGGATTGATAATTCTAAAGTGTCAATATATGATATTATGCATGTTGATCGAGAAATTGCATGTGTAATTAGATCTTAACATAATTGAAGAGAATTACATGTATACTTAGAGATAAGATACATGATTCTTTCGGAAAGTTGATTGTTTGTGTGGGAATTCATTAAACATTAATGCAATTCTAAGTTATATTACTAAGTGAAGAGATTCCGGTAAATAATTTAGAATTAGGGTTAATATGCTTGAGAAAGATATTAGCTTTAATTGTGAATCCCTCCGGTTAAGAATTATAGAAATTGAATTGAATATATTTTAAAAGGTTACATGTTAAACACTAGGGGAAATAATTCCTAAATACATTATTGCATATTTGAAGTCGTTCGTAGTTTATTGCTTTCTAATTTGCGTAATTAAGTCTCATAAGTAGTTTAGTTGTTAATTTCAGTATTTTTAATTCATTCAACTTATCACAATTTTCCGGTTAGATAATAAAGCTAAAGTTAATATTAGTACTCAAAATCTCTGAGGGATCGACTCGGACTCATATCCGACTATATTAAAATTGATAGGTGCGCTTGCCTCGTATCAAACGCCTTCTCTTGATCTCTGTTCGTCTTTGAATGTATCTACTAAAGAATCTGTCCAAGGGAAGTCAACCCTTGTCGATATCTCATTGGGGGAGTTCCTTTGTACAGGGGGTGTTTTTCTTTGCTAAGGTTACTCAATGAGGAGCTAGGTCGATGGTGTTCTGACTTGCTTAGAGTGGAGGAATTTCTTCGTGTAAGGTGTGTTTCCCCTTGCCGAGGTCACCCTAAAGGAGGTCAGATCAGTGGTGGTCTAACCTGTTCGGTGTGTGGGGAGTTCCTCTGTGCAAGGGGTGTTTCCCTTTACCGAAGTTACCCTAAGGGGGGTTAGGTTAGTGGTGGTTCGACCTCTTCGATTGACCATCCATGTCTCTTTGAAGGCTCGTAAGGTGAGAGAAACAAAGGGAGAGAGAGAGAGAAGTATGTAATCAGTTGAGATCTTTTATTTTGACATAATTGAAAGAAAAACTGTACATAATGAAATTCTAATAAAAATAAAGACGTAAATTGTTAGCGTTCCATGTGCGTGGGATGAGCTTGCCATCCAATCTTTCCAGCTTATATGCTTCGTTGCCCAATCTCTCCCTTACCTTGACCAGCTCTTCCTAATAGAGGGCTAGTTTACCCTGCCCTTCATGTGAACTTGTGGCTTCTAATTTTCGGCACATTAGGTCACCAACCTTGAACTCCTTGTGTTAAACCTTTTAATTATAATACCGGGTGGGTCGATGTTGATATGCAGTCACCTTAGCAGCAGTGAGGTTTCTAATTTCCTCGATGGCATCAACACTCGCTTGCAATAGTGAGTCATTAATGGTGGCGTCGAAGCTTTAATTCTAGATGCTCAGAAGCTCAAGCTTGATTAGGAGGTTCGCTTTTGACCCAAAAGTAAGGCGGAAGGGGGTTTCATTCATAGAGGTACAGTGGGTGGTCTTGTACCCCCTACAGGATGTTGGGCAATTTGTTTGCCTAAGCAACCTGAGATCGGTCTACACACTTCTTTGGGCTATCCAAAATGACCCAATTAGTTGTCTCGACTTAATCATTTGATTGGGGGTGGGTAACAAAGGTGAAATGTGGGGCGATCTGGTGCTTAGCGTAAAACTCCCTGAACTTGAGGTTGTCAAATTGTCGGCCGTTGTCCATGATTAGTGCATAGGGGACTCTAAACCGGGAGAGAATGTTGTTTTTAATGAAGGACTCTACACTCCTCTCCGTGATTTTGGCCATTGCTTTGGCCTCCACCCACTTCGTGAAGTAATCCATAGCAACAATTATGAACTGTTGTCCTCCTAATGCTTTCGGGAAGGCGCCGAAGATATTGATCCCCCAGTGTGTGAATGGCCATGGGCTTGTCAGGGGTTGGAGGGCAGTACTGGGCATGTAACTAATTGGAGCATGCTTTTGGCACTGTGGGCACTTTTAAGCTATGTCTTTTACATCTTGCCTCATGGTAGGCCAGTAATATATGATTTGTAGCACCTGAAGCTAGAGGGCTTGGGATTGAATATGATTGCTGCACACTTTAACGTATAGCTCTTCCATAATGCATAGCCCTTCCCCTTCTTGGAGACATCGAAGTAGGGGGAGGTTGACTCTCTTGTGATACAGGATGTTGTCAATTAACGTGTAATTGGTAGCGTGGTACCGAAGCTTCTTCGACTCCTTCCTATCCTCCAGCAGCTTACCTTGCTACAAGTACCTCCAGATGGGATCCGTTCAGCTTGGCTCCAGTGTTACCATGGTCAGTTCCAAAATTTCAGTCGAGCTTAGAGCTATGCTTTTTTCTAGCAGGTACTCTATGAAGATCTTGCTATCCTTCATCTCAAGCCTCCATATACTAATGGAGGATAGCTTGGATAGCTAGTTTGCTGCGAAATTTTCCAATCAAGGGATCTTTATGATGTCCCAGGAAGGGAACTCTGTTAAGAGACTCTTCACTTTCTCGAGGTACCTTACCATAGTGTCGTCTCTAGCTTCATATTCACCTCGGACTTGTTAGACGACTAGCATAGAGTTTGAGAAGATTCTCAATTGCTTTACATCGATCTCTTTGGCTAGTTTGAGATCAATGATGAGCGCCTTATATTCGGACCCGTTATTATTGGAATTGAATCTTAACTTGAGGGCGTAACAGATGGTGACCTAATGCGAGCTGGTTAAAACCAAGCCTGCGACTCCACCCCCTGAGGTGGAAGAACCATTGATGTGGAGAGTCCACACCAGTTTGTCATCGTCTAGTGGTGCTTCATCCTCTCCTATGTACTCTGTTACGAAGTTGGCTAGTTCCTGTACCTTGTAGGCTGTTCGTGGCTGGTTCTGGATTCCGTACACACTCAACTCCATTACGTACTTCATCATCCATTCAAACACATTAGGTTTTTGCAGCATAGTGTGCAGTAGTTGATCCTTGTGTACGATCACCTGGTATGCTTAGAAGCAGGGCCTCAGTCGTCAGGCAGTGATGACAACGACTAGTGCAAAATTTTCTACCCAGATGTGCCTGACCTCAGGCCCATGCAATATATGGTTGACATAATATATTCATTTGTGTTCTCTTCCTTCTGCTCTAACTAGCATAAAGGAGAGTGCCCAGTCGTTTATGGTTAGGTACAAAAATAGGTCCTCCCCTTGGACAGGCTTAGAGAAGACCGGTGAATGAGCGAAGAAGTCTTAGAGCTGCTAGAAGGAAGTAGCGTACTCGAGAATTCATTCAAAACCCTTTAGATTTTTGAAGATTTTGAAGAACTCAGTGCATCGGTTAGCGATCTTTGAGATGAATTTGCTTAGGGCAACCACTATGTTAGTGAGCTTTTGTACGTCTTGGAATGGGGTTGGAAGCTTCATTCCCCTGATGGCTGTAATCTTCTCGGGGTTTGCCTCGATACCTCTTTATGTGACCAGAAAATCAAAGAACTTGCCAGAGTTGACACTAAACACATACTTCTGGGGGTTTAGCTTCATATCGTGCATGTACATTCAGTCGAAGGCTTCCTAAAGATGCCTAACATGATTGACCGGCTTCTGACTCTTAACGATCATGTCATCAACGTACACCTTCATGTTATGCTTGATTTAGGGGTTAAACAACTTCGTTACCATTCACTAAAATGTGGTCCTAACATTTTTTAGTCCGAATGGCATCATGGTATAATAATAGGTGCCATAATCGGTGACGAAGGAGGTATGGACTTCATCCTTCGGGTCCATTTTGATCTGCTTATATCTCGAGAAGGAATCCATAAAGCTTGGCAGAGCACATCTTGATGAAGAATCGACAAGTTGGTTGATCTTATGGATGAGGAAACAATCTTTATGGCAGGCTTTGTTGAGGTTGGTATAATCGACACACATGCGCCACTTCCCATTCTTCTTCTTAACTAGTACCATGTTGGGTACTTTTCTTCCCTTACGAAGTCGGTTTTAAGCAACTTCTACACTTCTTCATCGATTGTGGCCTACCGTTTTAGGGCAAAATGCCTCTTTTTTTGTTTGACAAGCCGTGCTACAGTATTGATGTTAAGGTTGTGGATTGCTAGGTCAAGAGAAATTCCAGGCATATCTAATGTCGACCAAGTGAACCTATTTGAATATGCCCACAGGAGGGTAATCATTTCGTCCTTCACTTCAGTTGGGGTCTCAATCCCAACTTTCGTGGTTTAGTTGAGTGAGGCACCAATTTAGACATCTTCTATTTTTTCTCCTGGCTTACCCCTATTAGACAGCCTCTCCTGCGGGCTTGTTTCCAAGGCGAAGACGCTATTGCCTTTGGCTACCTTGACATATAGCTCTCGTGAGAGCTTTTGATTACACCTGTATACTCCCATGTCGGTTGGCGTCAAGAATTTAGCATTCAAATGTAAGGAAGATGTGATTGTCCCATTTGCGTTTAGGCTTAGTCTTCCCAAGAGTGCATTATAAGGGGAGGGATAACCAATCATAACGAACTCTACGAGTCGTTGTGCCATATGGTCGTCATCGCTAAGTTATATGTCTAGTGTAATGATACCCTTGACTTGAACTATGCTGTTATTGAAGCCAATGAGATTGTAGTGGTACAACTTCATCTTTACTGGCAACTTCTTTCTCATCTTGTTGTATGTATGGAGGAAGAGTATGTTGGTGGAACTGTCAGTATCCATCATAATCTTTAAGACCTCAAATTTTGAGATCCTTGCCCCAATCACGAAGGCATCTTGGTGGGGAGTATCGACCCCTTCAAGGTTGGTGTCAGAGAAAGAGATGGAAGTTTCTAACTTCTGTTTCTTCTCCCTTATTACCAACACCTCCGATGGGGCATTAATTGAGCTGCTTATGTTCGGTTGGCTCTTAGGATGTGGCTTCCCCATGATCACGTTTATGATGCCATTGGGGGCATGATCATTGTAGCAATTGTTATTCTGCTCTGTATGAGTCCTCGGTCTATCGCCCTCGAGGTGCCTTATCTCTGTCATCGTCCAAGCGGTTGTCGCTCCTCCGATGGTCCACATATTCGTTGAAGAAGCTACGCTGAATGGAATATTCAATGGCGTTCCTCAACTGGAAGTACTCTTCGGTGGTATGGCCATAGTCATCTTGGAACTAAAAGTATTTGTTAGAGTTTCGACGATTAGGGTTTCCCTGCATTTTGTGGGCTTCTGAAGCAAGTTCCGGTGCTTCATTTCGGATTAGACTGGGTAATTGGCCTATTAAGGGGCATATACTGGGTATAGATGGAGGGTGGAGTAGGTCACGCTCAGCCCGACACTTCTTCTTCCTTGAGCTCTCCTCATCTGATCTGTTTGGTAATCTACTACCAAGGTGATCCTTTACAGACAATTTCTCCTTATCTTGCTTTCCGCCCAACCTCTCTTGGTCGATGTTGCGCTTGGTATGGTGTTGTCTTCTTGGTCGATGTACTTCTAGGCTTTGTTCCAGAAGTCAGCTAGGGTCTTTAGTTTGCTCTTTGCAAACGATCAGAAGAAATCTCCTCAAAGTCAGATGTCGAGCTATGTGGCGTAGACAATGACTCTTTCATCCAACTGAGGGATCTTGACTACGGCGTTACTGAACCGGGCTACATAATCTCATAAGGACTTACCTTCACCTTGCCTTACTAGGTACAAAGATGATGTGTCCTTGGACGAGGGCTTACTAGCCCTGAAATGGAGGCTGAATTTCTTGGCCAGCTTATCGAAGGTACAGATCGAATTGTCGAATAGGTAGTTAAATCACATCCATGCTGCCTTCTTTAGCGTGTCTGGGAAGGCCTTGCACATTATATCATCCCTATGATAGACAAAATTTCCTCCACTGTTCTTTAATGCTTTTATTTGTTTATTTGCTCTTTTTCAATAATCTTAATGCTTTTATATAAAGTGTGTGTATTTGCTTGGATATTTGCCTTCTTGACCCTCCTTAGCATAATATTGGCAACTAAAGTTAAAGGTTTTTCTTCTTCCTATATTGTACATATTTGGTTTATAATAGTCCTTATTATTTATTTTGTCTCGTTAAATTGATGTTGAACTACTGATCTCAAAACACGATTTTTAGTAACTCTAAAGAGTCGTCTTACCTTACTATTTTTCATATTGATATGATTTTAATTGCATCTATTTTATTGAATAACTAGTATATAGATTGCATATGCATAAAATGTGTTAAATGAGTCTAACTAAATATAAGTTTTGTTCATGTTTATGCCTAATGATACCACTATTGCTATCGTGTTAAATAAAAATAGTTAACTAAGAGAAATAAAGATTTTCAAAAAATAGTTGTATACTATTCTTAGCCATTAGATTCTAATAATCATAATTTTGTAATCTTGTGTATTATCAATATTTTTAATTGGCCATCATATTTTCATCCATCAATGCTTTAAGTTTTTGCATTACATTTGATATAAAGAATGGAGGAAGTCTTTTACTATAAGATATTTTAATTGTTTATACATACTACTAGTTACATTTCAAGAAATATTATTTGGATTTTTTAAACCTTTTGTATTTTTTAATAGTTTTAAATGAAGCCCAAAAACGAAAAATTCTTTTAATTACATGTTTATTTCCATTCAATAGGGAGACGGATAACATGTTGAATTTTAATGATTTTAAATGAATGTAGGAAATAGATTGATTTTGTGTAATTCGTTATTACATCAAATGTTATATATAAAGTTGTCATATGTAATAGTTGTATGATTGATAGGGATATGTTTGAGATAGTTAGTTGGGGATAATAAATATTTATCTAGAGAATTGTATATTTATTAAAGAACAAAATGATATTTTTTCTAGCATTTTGTTGTCTTGATGTAGTGGTAATGCATTTCATTTATGCTTTATAATTGCTAATCTTATAAGGCTATTCCAATTTTTTTACTTTTCAAATTTAACTCTCATGGAATATCTTTTCAACACTATTAGATCCCATTCAATAAGAGATAAGTGTAACCCTTAGCATATAAGAAAACACAATCAAAACTAAATAATCAAATCTTCTATTTTTATATATTGAATTGCCATTTTATGTACTATATTTATTCATTTATAGTAAAAGGATGTTTACATGCATCAAATCATATTTACATTTGTAATTATATCATTTGCATCATTTAAGGTAGAGTAACACAACTTTTCACATTTATAATATTTTATTTTATATTTTAAAATATAAAATATATTTTATGTTTTAAAGTATATTTTGTTTTAAAAGATAATACATTTAATCTTAATTACTTATACTTTTTTTCTAAATGGTGCATTATTTCGTGGAAACCATTTAGTATTTACAAGATATTGCCATATATTATAATTTTATTTTACATTGAATTTAGCAGTAGCGGTTATCCTATAGTTAAAAAAATTTATAACATCATTTATACTTTCTTTCTAAATAGTGCATTATTTCATGGAAACCATTTAGTATTTATATGATATTGTAATATATTATAAAATTGTTATATTTAATTTAGTAGTAGTAGTCAAGCTATAGTTAAAAAAAAATTATAACCAATTATTGTTAATATATCAATTTTGAAAATTTCAAGTAAATTTATTACTNAATATACTTTAAAACATAAAATATATTTTATGTTTTAAAGTATATTTTGTTTTAAAAGATAATACATTTAATCTTAATTACTTATACTTTTTTTCTAAATGGTGCATTATTTCGTGGAAACCATTTAGTATTTACAAGATATTGCCATATATTATAATTTTATTTTACATTGAATTTAGCAGTAGCGGTTATCCTATAGTTAAAAAAATTTATAACATCATTTATACTTTCTTTCTAAATAGTGCATTATTTCATGGAAACCATTTAGTATTTATATGATATTGTAATATATTATAAAATTGTTATATTTAATTTAGTAGTAGTAGTCAAGCTATAGTTAAAAAAAAATTATAACCAATTATTGTTAATATATCAATTTTGAAAATTTCAAGTAAATTTATTACTTTGCTGTTGGTTGAAAAAAAAAAAGGAAAAGAAAAAAAAAAACTACTACTTTGCCCGAAGAGTATATTTTGGTGGAAAAAGGAGTAGCTTCTATCTTTTTTCTTAAGCATTATGAGGAACTTATCTATTATATATTATTTATTGTCTTATATAATAAATTTAGAATAATTTTTGTTATAATACCCATTTGATATCATGTTTTCATATTATTATGTTTAATGAAAAGTCATTACATTAATGTCATCTTTCAATGCAACAAAAATAACTACCTATTAATAAATAATTGGTAAGAATGTAACAATATGACTCTTCACTTCTCTTTTTTTAAACATTTTTTATTTTTCTAGAAAACTTTTATTATTCGTACTCTTTCATCAATTATTAATTTTATTATTCATACCTTTTCATTTTTCAAGAGATATATTCTTTATATATATAATTGAATAGTTATGACCTTTACATAATTAGATGTAAAATAATGCAACTCTTGCTATATGGTGTTATAATCGGGTAAAGTACGTCTATGAAATTTAAAAAAAATACAAAAATATGAATTATATGAAGATAATTATGGAAATGCCATCATTAAGTCACATCTTGAAGATCTGATAAAGTGATTTAGGAAGAAATCGCACCTAAAAGAGATGATTTCATATTTCATATATTATTGCTTTCTCATATGTAAAAAATGTGATATTAATAGGCTTGGTATTTTGATAATAATTTTTTGTCTAATTTGTATTTTTGTAATATTGATTAATTTTAATTCTAAATATACAAATTTCTCTGTTATAATCTCTTAACCCAAAAGATTATAATTTTTTTCTAAATAGTATGCTCTTTTATATGACTATCAGTATATAGCCACAAAAATTACAACATATAAAATATATTTATATAATTAAATAAATGCGTTCACGTAATCTAAATTTATTAGCATATTAATTATGATGTTTTTTGTGTTAGTATTTTATTTTCATTAATATAAATATATTTTAAAGTAAACTCGCACATTTTGCAGGGATTAACTAGTTACAATTTAATTTATCTTAACATAGGTTTAGTGACTTTAGGACTTAATCAAAAGAGTCCAACACAGTTCTTGTTGTTACTTTTTTTTTTAAAGAAAAAAAGTTAGTTTAGGTTGAATTTATTTCCAAAAGAATCAAGAAAGAATTACAAATTTGTAAGAGGATACTAACTTTAGGGGAATAATTAGGTCATTATAACTGCAAAAAAACATCATGACTAATATTTATATTAGAGTACATATATATATATATATGTATAATAAATCAGGAAGATAAAGAGATAGGGGGTTGTGAGAAGAAAAATAAGGTAGTAAGAATGTTAGTGGAGATATATATGGTATGCGGTTAATAATAGAAAGTGGAAAAGGAAAAGCGAAAAAGAGAGTAGGAAAGTGAGAGAAAGAGTGAAAAAGTGATAAAAAATCGAATAAAGAGAGAAAAAGATAAGGAAATAAATAAATTTAGCTATTCTTTATAATTTTAATAATTTATTTTGTTATTAGTTTTTTTAAATAATATTAAATATAAGCTAAATAGGTAATTTTAAGGATTACTTAAGCTCGAAAGGGCTTTAATAATATATAAATATATTATAAAATCTAAGCTTTTACATTAGCCTTATATTTATTCACAGTTTGTTTTGCCATATTTCCCGACTTCCAACTGCGAATTATTACGTAACTTCCAAATATGGCTATCTATAGATTATCATGCAACTTCCAAGTGTCCATATTTCTACACACATTGTGAAAAAATGTTGGTTTGAAAATCTTATTAGAAAACGACCTACGAATTTTGAGGAAGAATATACATGTACAAACATTTTAATTGTTTGATGATTTTTAACTTGAGAATATCCAAGCACTATGTTATTAACAAAGAAATGTTGGAAGACTTGTATTATCAAATAATAAGTACATGAATAATTATGGGATTCAAAGTGATAACTATCTAAAACCCTACTTTCGAAAAGATTTTTCCGAAGATGGAAAACACATTTTAACTACTCATGCATGCGTGCAAGTACATTTTTCCAATAACAATACGGTAAGCTACTTAAAATAAACGTGATTTTAAGGATTATAACGTGGATATAAAATATTATTGTTGTTTTGTATTTCTTCTATTTTTCGTGTATTATTCCCATAGTATAACCCAATAATTGTTATATATTATAAAATTTAATGCGCCATCGTATATAATTCTATAAATGCATTAGGGATGCGCAGCTTACTAATATACACACATATACACACAGAGTAAATTGCACGGATAACACTTGAAATATTTGAAAAATTGCATGGAATTCCTACTTTGTTGAAAGTCAACACTAATACCACCTGAAAGAGCTACAAGATCCACTTTTTTTTTTTTTTTTTTCCTTTTTTATGCAGTGGCTGTCGTATGTATTTTCTTGTTGATGTAGACAACACATGTAATACATTTAACTAAAAACATAGAAAAATCCTAAAAAAATTCATAAAAATAAATAGTTGAAAAAAAAACTGCAAGAAAATATAAAAAAAGAAAATAAGAGGAATTTGTATATTTTTTGGGATCATTGGTAATGGCTGTTTAAAGCTTAGGATAATATTTGATGATATTAATAAACATTTAATATGGATTTTTACCAAATTTTATCAAATTTCACAACGGCATTATTAGTAATATAATATGTGTAAACATACGATCTATGAGATAGATTGGATTTTGCTAGGGAACATGTGTAACCAAAGGCTGAGCACTCGCAATTGGTAAGGTTTTCTTGTATATATGCGTAATTTTCTTATGGGCGGTAGAAATCTCATTTTTTTCAAACCGAGAAAAAAATAGGAAAATTATCGATAGATTTAATATTAAGTTGTTGATAACTTTTTAATAATACTGTGTTAAACCTTTTAGAAGTATTTGTATAAAAGTGGTAACGTATGACTATTTATAAATCTTTTTATGTTGTTCAATAACAGTATTAAGTTTGTGGCAATGCTACCAAAAAGTCAATATTGGTAAAAACACCTATATATTATGTTGCCTTTAGAGGAGTTTTATGGTTTCATTTCTTATTTTAATGAAATCAGTGCAATCTCTCATCCTATCTTTAATCTATGGTCCTTAAAATTTAGTTATTAATTTAATGGATATAAAATTAAAAATAAAAAGAAGGATCAAATTGATCCTATAAAAGAGACGGTGGAAGAACGTTGCTTTCACCGCTATGCGAGTAAGATCTGAAAATCAGTTTGTATAATTTTACTTCTTGGACATCAGCTGGGGGAAAAAAAGGAAAAGAAAAGAAAAGTCAAAACCTACCTGTGAGGCGGCAACATAGCAAATCAGAGTGAGAAAGATAAAAAGTGAATCCCATTCTATTACGTTGGAGGGACAAAAAAGAAAAGTTGTTAACATAATAGGAAACTAAACAATATGAGTGGGAAGATTATAATAAATGCTAAAGAAACAATTGTTGTACTTACAATAATTTAATTGTTATTTTATATTTAATGAAATTAGTACTAATTACCAACTAAGATATATTTACTTAAAAAAAACAATTGTTGTACTTACAATGAACAGGAAATTTATTATTAAAAATCTTTCATTTAATTACCATAAAATGTTATGACTATATTATTACTAATATATTATACATAAAAAAGTATGTGCATGACACATGACTAATTAAGATGAATATGAAATACGATCTTAATCTAATTGAATGATTGAATAATTATTTAATTTACGTAACATTACAATAAATATATAATATATAATTTCATTTGCCATAAAATATGATTTCATATAGTAATGCATAACATATTTTATATATGTTATTGTAATATATAATATTAGTGAGTATACAATATATGGTATTTAATATAATTTTAATATATGCCTTATAGTATATGATTTACAATATTACATATGTACAATAGATATTATATTTTAATAATATATTATACATTATCATAAATTATCCTATGTATATGTCTTTATTTTAAAATAAAAAAATTAAATGGACATAATATTGCATGCTATAAGAAAGCTTAAGGGGTTAGAAAACTTACTTTGAAAATTTAGGGATGAATTTGTACTAGAACAAAGGTTTATAGATAAAAAAACTCACTTTGAAAGTTTAAGAGATAAATTTGTATTAAAGTGGAAATTTTAAAGTTAAAAATGTGATTTTGAAAATTTAAGAATGAATTTGCATGCAAGTAAAAATAGAAAGGTTTTTTTTTTTTTGGCAATTTCTCCTGATTTTATTTTCCCACCTGTCCCAATTTTCTCTCTCTCCGTGTTCGCTCGTATTCTTCTCCCCCACTTCCACTTCTAAATAAAATAAGGAAATTGTATCAAGAAAAACAGTAATTGTTATGGAAAGAAAGCAAGATAAACTTTTTCGACTTTTTATTACCAAACAAAGCTATGAAATGAAAGGCAATAAATATATGTCAAAATTGTCATGAAGCAACAAAAGAAAGTGCTAGACAAATAAATAAAACAAAGCACAATAGAATACAATCCCCGACCTCCCTCCTCCCTTCCCTTTACACCCACTCCCACCACCACCCTAACCACATCCCCAACCCCACCACACCACCCCCACCACCCCGCCGCCCCTCCCCCCCCTCCTCTCTCTCTCTCTCTCTATCCATATGCAAAATGGCCGCCAAATCTCTCTCCCTCTCCACTGCACACAATTCCCAATTCCTTCTTCACAAATACTACAGTTCCCAATTCCCAATTCAATTTAACAAAATGTCTTTTCCCCAATCAACATATCCCCACAGAAATTCAATCTCCTGTACAATTGCTAGAGAACCTCCCGTCCAATTGGAGCAGACCGCTTCCGAACCGACCCAGATGCTGCGACCCGATTCATTCGGCCGGTTCGGGAAATTTGGCGGGAAGTATGTCCCCGAAACCCTAATGTACGCTCTCTCCGAGCTCGAAACCGCCTTCCATGCACTCGCTAAGGATCATGAGTTTCAGGTATGTGTTTGGGTTATTGAATTCAAAATGAAGCTATGTATTATTACTTGTAAATTTTAAATTTCATTTGACGGTTGTGAATTAGGTGTGAAGATTGGATTTTGAATGGGTATTGATAAGGTTTCAGGTTTGTGTTTGTGTTAGCCTATTCTAAATAAAGCTATTTATTCAATTTAACTGTATTTATTGAAGTTTATTAGATCAATTCATGCAATGGTTGTGATTTAGTGTAAAGATTGGATTTTGAAGTTTAGTTATAGATAAAGTTCACTTTTTCTGAATGTCACGGTGTTTATGATTCAACGTTTTAGTGCTGATATTGTTCGATGTAACGAATAAGCATGTAAAATTGTTAAGTTGTTACAGCGATATTATTTTGAGTGTATTTATAATTGAAGTACGATGTATTATTCATTTAAATGCACAATCTAATATTATTACCCGCATTAGTGTTGATAAATATTATTCATTATAGTTAATAAGGCAGCATATTAATGAAAATCATCTAATTGATGATAATCCAAGCGTACTTATAGATGGGCAAATGATGGCACATTAAATATGTGAATTCCATCTTATTATGTTAGTTGTGATTGTTGAAATGTTCCTTTTTTCTTTTTTGAACATTATTAAGCTATCATTTTAGTGCCTCAATTAGAGTTTTAGCCACCGTAGAAGATTAATTAATTAGATCCTACATCAGTTGGTTTTTGTTCTGAAAAGTTTGATTTTGAATGGGACATAACTATGGACAAATTACACTTATCTTTCTTGCAAATGATCGATACATCCATGATCCAAACATGGCGTATCATGTTAGGGCACCTTCAGTAAAGGAGTATGGTGCGTTGAAAATGCTTTTCTTTGGAGCATGTTTAGATAAATAACTAATTGGACATTGTTAGAATGAAGAAGATGTGATATGATCTTCTGAATGTGAATTTTGAAGTGCCTTAGCAAGATAAGGTTCAGTTATAGCTACAGGCTGTAGGTAGAAGAAATGACTTTTTCTTTTTTTCTTTGTTTTTATTTTTTTGATTGGGAATAAATAAGAAGTGAATTTTTCTCTCCATGCATACTTGCATTTGGATTTCCTTTCAATAGAAGGTACTATTTTGTTGAAATATATAAAGAAACTAACCTTTGATGCCTTTATTGTAGTTGTTGTTCTATGCTTTCAGTCCCATGAATTACTTTTCATGATTTTATATGTTAGAGGAAAAAGGAATCTTCATGATCTTGTAAAAAGTAAAGCCGGTGATAGATGTGTTGGATTCTATTCATTATTAATTAATTATTGGTTGCATTCAGGAGACCGACCTTTACACCTGCAATGTGCAATAATTAGATTATCTACATCTTCATATGTTTGGGAGAAGTGCTCTACTGTAGAGTTGATGCTTATTCCCTTATTTATGTAATTACTTGCAACACTCGCCCTTTTGATATTGATGTTTCCAATTATCTTGCAGAAAGAGTTGGACAATATTTTGAAGGATTACGTTGGTAGAGAGAGTCCGCTTTATTTTGCAGAGAGGCTTTCGGAGCATTATAAGCAGCCAGATGGTAAAGGGCCCCTTATTTACCTTAAAAGGGAAGACCTTAACCATACTGGAGCACACAAAATCAATAATGCTGTTGCCCAAGCTTTGCTGGCAAAGCATTTGGGTAAAAAGCGGATTATTGCGGAAACTGGAGCTGGTCAACATGGTGTGGCAACTGCTACTGTGTGTGCTCGTTTTGGCCTGGAGTGCATTATCTATATGGGTGCTCAGGATATGGAAAGACAGGCTCTCAATGTTTTTAGAATGCAGCTTCTTGGAGCAGAGGTGTGTTGCGTGTAATTTGTAATTTTGTCTCTGCCCGTGAATTCGCAATTTCAATTTTAATGTGCTTCTCTTATTAAAAACTACTGCAGGATCTAATGTCTTTTGTTTTAGTTTATTGCTTCAGTTTGTTAGGCGGACTTATTTCCTATCGCTTGGTCTGGTCCTTATCCACAAAATTAATGTGTAATTATTCCAAAAGAGTGATATAAAGTGTGATAATCTGTTTTGCTAATTATCCATGTTTATTTAATAGCGCATGCTGAAAGCTCTGTCCTGTGAATACCATCTTCATGACGAAACAACTGTTCATTACATATGGATAGTGCCTCTTCATCATATCATAGGAAAACTTCATGATGATGCACAGTCTGAATAATGTCGATACTTGTTTATGTTAATAAATAGTAACGGCTGAAGTATACCCTGTTTCTTTTTCATATGCCAACTTTAGTTCGCGATGTATTATGGTTTTGTGGTCCTCATATCCCCTATTTTTGATTTGTTCTGTCATCCACAGGTTAGACCAGTGCATTCTGGTACAGCAACATTGAAAGATGCTACATCGGAGGCTATTCGTGACTGGGTGACTAATGTAGAAACAACCCATTATATATTGGGATCTGTTGCTGGGCCGCATCCATACCCAATGATGGTGAGAGATTTCCATGCAGTAATAGGTAAAGAAACAAGGAGACAAGCATTGGAGAAATGGGGTGGCAAACCTGATGTGCTAGTTGCATGTGTTGGTGGGGGATCGAATGCCATGGGTCTATTCCATGAATTTGTCGATGATGAGGATGTTCGATTGATTGGTGTGGAAGCCGCGGGTTTTGGCTTGGATAGTGGCAAACATGCTGCTACTTTGAACAAAGGGGAGGTTGGGGTGTTGCATGGGGCAATGAGCTACTTGTTACAAGATGACGATGGGCAGATAATTGAGCCACATTCTATTAGTGCAGGGTGAGGACAATATCTATGTATTGGGCTATTATTTTGTATTAAAAATTAACTTTAATTAACTTTTTACATCTATGATAGTTTGGATTACCCAGGAGTTGGACCTGAGCACAGTTATCTAAAGGATATAGGACGTGCTGAATATCATTTTGTCACTGATGAAGAAGCATTGGAAGGTAATGGGAAACTCTCTTTACAATTCTTATCGAAATCAGAAAATACATTATTGGAGCCTTCAATCCGAGTTGAAACTTGAAGGGAGTCTGGTGGCAATTTTGGAATCAATATGCTTGCCCGTTAAGCTTGCTACTTCGCATGGCTCTGATATTTAAGAGCTGTCCTATTAATCATGTATCTGTTTGTTTATTTAATTTGGTTCCATATATTCGTGGCTGTCAACTTAGATTTCTTCATTTGGCTGTATCTGTATGTTGTTACCGTTGCTTAATTTACTGTTGTTTGTTGAGACCACTCTTAGTTATAGGTTACTGTTTCACCTGAAAATTAGGAGATAGCTGTCTACAGAGGCAGGGAAGAGTGAACAGGGTTTGGATATTTCATTCCCGTTGGCCCAAAATGTGACTGGTCTTATTATTGGCCCAAAACTAACGAGCTCATTACGTTATTTCTCCTAATGTCTTATTCTTCTTTCTTTTTTATTTTTTGAACTTGACGTTTATTCTTATCATTCCTTCCGGTTCTATGCAGCTTTCAAGATATTATCAAGGCTCGAGGGTATAATCCCAGCTTTGGAAACATCTCATGCATTGGCATATTTGGAGAAGTTATGCCCATCTCTTCCCGATGGAACAAGAGTAGTTGTCAACTGCAGTGGCAGAGGGGACAAAGATGTCCATACAGCCATTAAGCACCTACAGGTGTAGTTTTGACGTGTAAGCGGATGATAGGGTTTTGCAATGTCCATCCTGGGAAGCAGGCAATAGAGGAATAAGCTTATGTAGTTTATCTAGTATTTTGTTTGTATATTACAGCTCATTCTCGAGCTTGTACGCACATCCTTTCTAGGATCACAAACTGTACTTATGTAGCAACATGTTTAACTTATGGAAAAGCGATTTTCGCATTTTTCGCATTCCATCGCGATTACCGCTATACCCAAAGTTGAGAGTGGATACTTCGATTGAGAACAGATCGTGCAATGTAGTAATAAAACTCAACAACACAACCTATTTTGCTGTTTTAAGATGGTGGCACGGTTACACATAAACTCGCACTACCATGAGAGATCCCACCCTTGATACAGGGGGTTGATATCATCTGCCTGTTACTGATACTTGCGTCGGTTCTGTTTCATTTCGTTGGTCAGATTGGCGAGTTGAGCTTTGGAGCCCCTTGTCATGTAACACTACATGGTAAGATGGGACTGGTGCGGAAACACCAAATGGAGACCAGAGTCTATCTCTTGGTTTTCAAGGAAGTTAAACGAATCCGAGGGGATAATTGTGTATATACTGTTAAGATTATTGGTAGATATGAATAGATGTATAAAATACATAATGACTTCTTCTCTTTAAAACGATTGCTATCTATTCTCCTTTTCATGGTTTCAAAGTTGGGGGGAACCTGGCCTAAATTTATTGTGGCATTATTGCGTTTTATTATACTTCTGGTTGATGGCTCAAAGGAAATAATCACGGACATTCACTGTTATAGCTTCTTGTCATCCTTTTGGTTCATCTATGACTATTTTCTTTATATAATACAGTCCCTCCAGATCTTGCATGGAATATTAGAAATTTTATTCTCAAAATAATTATTTAATGGATATTTTGTAATTGTCAAATAAGTGATTACAAATCTTTCTCGAAAGGAAAGAAATATCTATTCCTTAATTTTTCATTGCATATTTTTATTCTATCCATGAGACCTTAGCTTGACAGATAAGCCGTTTGATTGATATAAGGGTATATTAGTACTTTTAAGATAAGTTTCTAATATATTACTAATGTCATTTAAGTGTAATTAAATGAAATAATATTCCCTATTATAATTATATTTCTACCCTAGTTCATTTGACCAATTAAATATGCGGGATAAGATTATCATATTTTTTCATCCGTAGACATAATAATATTTCATTACATTTTGATGTAAGTTAATGTATTAATGCCCATATTGCGATTGTTAATGCATCAACAATCACATTAATAAAACATGAAATTTGTTGAGATAAGAATGCGAAGATGCATATAATTGGTCAAAAGAGAACAAATAAGATAAGAAACGAGTGCAATTGGTCAGAAAAAAGTTGGAGTAATATAGATGAATAAGAAAGGGAGAAAATCACAATTGATATGATCCGATTATCCAGATTTATTCAAATATACCTTTTATGATGCTTTAGAGGATATATGAATATATAAAAGTGTGCTATACTTGAATAAATAAGATAAGAAACGAGTGCAATTGGTCAGAAAAAAGTTGGAGTAATATAGATGAATAAGAAAGGGAGAAAATCACAATTGATATGATCCGATTATCGGGATTTATTCAAATATATCTTTTATGATGCTTTAGAGGATATATGAATATATAAAAGTGCGCTATAAAGATCTAAAAAGATATATGGAGAGATACAATTGAAATAACATAACTTACATATATGTATGGTAAAAATATGATAAATGCTAAATTTTACGGAAGTATCGGGTACAAAAAGTAACAATGGAAAGCCGAATGATATTGTCCTGAACATTGCGTCGAAGGAGCTTTGAGTTGTCATTTTCCTACACTGCTATATAAGCTTGAAGCAAAGCCTTTGGAAATTTCATTCGTCAGCTTTTATCATTTTCCGGATGTTCGCATGTTGCTGTCCGGCGGAGCTTGGTCCCATTTCTTGATACAATCTTTAATCTCGTCTTTAATTCATATTAATTACATTTAAACTATTAAAAATACAATTAATTCAATGATTTAAATATAATGGCATAAAATGAAAGGTAAGATAAAACACTGATAAAACTGTAAAATAATTGTCCTAACATATATTGAGAGACAATAAGCTTTAACTAAAGCCCAAATTTTCTCATATAAGTAGTCTTTCAATCATATTGTTACCAACATCATTATAATTTTACTAGCAGAACCATGTCTTTGCAATGTGTGTACTTAAAAAAATAAAATATAAATAATATAATAAGAATATGATGGTATTTATAATAAAAAAAATGCAAAGTGTATTTTTATTTACTCAAATTTGTAAAATTTAAAAGTGAAACAATTTTTTTAAAGCTACATAATAGATAATATAGATGATAACTGACTATATTTGATAACTTCTATTATCTAGCGAGTTATATTTGATAATTGAGATAATAAAATAAGTTAAAAAGACTAAAGATACTAAACTTGGTAGTTATAGATTTTTTATTTTAGTAATATATATAATATGAACTCTTGACTCTTAACAAAGGATTTAGTTTGATTCACTTTTTTTATTTTTTTAATTGTAATACAACACTAGCCAAAACCACGATGCCTACATTAATATTTACGTAAAATTTCATTAAAAAAAAGGAATTAAAATGATAAGTATGAAAGAAAAGAAAAAATATTGAAAGATAGTAATACTTTCCTTGTTTTTTTTTTTTTTTCAAGAGACTATAAATTTAGTCTTGTTTACTTTTTATTTTATTTGAATTCTTAGCTTTTTATTTCCTTCTATTATACCGAGTTTATTGGGTTTATTTGGTAAAATAACTATTTTATAGAATTCCTATTACTTCTAAATAAAAAATTAGAATTTTTTCTTGAGATTAAATGAATGGTTATTCCTTAATATTTTCTTATATATTTCAATACTCTACCCGAGATCCCGAGAGATCTTAGCCAATAAAAATGGTATGGAGGGACCAAGTGTATAATTGTATTTATAGATATAATCTTAATAAATTGATATTATCAATTTTATTGTGATAAAATAATAATAATAATTTATTTATTCTTTTTTATAGAAATTGCAATTTTATTTATATACTATATATTCCTTTTCCGTTAAATAAACATGTTAGTTTTCAATGCTTTTAACTTTTATAGAAGAGGATTTTCATTAATTTCGCTGAAAAATCTATCAACTCTTATGAAATTCCTAATCATATAAGTACATGCTAATTAATTTATTCACAATATATTATTGAATATTTTAACTTAAATAATATTAAAAAGTCGATAAAACTTACAAAAATTTAAAAAGAAAAAACCTAAAAAAGATTCCTACCATATATTCCTTTTTCGTTAACCAAACATATTAGTTTTCAATGTTTTTAACGTTTATAGAAGAGGGTTTTCATTAAGTTCACTGAAAAATCTATCAACTCTTTGCACCTATGAACTTCTTAATCATATAAGTGCATAATATATTATTGAATATTTTAACTTAAATAATATTAAAAATGTTGATAAAACTTACAAAAATTAAAAAAAGCAAAAAGCTAAAAAAAGAAGAAAATCCTAAACACTTAAGGCCTCGGTTAGCTGCAAGTTTACGATAGGTTGCCATACATCACTCCTAAAAACAAAGGATAAAAATTCAGTTAAAATCCCAGGAGGATTATCACCTAACGAACTATTGACTTCAATTTTTTTTTTTCTTTTTTCTTGTAAATCCACTCTTTGAAATTGTGTGTTGAGACCCAAATCTTTGAAGCAATCTGTTATATTGGCTATTACATCTTTATTTTGTGGTTTTAATTCACATTTTCAAAAAAGATTTTGGGAGTTTATATGCACAATTTCAAATATAAGAAATTAAATACATATGAAACAAATATAAAGGGAGATATTTTACAATTTACCTTTTTTTTTAACTTTCTCTTTATTTTTGGGTAATTTTCTCATTATTTAATCAAATATATTTAATGTTATTATTACATAAAAATAATTATGATGAATCAAAAGTTGACACGTAAGAATAATGTGCTGATTTTTAAAGTGTGTTTTAGATTCAATGGGATGGATGCAAATGAAAGGAAATGAGTAGAAATATTTCCATTTTGAAATCCATTTTTTTTTTTAATTTTAGAAAGAAATAAGTAAAAATGAATAGAATGACTAGATAGTTACAAAATTAACTTGCATAATGATTTATATCAAAATAAAAGAGAGGCAACTTTGTCAAAAATTAACTTCAATGCTTTTCATTTTCTTTCTATAAATCCAATTAAACAAAAGAAAAAAAATATTTCTCTCGATTTATTTCCTATATTCTTAAAGGCAAAGTGAAAAATAATTTTTCATTTTAATTTGACTCCTTTTCTCTCCTTTTCATTTATTTTCATCTATTTCTTATCTTAAAAAAATTGCCAAACATAACACTTAATAAGATTGGGCCAAAAAATTGTAAACTGTGAATCAAATTGAAAAAGCGATTATTCTATAAATAGTTTGTTGGTGTTTTTTTTTTTTTATCTTCTTCGTATCGTTTTTGAATAACAGCTCTACTTTTCTTTTTTTATTATTGTTTATTGAAACAAAGTCTCTTATTTTTTTTTTATTCAAGTTAGATTTATTAAAATCTTATTTAACTTTTTACGAAATATCGTTAGATGTGATAAATATATGAGAAATTAACTAAAAAGATATAAAAGTTTAATAGAAAGAAAAATATGTTAATAAGCATAAAAATATTTAGTAAAAATTTGATATAAATGGTTCAAATTATATATCAAATCGAATTGAATTGATTTTAATTAGATTTAAAAATTTAAGAACAGAACAATATGATTAAATTTGATTGCAAAAAAAAAATTATTATATTAGACTTTATTAGGTAAAGATGATAAATTATATTAAATTGAATTGCGTCCATTCCTAACATTTAGTCAATCTTTTCAAAGGGTCTAAGGTATTGTTTACTTTTTTACCAGACTCGTTTAATCTATTAAATATCTTATTATATTAATTCTTAAACCCTTAAATCACGAACTAAATTTGCTAGTCACGTGACCGCAAAGTTCCCCAAAGATAAAAAAGAAACCCCAACCACAAACACCCCGCGCCCCCACACCCCCCCCCCCCCCCCCCCNTGTTACATAAACGCTAAGTGAAACTAATTCTGATTAGATGAGTATGGAGAGGTTTACGGAATGGAGAAGAGACGGATCGGAAGCAGGGTCGTTGGCGACATTGGAGACTCTGGCGCTGTTCGACAGGGCTCGGCAATCGAACATCTCTCTCTTTCTCTGCAACATCATTGATTTCGATACTCACTTCAAGCTTCGCTGTCTCTCCAACAATGGTGGATCGGAACAGAGACTGGGACTTCCATTTCCGAACCCTGTCGAACAGCGCCAGAGTCTCCAATGTCGCCAACGACCCTGCTTCCGATCCGTCTCTTCTCCATTCCGTAAACCTCTCCATACTCATCTAATCAGAATTAGTTTCACTTAGCGTTTATGTAACATTTAATTATATTTATATGTTTGTGCATGTGCATAATTAGCATTTACCTTGTGATTGGTAGGTGAAGAAGCTTCACGAGTTATGTAAGAACGAGAACTCAGACAACCTTGTCGCTAGGGTTTATCCTCAAATTAACAAGCTTTTTCAACGCGCGATTGCTTCGTTATCTCAATCCAGGACCTCTTACGGACTTCTCTTGCTGGTTTTGACTCTCTCCATATCAATAATACCAATATGTTGATTGAAATGTCTGTTTATCCAATTATTTGTCCCCAGTTTGTTTGTTTTTCCTTTTTAAATTATTGTTAGCTGGTTTTCTTTTTATTAAATTTTTTTTATATCAAGTCTGTAATTGAAATGTGCCATATTAATGCAACTAGTGATGGATGGCCTGGGGTGAAAGTGTTGTTTGCTTCTTCAATTTTTAAGTGCAATTTTTCAAAAATTTCAAAGCTCAAGGGGTGATGACAATTGGGTCTACCCCACCCGTTAGTTCCCCATTGGTAGCAACTAGTGGTTCAATAGCACAGAAAAAATTGTAAAGCAAAGGAATGGTGCAAGTGGTTAATGTCTAAGTTTTGGAAGTAATCGTGAAAGAGAAAAATGTTCTTTTTCTCAGAAGTGGAAATTGTTTTTCTGCTGCTACTAGGATTTTCCTATTATCATATTTCTGATCTTAATATTGGAAAATATTGTGCGTTATAATTTTGCTTCTAAACTATGACTGAAATGATGTGTCACATTTCATGCTTAATTTCAGGCTATTCTTCAATTTTATCTTGATTTTGGGGATGTGGTTCTTCGTGATGCTGATTTAAGTCTCAGGGCTTTCTTTCGGTCATGCTTGAGCCGGTAAGAAGCTACTGTTGTCTTATTATTGGTAATAAATTTTCCACATAAGATGTGATGTAGAAGTGTGATACCATTTTAGTGATTTTATTAGATTGATAGCTAATAGTAGCCATATGGTAGGAGGATGCTGTGAATGGCAGTCTGTTGGGAGATTTAGACAATAGTTAACTGAGTTTGGGAGAAAGAATTTGAAGGGAGAAAGAGGATATTAAGGAAGAAACATTAAAAAAAAAAAAGAAAAAAAAAAAAAAGAGTTTGATTGCACCATGATGGCTTCCAGAATGCCTTTCTGGTTATGTTAGGTGACTGATGGGAATGCAAGGAACTTCTCTTGTGTTGTTAAGGGGTTTAGATTTTTTCTCTTGAGATTTTGAATGAAAGTGGAAGGCTTGTAAGGATTTCCTTGCTTTAGAGGAAAATAGCACCATATCCATTTCTGTAATCATTTAAAGGGATGTCAAAAGAAAGCAGGGATTCATTTTGTATACACTGCAACATACAAATGTGGAAATCATTAGCTCCTTCCCTTGTCCTTTTTCTTCTTTAATTGTTGCTTTGATACTTTTCCTTAATCCAACCCTCTCACACAAGCATATATAAGAGGGGAAATGGCTCAAAATTGACTTCATTTCCCATTGTAATGGATAAGATGCTTGAGAGCTTAACCTTAACAAAGTGAAATCTGAGACTTACATATTTATGATCCAATTTTATTATCCCTGTGCAATTGTTATCCCCATAATATTATACTTCCCCTTTAATTTATCTCTGGCACCTGCGGTGCATTTTGATGAGATACAAATATCTTATCACCTTTTACTATTTTGTATCAATGTAACTGTCAACAAAATCAAAGTCCTATCTTATGTTTTAGCAGTGTGTTTGCAGAACCTCTTATGGCTGAAGCCACCCTTGATTTTCTGAAAACTCCCTGTACAATTGTTACTTACCCTTAAGTTTATTTTCTAGTATCTTCAGCCTATTTTGATGAGATATGGATATCTTATTACGTTACTATTTTAGATCAATGTAATTGTCAACATTGTCTAAGTCCTATCTTATGTTCTATGCAGTGAGTTTGCAGATCCTATAGTGGCTGAAGCCACCCTTGATTTTCTGAATACAAATAAGAAAAAGCTTATAAGTTCTTTTCCCACCTTGCTGCCACAGGTTTGGACCAAACTCTTTCTACACTCTACTTTGTTGGGTACCTCTGATTAGATTTTGTACATAATAATTAATAGTACTAGCTGCATGAATAGGGATCATGGATTCTTACTTCAATTTTTGCTCAAACAAAATATATAGGGAATAAGTACTTTAGGAGCTAATTATGTTTGGACCAAAATTTAATTACGTCCTTACTTTTAAACGAGTCATTTAAGTCTTTTATGTTTATGGCAAAATTCATTTTAAGTCTTATGTTTTTTAAGTGAGTCATTAGTATACTTATCCTGAATATTACTGTTGCTTTGGAAGTCACCATCTCTTTGAATTTTGTGTTTTTTCATTGACTACTCATTACTCTTGCACAACTCGTTTAGATAACAAAGCCATACAATTCTATACCTTTTTTTCACGAAATAATTTTTTTACTCTTTCTATTATATTTTGTATATTCTAATCCTACCAAAATATAATAAAAAAGAGGTTGAAATTGACTTTTCTACCCATGCTTTGTGATGACACGTTTGCAGTTCTTTCCGCTGTTGCTAAAGCTGATCTCATGGAATGGAGAGAAGTAAGTTTTGATTGCGTGGTCATTGCTCTTACTAATTGACCCTTTCCATCTTCATGATAGATGCTAGTATTTCATGGGGGAAAAATACAGATTTAGTCTTAAGGTTTAACTTTCTTTTTGTTTGGGTCCTTACATTTCCTTCTTCTTTTCTTCTTTGAATCCTTAAAGCCTTCCAACTTTTACAAAAGAGGTCTATTAAGAAATTCACACTCTTCATACGTGTCAACTATTTTGATAGGTTAATAATAATTAATTTAATAAAATAATTAGACTGAATAATGTTATAAAAATAATAAAGCTTTTAAAACACCAAAAAAGAAAAAAAAAAAATTTGCAAAAAAAAATCCTGAACTCTTGGCATTGGTGACCAGAAAAGGCTAGGGGGCAGGTGGTCAAGCCCACAAGTTTTTGGTGGGTTCCCACTCACCACAACCGAAAAAAGCAAAGAGAAAAAAAATAAAGAATCATGAATTAAAAAACCACTGTGTCACTCAACATGGGGGATTTTCAACTCGGATTTGTTTTATTTTCTTATTTTTATTATTACTCTTCTTTTTTGCTTTTTGAGGGTGGGTAGAGCCATTCACCACCTTAAGTAGATTGCACCACCCACCAACAAGGGTAAGTGGCTATCTATCATCATGGGTGAGTCACGATTCATCCCTAATGTATGGCCTTCATAATTTTATGGGGTTTTGAGCTACTAAACTTAGGGTTTTGGATTATTGTTTTCCATTTTAGTTCAAACCTTATGATAAGGCCACGTAATTTAAATGAGGTGACCTAATAAAGTTCGTTTCTCAAAAGTAAAAATCTGTTATGGCTTTATTTTGATAAAATATAGATTTTGCAGTATAGCTTGTTATTTATTAGGAACTTGAACTTTGAGTCTCGAGATATAGTGGTTCGCTAGAGATAAGGCTATTTGGCTTTAGATAATCAATGGTTTTACTAGGAAATACACTCAAAGATTTTAATATGTCACTGAGTGCACATATGGTTCTCAATAATTTTGTACATATATTATCATAAATAGCTAGGTATTGTAGAGTACATCACGGATTTATTACATCTATTATATGACAACAATTTAAAGGGACAATCACTTACTTGATTGTGGACATGGGTGAAATATAAAACAAGTCGGGATGAAATAAATTAACATAGTTTGGGGAAACAACTAATCAGTATCAGCAATCATATTCTGAATATGGTAATTGGTGAAGTTGACACATTGATGATTTGGTTGCTTAATTCTACTGGACCATAGGCCACCTCCTTAAGCATTAAGTATTTTGTAGGTCTAACACAACAAGGTAAGCATGCAATCTCTCAAGAGGAAACATAATAAGTACACCACAAATGAAGGAAATGGCTTATTATATATTAAGAGCTTGTGGGATTTGGAGGGATGATTTTTGGGAGGGAAAAGAAAATAGGAAAGTCACTTCATTTCCACAAATTCCACCACCTTAGGCAAACTATTCTCATTTGAGGAAAGAGCTATAAGTCACATTCTACCAAGGAAAAAGAAAAAAAGGAAAAAAAGAAATTAACGACAAAAGAACAAGGAAGAAGGAAGGAACCGTGCCATTCCTAGCTCTCTTACTGCAAGCAACATTACCATTACTTGATTTTTCTTGCAAGAAATATCATCAAGTTTCATCACACCAGCCCTCCTTACCATGATAATAGCAACAAGCCTTGCTATTTAGATAACCACAGCCACCTCTTCATCAATACTTGTCTTAAATAGGAGTAGAAATGCATGTCCAGACTTACTGATAATTCTTTAAATATTGCTGCTATGTATTAGTTGGGAAGTAATCTTGAGGTTTGAGCAAGCTTTAGGCATGATAAGATCAAAATAAGATAAGTGCCAATGGTTCAAAAGCCACTATATTGAAGTTATATGCATGATTATGTACTCTTTTATAGGGATCCAAATTTAATCTGAAACTTTAGAGATTATATTTGTAAAAATCTGATATATCAGTATTCTGTTGAGTTGATAATGTGTATTTGGGAGCTAGAAACATTTTCCAATCATGGGACTACATGCTAGATTGTTGATATACTGAAATAGAAGCTAATTGATGAGTTTTCTAAGGTCTGAACCAAAGAAGTCCTATTGTGCTGCTAAAATCTGAATGAGTCAGGTTTGAAATTGTTGTTTAAATGTGATATTAAGGTCATCTTAAGAGTTAATTATTAGTTATAGAACTGGTGTGAAGCTAAAATCAAGTTAAAGCAAGTGTTGATTGAAACCGTACAAGAATCTTTTTGATGGGAATTATAGCAAGTGGAGGCAGGGGTAATTGCCCTGCTTTGGGCTGTTGTTGCTACCGTTTTAGCATTGAAAACATTTTCAAATGATACACCTAACTCCCTAGTGAACCTATGATCAAGTTGATGTCAAAATATGTTAAAATGTGTGGTCGGACACTAAGAACCAAAAATGATGGTTTAAGAAAAGGGAAATTCTGTATATATATATATTTTCCCGATTTGGTCGTTTTGTTATTTTTACATATTCAAATAGCTTTTAAAATAACAATCCTAAAGATATAGAGAACAATAAAATTGGATGAGAAAAGAAGTTATGTCTATTAGAAGTTGATAGTTTGTGTAAGTTTATATATATATATATATATAAATATATGAAAGAGAAAAAATGCAAAGATCACCTAAAGCTTCGATCATTAACCAAAAAAAACAAAAGGGTTATTGGATCGAGCCTTAGTTAACACATTTAAGAACTATACATGCCATAACAAAAACTAACTAGGAGAAAACCCTATATAGAACAAAATCTTCCTAGCTAGAGCTAAAGGTGGAGAGGGGAGACCTTCTGTCCTAATATAATTTCTCTCTTTCCAAAGAAAATAAAAGACAATTGGCGGAATCTTCTTGCTAAAGCCATTAGAGAATCGTCCAAAACGCATCACTACTTCTTGTATTGAACTTGCTGTGTGGACATCTAACCTGGGTATGTGATAACATTGCAATACTACCCTCTAAACCATTCTGGAGACTTCACAATTTACGAACAAGTGCAAATGAGTTTTCTCCTCTCCATTGTAAAGTAAGCAACAATTTCTTTCGGTAATGCCCCATCGAAGGAGAATGTCTTGTGTGCATAACTTCCCGTTGACGACCAATTATAAAATGAACGAGTGGCATGGCAAATTGGTTTTGTTCCAAATAATGTTATGCCATTGCACTTTGATAGGAGGTTGTTTGAGAATGTTATATGCTTCATGTATAGAAAAGGTGGTAGCTGGTTTTTCTTTCCACATGAGTTAGTCTAAATTGCCTGCATATGGAATGCATGATGAAGGAAGGTTTTAGTCTAAATTGCTTGCATATGGAATGCATGATAAAGAAAGGTTTTGTTTGATTTGTTACCAAGTTTCCCCTTTTGGCCAACATTACCCGCTATTGTTGATGATGGAACTTACTCTAGCATCTTTTGGCTAGCTCATATTATATATAGTTTGCTCTCCCAACCATGATGCCAATAGACCCTTTACATGCCAATTATCATACCATAGGGATATTTTTTGCCCATTTCCAATCTTCCATTGAATGAGAGGACCAATCCAATCCCTCGGTTGTTTGTAGTTTGAGCCATGTCCAAAAGCTTTGAGCAGGTTTAGGAATTGACCAAAAGTTCCTTCCTTTCAAAAGTTCATGCTTTACCTATCTTAGCTATAAAGAGTCTTCTTCATCTGATCATTAAATTCTAAAGATGTTTGATTTGAGCGACTTTGTTTCAAATTTGAAGATCCAAGATACCCAAGCTACCCTCCTCCTTTGGGCAACAAACATCCTCCCATGCCCTTTTAGCTTTTGCTTTGGCCTCATTAACTACCATTCCATAATAATCTTCTCATTTTGGAAGTAAGATCCTTGAGCATACTTTTAGGAAGGAGAAAAGTGGACAACCAATATACCTGTAAGGAGGAAAGGATACTTTTGACCAAATGAAGTCTCCCCGCATAGGAGAGGTCTTTGGAGGTCTCGTGGTTGATATGATTTGAGAACTGTTGCACGAGAACTTTGTAGTCATTCTTTGATAGCTTTGAAGAGATTAGGGAGACCCTTAAATACTTTACATGTGGAGAACCTTATGGAAAGTTAAAGAGGGTCAGAATGAATTCTCTGTCTACTAACTACACTCTACTAAAGAACACTCGGCTTTTGGTGGGATTACATTGGAGCCTAGAAAGTTTGAAGAAACCATCAAAGCAATCCTTGATGTGTTTAATTAGGGATTGGTCCCCTCTTGAGAAAATAATGAGATCATCTGCAAAGCACAAGTGTATTAGCTTATCTCTTTTGCACCTCTAGTGATACTTGAAACTGGGCTTTCCATCAAGATTTCTAAAGAAACATGAAAGGGCTTCCATCACTAAAACAAAGAGATAAGGAGAGAGAGGATCACTTTGCCAAAGACCACGAGAGCTCTAAAAGCAGCTAGATAATTTTCCATTTATTGAAACCGAGAATTTTGGGATGGAGACACACTCTATAATCCAAGAGACAAAGTGAGGAAGGAAGCCCATTGATACAACTTAAGGTACAACAACTAAAATTCCATAAGAATAGAGTAGCTAAGAGCACTTACTTGTACTTCCAATGGATCTCTTGTGAAGCAAAACCCCAAATTGGTACTTCGCAATCCAGACTTGCAATAGAATAACAAGGGAGAAACCTTTATTGCTCAAGTCTCTTCTTCCCACTTTTGTCACTAACTAAGTTCACTAATTGCCTCCTAATAATGCCCTTCCGCTACTATTTATAATATTTCTATCTTGTGTAATTACTGTTCTATTCATAGCATATACACATTCAATAACGCTACACTAGACACATCATAACTCCTTATACTGCGACACACAATACAAAAAACACACATTCACACTGCACTGCATAAGTCGCTTCACAACTTACACAAATATGCTACACAACACAACCTTCACACATAGAACAACACACATTTTTATCAACTTCACTTCTAGGATCGTATCAATTGCCTCCTTCTGAAGGTCCTTACCCTCAAAGACCGAAGAAAGAAATAATCATAGCTATCTTACTCCTACAGCATCAAACATTACCACATACAAAAGAGAGATTGCAACATTTTCAAGGATCCTCTAAAGTAAAATGACTTTTGGGTCCACAAAAATGAATAGCTGCAACAACACATCAAACGAATCTTCACAAGCTAATCTTGTTTCTGCCATTTCATTGAAAAATGGCACAATGAAATCTTATTATAACCATAGAAAATAATCATGGTTAGGCAACGACGGATAAAGGACACATGGAACCAATTGCCCCTTCCCCATAGAAGCAAGCCCTAAGTCACACATCGGTGACCCCTTGCTCATCAAACTGAAAGCAGCAATTTTTGTTCGTTGTCTTACAGATTCTATTTTCTAATTTTCTAACTTAATTTCTGTTTTCCTATCAATTTCCTTCACTTGATGGCTATCGGTATACTTCCACAACCAATCTCCTACTTGATAAACATTCTTTTCTAATTCCAAATAAAAAATTCCTAATTGCTGGTCAATTTTCAATTTCCATGGCCGATCTTCACTTGAAGAAAAACATCACTGATCACTCACCTTGATTTGATCAGCCCCTTCTGTTTGTTGGCCTCCACTAGTCATTTGAGGTGAAATGGAAATTCCTTTTTCATATTCTTGTCCAACACTTAAGGACAACTCTACTGCATTAGATAGAGATACAAGTCTCAATGTCATCACCCTAGTCCTGATATCATCCCTTAATCCACCTAAATAATACCCAAGCAATTGTATTTAAGTTAAATCTAGTACTTGTGAAGTTAGAGTTTCAAAGGACTCTATAAATGCAGTTATCATGATAGTTTGGCACAATGTTGACAAGCTTACATAAGGATTTACCGCGAATGGTGTAATGTATCTAGATAGTAATTCTTGGTGAAAAATATCCCAATTTAATCGAACTATTCTTTGCTTCAACATTTTGATCCAATACATAGCTTTCCCCTTCATACACTTGATTGCCATGGCAACTTTTTGTTCTCCTCTCATATTATTAATCTCAAAATACTATTCCAACAATGCTAGCATCTACTACGGATCTTCTCCACCAAAAGTAGGTAGATTTAATATCGATGATTTACTTCGACCACCATCACCATTGATTATTAATGTCGACCCTCCAACAACTCTTTTCCCATATGTTTTGACATCAATTCTTTTGTTAATGGCAGATTCCGTAGTTGTTCCACTCACGCCCTTCAATTTCTCGTCTTTTTGACTACTTATACAAAAATTTTGTAAGATAGCCTGTATCGAAGCAAGGGAAGTCTCTAATCCAATTAAAGAAGGCCTTTAATGCAGTCGCACTAGCAGTAGAATTCCTCTCGACTGTTACTAATTGATGTTGTAATTCATCAAAACTACCTTTTAATTTGACTTTAATTTCCTATACATGCTTTTCTAAGGTTCCAACATTCTTCTCTAAAGTTTCTATACTAGACTCTATTTTAGTCATGTTTATCTCCTTGTGGTAATGAATTTTCCATAGACGATGCTAATTGATATAACTTAGGGTTCAACAACTGAAATTTCATAAGAACAGAGTAGTTAAGAGCACTTACTTACACTTCCAATAGATCTCTTGTGAAGCAAATCATCAAATTGGTACTTTGCAATCCAGACTTGCAGTAGAATACAAGGGAAAAATCCTTGCAGTAGAATACAAAGAATTTAAGGGAATGTTCCTTGAAGAATCATTAGATTTCATGGAGACAATAAGGGGTCAATGGTTGGATACTTCAGGAGCACTAACCTTGATGCTAGTTGTTGGAAAATCTTGAAGCCATTGGAAATTTATAAGAACCTGGTCCAATCTTCTGGAGAAAAGGTTGGTTGGACACATGTTTGACCAAGTGTGAAGAGGACCACTCGTGTAAACTTCTTTTAAGTCTACTTTGTAACAAAACTCATCGAAATGCTCTATACTTATGGTTAAAACTTCATTTCCTCCCACTTTTTCCTCAATGGTTCTCCATTCTTTAAAATCTCCAAGAATCATCCAAGGCCTAAGGATTGATGCTTTTAGAAGGAAGAGATTATTCCAATATTCTGGAGAAAAGGTAGGTTGGTTGGGCACTTGTTTGACCAAGTGTGAAGGGGACTACTCGTGTTAGTTTCTTTTAAGTCAACTTTGTAACAAAACTCATTGAAATGCTCCATACTCATGGTTAAAACTTCATTTCCTCCCACTTTTTCCTCAATAGTTCTCCATTCATTAAAATCTCCAAGAATCATCTAAGGCCTAAGGATTGATGCTTTTAGCAGGAAGAGATTATTCCACAAAGATAATCTTTTACTCGTAGAATTGATCACATACACAAAAGTGACCTAGCACCATGCTCTATCGCTCATTCTCTAACATTTGCAATGAGTAAATTAATGATGTGACTGCAAAATCTGAATCACATCAAGAGGTTTCAAGCAACTTATACTCTACCACTAGGATATTGTTCACATTGCCAAGATGGAAGAATTCCTAACCAAATCGTAGGGGCTTTCCGAGTCTTGACTTTAGTCTCTAAGATGCCACATAAGGGAATATTTTGCTCAAAACAAAATTCTCTGATTGCCTTGGCTTTAAGTGGGTCGTTAAGACTTCTTATTTTCCATGACGTTATCATAAATTGTTTACAAAAGAAAAAGAGGCATAGCAAAGAAAGGCTAGGGAGTACCTTAGTTGTGCGCTCAACTGGGATCATCTCTAGTTGACTCTTCTTGGTTTTTTTTCCTTTCTAGGCTTTTACTTCTTTGTAACCTTGTTCCAATCAAATCTACCTACTACCTCTTTTTGTGTAAGTTAACATAACTGTATTTGAGAATGGATTAGATAATGATGAGGTATATGTATAAAAGTAATAGGTGATAATAATTATATCAAGTAAGGCAATAGCTTTGGTTAAGTGAGAATCTAGAATTTTTTGCTTTATTGAGATTTTGACTCATTGGTGTTTGTGCTTATATTGTTGCTGGCTATCGTATGTGGCTGTCTATCTGTTCATGTTTGTACTTGGCTTAGTGTTTGTTGTGGTAAATGATGTTGGGGATGAGTTGGTGGAGTTTGTGTACTCATGTATTGCAGCTTGGTTTCTTGGTATGCTTTGCTCTCATCGAATTTCACTTGAATGGAATACTAAATAGTATTCTCATTCAATATTTTATAACTATATGAATGTTTGCTTGGTTGATGCTATATTATAGTACATGTATAAAATTATTAAGCTATATGTTTATCTACTTTACTAAACCTACATATTTATGATTATATATGTATAAAATTATTGAGTACCATATGTGCACTTAGTAACATATTAACCATTAATTATCTAAGCCAAATAGCCTTAACTAGTGCCTTATATTATTTTAAGAGTTGAATTTTGAGTTTTCAGTAAATAATAAGCTATACCAACAAACATATATTTTATTAAAACAAAGCCATTATAGACTCTTAACTTTGAGATATGAACCTTATGGGATCTCTTCATTTAACTTTGTGACCTTACTATAGAGTTTAAACTAAAATAGAAAATAGTTTTCTAAAGCCTTAAATTTAGTAACTTGAAACTTGGGATATTATAGTCTTAATGGTGAAAGGGGGTTTGTATATTTTTCTGTAATTTTTTTAACCTTTAATTTTTAATTTATTATAGATTTCTTTAAATATATTTAGTAATATTATTTTATGAAATTAATGATTGTTGACCAATTAAAAGTTGACATATGTCAAAGTTGGAAACTTCAACTGTCTTGATAGAAGTTCTCTTTTGTAAAACTTGGAAAATGGGGGGGTCAAATATAGAAAGAAATGACTCAAATGAAAAGGCTGCTAAACTTTGAGATCTAAATGTGTAGTTTTCCCATATTATGTGATATGTAATCTAGGTGATTATTAATCTTTTAGAGGTTCGTATTGAATAAGAAAAATCTGATGACTTGATTACTTTTGTATGAATGTTGAGTGAAAACAAGGAGAAAGCAAATGCTCCTTGAGGGCCCCAACATTTGGAGGGAAGGAGGAAGAGAATAATGCTCTAATGGGATATTTCAATGTTGGATGCATGATGCATGAAGTTAAATTTGCATTTTACATACACAAATCTATAGTTATTCCTCTTAGTAATTAGTCCTTTCCATCTTGATGGTTGATACACTAGTAAAGCATGATTTGTGACCTGGGTAAAGATAATATTAGTCATGTTTTTGAGGTGAATTGAGCAAGGAAGTTTTGATGACTTGATTTCTATTTTACCTGTGAAAGTACGAAAGTATATAGTAATAGCAAGTTATAAACATATATGATGAATTATTGGATATGATGACAAAGCTTGGTGCCAACAGTGTAGAGGTAAGGAGGAGGCAAATGCTCAAATTGGAAATTCTGTAGTAGATGCATGAAGCATGGAACTAAATTTATAATTCATTGAAACTAATGCAAGGAAATTAAGAAAACTCTTGTTCTATTTCACCATATAATGCCACACAAGGTAGTTTACTAAGTATGCATTATCAAGGCAATGAGGATTCTCCTTTGTTAATGCAAGTACATCTTTGAGAGTAGTTCTTATGATAGTCAGGAATGATAGGGTGGAAGGTAAGGTGCATATTATGCATGAGGTGCTTGCTGTTTATATTATCTAAATGTTGGAGATTGCTTGCAACTTATGAATCATTCTTGGAACTTATCTACTCCCATTTTACTGTGAATGGCCAGTTATTCTTTGTCCAAATGGTAACAAAATGGTGCCAGCTGATCATTGTTTATGTCTCTGATATTGCAGATTAGAAAAATCATTTCTGAAGGTTTTTCCTGCTTTGATATCTTCTGCGTCTTTTCTTCCCCTGTTCCCATCTTTGGTTGACTTGCCAGGTGAATTGCATTGGCTTTCCATCTAAAGCTTCTCTCTTTCTTTTTGGCTTAGTGGTGATGATATTTATTGATTGTGGTCCTTTGAATTAAGCCATTTATACTTCTAGTCCTGTACATGTTCTTGCCTTGGTTATCATCAGAGGTTGCATCACTTGTCTGTGAAGGAATGGAATCAATCATAATTTGGTTCCATTGCTGCTGAAATTAGAAAATGTGTCAGGATATGGGAGGCCTCCCTTCTGGGATTGGATTGCAATACTTTTATTTTTCCACTTCAAATGTAGTATGGATCCACCTTTTTTCCTTATTGCCCTTTATTTAATTTTAATTGCAAACTGGAAACCTTTGTGATTGGGAGTAGTCAATAGGCAGGATGGGCATGATCCAAAGTGCATTTTTTGGGTTGCATCCAACTATATGCACTGTAGAAAAATTATGTCCCTTAAACCTGTTTTGATTGTAAATGAAGTTGTCTTATATTTTGGTGATTATTACTCATCGTGACCTGACAAGGATTGTCCAGCATTTAGAGCCTGTCAGACTGCTCAGCAAGATGAATATGTAAACTGACTAGTATATGTTTTCATCTTCTCTTTTTGCTTATGTATATTCTTTCCTATTCCTTCTAGTTTTGGTTGTTGCGCTGGAAAAGGTAGAGCGAAGCTCTGGATCTCTCATTGGAAATAGCATAGCTACAATCCAGAAGAGTACGGCTCCTGAGGTTGATTTTTTATACTTTACATCTCAAAAGCAAGCTTAAATTTGTTGGAATCGTTTAATGTGTCCAATTTTGTCTTACCATAGATGTTGCTTGCACTCATGGATGAGGCATATACCGGATCAACCATTGCAGATGGAGGGGGAGATTCTGAATCAGAGGATAATAATACTATTGATATTGCTGATCCTGTGTTTCTTGACCTTCTAAAGGATGAGAATGACGGCCTCACTGTATGTTCTTCCTATGTTGTAATCTTTACTAGCTGTTCCTGAAGCATCCCTCAATTCGAGACAAAACCGACTGTTTCTTTGAAGGAACTTGTTAAGGTTTACTTATTTAGCCAATGATTTGTTAGATGCCTTGAGGACTTGTTATCCTTTATCTATTCAGCGTTTGGTGATCTTGGATTTTGATTGCCATAAATTTCAGTTCTTTTTGACAAAGTATTTTGTTTACTGCCTGTATAAGAGTGAACTTGTTCTGCTGGGTTTTAATTAAACTTAATTGATAACCTCAGATGGAAGATCATCAAAGCTAGATATGCTCTGTTATGTACAAATGAGCCTCCCTATCTTTTGAGTAACATCGTGGGCTGAATTTTTTATTCAATTAAAAGTTCAAATAAGTTTTAATACCAGAAAACTGTGTTTCAGGAACGCCACTCAACTTCACCTGGGATAGCTGCAGCGATACAGGCTGCTATTAATGGCCCTCAGTCTGACCGGCTGAAACAATCTTTAAAGATAGCTCCCCGGCTTCTTCATGTCTTTTTCACCTTTTCTCTTGATGAAGTGAATGACTGTATAATTCCTTCTCTCAAGTGGTCCATGAAAGAAATGCTTTACAAAGATTGTAGATCATTGACTCATGTCTTGTGTATTTTTTGCAGCTCTAGTATGTGCACTACTTCCCCTTCTCATGTCAAGAATTTCATCTATATTTCCTGACAAATATTTTACTTATGAAGTAATGCATTGCCTTCTCCTTTTTATTCTTTATGGTTATTGTAGACGTTTCTTTCTTGCTTGGAACATCTAGTATACAATTTGGTGCTGAGATGGAGATTTCTATTTCTGTTCCTTTTTTTTCCCAGGTTCAAAAGAGGCTCATAGAATTCATGCTTGCTGCATTTCAACGTTCTCCTAATTTTGTTGCCCTGCTTAAGGTATTAAAACTTAAAGTTTGATATGCAACCTTGTTCAACTTTAGCACATTTTCTTTCATTTGATGAAAGTGGAGGTCCTTTTTGTTATGCAAAATACGTTCATTTTTTGGCAAAAGACTGAGCTGCAGACACTGTATATGGAGTTACTCATCAGAAAATTTTTGACAAGGTCTTATGTATTTATCTTTTGTAATTTGGATAAAGCATATGAGCATATAGTGATTTTTTATGCATGTTTCACAGAAACCTATCATAGATAGGCTTGGAGAAGCTTATGACGGCCCTGCCAAGGTCAGTCACTTGCCTTAGACTGCGGCAGAAACAGATTCCAGTTACCTCAAACCCACAAGTCATTTCCTTTTCCCTCTAGATGGAGCTAGCGTTGCAGCTATGTTGGGCTATTGGAGAGCATGGAGGGGGCGGTGGATCTCATAAAGATGCAGCTCGTGAACTTTTTGAGAGTTTGGAGCTACTGTTGTATGAAAATCTTACATCTAGGTATCATCATTAGGCCACTACTTTTGCAGACTGAGAATGTGCGTGTCCTTTATCATATCTTTCTTCATCCAACTATTAAAAGGAAAGTACTAAGAAAAACAAACCAATTGAAAGATACGTAGAGCACAACATTTATTGCTAATCATTCTTGAGTTAAGATTTGCTCTTAAAGCAAGCCACGTTTTATGTGGATTTACTCAATATTGAACTTGCCTTTGTGGTTTGCGAAGTCGTCTTGGTATCACGCAAGAATCTACCCCAACATCAAGTGGCGAAAAATATAAGAGGTCATCACAATCAAGGCTCCTGTGTTTTGTTGTCACTGCTATTGCAAAGCTTACTACTTACCATCGTGAACTGCTGCCAAGGGCGCGTGTGTCACTAGGGAAGGTTTGTTGTCAATTTTTCCCTCAATCCTTTGTCAATTGACACTTGCTTATTTCTGCTCAAGCGAGTGTGGTTTCACAGATTTGGCAGGCTTGTTACATGAGCAAATTTCTAATATTTGCACTTGTTCAGGTAGCACGATCACGAATATCTGATGTGAGAGTGTGGAGGCGTGCCCGTGACTATTTGGGTTTAATGAGTGAACCTGCTATTTCCATCTCCATTTTGGGGCCTTCACATCAATCAGAGGAACACATGCAGAATCCTGGCCTTGTTAACTGGAGTGCAGGAAGTTCTAAGATGATTGCACATATTCCATTTTACATCCTCGGGGAACAAGAAGGTTAGATCTTTTCCTTTTGTTTCATGCAATGCCATGTGGGTCTAATCCTGTCAGGTTAATCAATATGTGATTGAAATTCACCATGTAAGAATTGTTGGAGCTTGATCAAGTTTTCTGCCCTGTCACGTGTTTGAAATTGTGGAAACTTTTGATGCTTGCACCCATAAATATTAACTGAACTGGCAGAGCATTGAAAAAAGTTCAATGAATATCACAAATATATGAGGACATTTGCTTCTATGATTCGGAAGTAAGTTTTAGGTTACAGCCATTTATCTGGTTGGACTAGACAAAGCCCAGTTTGAGGAGGAAGCATTTATGATCCTTTTGTCTGATGGGAGTAGAAGATTCTGATGAGAGTTGGAAAAGAAAGACGTACAGACTTATCTGACAAAATCAAATTACTCGTCCAAAACAATTATGATACATTGAAACATGATGATGTCTAATGATTTGCTAAGCTTTGACCAATATCCATAAATTATCAAGCTGTTGCCTTTCAGCAATATGGTAGAATTGTGTTCTTGTCTAAAAGAATTTGGCTTCGAAATTAACTTGCTTCTGAGACTTGCAACTCAAACTTCTGTTCTGTTGTTTGATACAGGTCCACCATTTCATGACTTTACTTTTTCTGATATTCTATCAAGTTGATGAAGACATAACAAGAAGCCATGAAATGGAGAGTTTTCTTGGCCTCATGTAATATTCTTGTTTTTTCTTTTTTTTTTTAAGTTCTTATTATTGTTATTTTTGTCTTTCCTTGTTGAGACTTCATATTTATGAGAAGATTTCACTCGGGTTGGATAAAATAGGGAAAATTTAGATATCACTGTAAGGATCTAGGTAGTTTTAAATTGGTGCGATTCTTCATTATCTAGGGAATATTATCCAACTTTAATTGTTAGAATGAGTTTTATGCACGGATACATATTTCATCAAGTATTTCGCATATAAGAAAATCGGGTTTAAATGCAGTTTCACTGTTATATCTACAGACCTTAACATCCCGCATGCTAAAAGGTGAATAGAAGACCTAACTATTTTGGGTACACCTTGTGGTACTACCTTCTACTCAGGTGACAACAATTTTACACTCTGGGGAAGGTACTCTACAATTCTCTCGCGTCGCGCTTTGAGAATGGCATAGCTATTCGTGGTTACACACCCGAAATAAAGCACACGGTGAGTTTATTATGGAGGGAGTTTGAGGAGATTGAGAGGAAGAGAAAATCTGTCATTTTTGGCGTCTAATCATGCTAGAGTGCATTGTGATAACGATAGCAATAATTTAGAGGTAACTTATCTCACCATTGCTGAACATAGAAAATTTCTCAAGACATTGTTGACTGACCTATTTATGTATGTATATTTGAAACCTGAAAAACAATAGCGGCAACTCTTGCAATAGTGTGTACATATATCCAAATATATAATGCTGATCATACAACAATAGCACAACTAGCATATAATTAGCTTTTATCAACCTCTCCAGGCAATGAGTCGAGAGAGCATATTGGGTTTAATTTCATTAAGCCATTTTATTTAAAAAAAAGAAAAAGAAAAAAAAAAAAGAAGTGTTTTGTTTTAACTTAAATAATGTCGATATCCAAACTTAATTAGAACTGACGTATATTTTGTTTATACTTACAAGTTTATTGAACCAAATATAATGAAATTCGAGATTAACTTCTTGAATAGTTAGAACTTGATTATAAAAAAAAAAAGAAAAAGAAAAATCTGTATGAATTTCAATCTAAATTAGAATAGCTTGCTAGTATATTTTGTTCATTATGCCCCTAATATCTCCATTAAGAATTAAACAAATAGGAAAAATAGGGGTCTATATAAGTAAAAAGTCGGAAGTGAATCCATTTTCTGTGTTAAAATTTTAATGGGGGAAGTTGCTAAATTATTTCGTCGGAAACCGTCCAACTATTTTCCCTATAAACCCACACATAGGCCCTCCTACGTGGCCCGTGAGCCCCATACCGGAAGCGTAGCAACCCCTCCGCCCTAGCCTTTCTACAAGTCGGCTTTCGGTCCAATCAATGGGGTTAAATTGTCTTTTCTTTTTTTTTTCTTTTTTTCTTTTTTTCTTTTTAAGTGTCTAGATTTCAAATACTTAATTTAAGCCCAAAAACTAAGTTGTTTTATCTCGATTTTTAGCAAAAGAACTATTAGTATTAGTCCAAATTTTGATGAAATTGAGAAGGATTTTCTCTCTCATTTATATTATAACCGACCTATACTAGCATATTAACAATAAAAAATGAGATGAGAAGGATCAAATCCTTATTTATGCATTATGAAGACTTACGGAAAGATTATGAAATTTGGTGAGCATTGCATGAGGAATTACGTGAGGTTGCACGATTAGTTTTAGCCCAAATTTTGATGAAATCGAGAAGGATTTGCTATCTTGTTTATATTATAACCGACCTATATACCACCATATTAGCAATGAGAATAAGATGACAAGGATCAAATTCCTTATTTGTGCATTATGAAGACCTATGGAAAGATTATGAAATTTGGTGAGCATTACATGAAGAATTACGTGAGGTTGCATGGAACGGTATGGAAAAATATGAACTTTTGCATGGCACCGATACGAATCATTACGGATGTAGACCTGTTATTTTAAGAAGATTTGTTAATTTTCATTAATTTAGATTGACTGATAACTTTTTTTGTGTCCTTTTGTTATTTAATTAATTCCTAGGTCATTTTAGTTAGACTTCTACAATTGAGTCTATCTTATTAGTGGGCTTTTCCTATTTTGTTTTGGGGATGTTAGGGTTCGCTTTATATTACTATTCCACTGACATTATTTAGTTAGTTGATTATTGCTTATAGAAACCAAACAGTGAGTCTTGCTCTTTTCCTAGAAACTGATCAATTCATTTGAATCATAATGTTAAAAACACTAGATCTTATCAATTTTAATAGGAATGTTGCAATTATTGACATTCTTTATATAAAATGATGGAACTCTAATTATTGAGACCTCTTCTTATTATATAAAAACCTAGAACTTTAAAGTTAAGTGATGTGGATTAGAAGATTTTTGAAAGAAGAAAAGAAGTTCTAAATATGACTTGTATTATCTTTTATATAAATGGATTTAATTTTTTATTTTCAAGATTTAGTTAGATAGGTATTTTATTTTAAAATATCAAATCTTTTATTTTTTAGATTTATTAAAATTTAGTTATTTTAAAATAATAAGTTTTATTATGTCTATAAATAGGTAAAACTTACAATCAATTAAAAAGAGAGTGATTATATATTAAATAAAATTATTGTTCTAAATTAATGTCATGCTTTTTTTTTTTTTTATGGTGTGAGACCATCAAAATCCCATCGTGTAGTGCAAGATCATACAATTTACCAATTTTGTGAGACCATCATCTTAATTTAGTGGTGTGGGATTGCTAGATATATCTTTTAAGGTTTTGTTATTCTTTCATAGAAAAATTGTTAAATTAATTTTTCTTATTGATTTTCATGCTTTCCTTAATTTTTCATTCTTTCTTAATTTTCACTTCTATCGTCTTACATTAAATTTGGTATCAAAACCAAATAATAGGTTTTTTCTTAAAGCTTATTATCTTGTTCTTTTTAGAACTTTAATTTAATGTTCTTTCTTAGGACTTGGAAAAAAGTTTTACTTTCATTACACACCAAAATATCAATAAATGGAATCTACTTTCAATAATTTTTTAAAGCAATTTATGTCAAAGAGTGATACGATTATAACTATGTTAAATACAATGAGTAACCAACTCAACTCAAATACATTAACCATTGTTTTGATAACATAGGAATTTCTAAATTAAGTAGGAAAAATATGTCATAACCTAAGTCTCACATATTATCCAAGAAACTAGTATAGCATACACTTTTTCTGAAATTGAACCATATCAAAATATCTAAGATAGTGCACTTAAGGAGATAGAGAAAAGTTGTGAGTATGTTAGCGAGGTTGTGTCAGTTTTACCTACAATTGAGTTAATCCCTTTTTAAACCGATAATAATTTTATATAGATTGAAAAGAAAATCATTGGTGGTGAGTTAGATGAAAAAATATATGAATTTTTTTTTATTTTATTTCAGAGAAAGCCAATAAGACTATTCCAAATCCTTCTATATTACATTCTTTAGATTATGTAAATCAATTCCTACTCAAACTTATATCTATATGGATATTGATAAGGAAATTAATCCAAACAATGAATTATGTGAGTTTGCGGAAGAACTTCATTACAAAGATTTAAAGCATTAAAAAGAAAAACATGGTTTTTATAACAAGAGAAAAAGAGGAGACGGGATGCATTATAAACAATCAAAACCGAGATTACATCCATTTATTAAAGTTGAATCTTTTCAAGCCAAGAAAAGTTGATGAAAAATACGGAGAATTGTCCGATCATGAATTCAAGATTGGTTTTCACAAATTGTTGTTTGATCTAAGAAGATTCAGATGAAATCTTAAAGATTCGAGAATAAATCTTTTTAAGAGGGGGGAAATGATGTGGATTAAAAGATTTTTGAAAGAATTTGTATTATCTTTTATATAAATAGATTCATTTATTTTTATTTTAAAGATTTAGTTAGATGGGCATCTTATTTAAAGATATCAAATCTTTTATTTTCTAGATTTATTAAGATTTAGTTTTTTAGAATAATAAGTCTTATTATACCTATAAAGAAGCAAAACTTATAATCAATTAAAAAGAAAATGATTATATATTAAATAAGATTATTATTCTGAATTGGTGTAATGCCTTTTCTTTTTTCAGTAATGGTGTAAAGTGATCAAAATCTCATCATGTGGTACAAGGCCACATAATTCGCCGGTAATGTGAGGCTATTAGATATATCTTTCCAAGTGTTATTATTCTTTCATAGAAAAGTTAGATTAATTTTTCTCATTGATTTTCGCACTTTCCTTGCTTTCCATAACTTTTCAGTCTTTTATAATTTTTGCTTCCGCTGTTGTACATCATTAAGTATGCTTGATAGGAACTATTATCACAATAGGTGACATTTTGGGGAACAACTACACCAAGAGACAAAACCATGATATGTGTACCATGTTAAAGTAAATAATACCTTGATGTGCAAAGTTCCAGTTAAGTCATTATAAAAAGCTAATTAATAATCAATTGATTAGTTGATGGGTTTAGATAAAAGTGTAATATCAAGTTCAAAAAACCTAATATATGATGTTATAAAAAATGTAAATACATCATATTGAATCTCGTACATGGATTACACACAAGCCCATTCAGTAATCAAATATCAAGATGATGTTCATATATAGATGGAATTAAGCATAAATATGGTCTACTCAAATATGATTTGAAATAGAAAATTACAATTTATTGGCAAGTACTTGAGAAGAAGTTATAAGACTAAAAGGAATGAAAAAGCTATTGCTATACTTAAGCCTATAAAACAAATTGATTTTGATTTTAGGCCTCATTTAGTTTGCTGAATGTAATAAGGGGAGATGGGATGGCTATTACTGGGGAATGGAATAAAGATGTAATAGGTAGGGAATATTTATTACGTTTTTTAGTTGGTTATTTAGGTCAAAAAATAGATGAAAGAATAAAATTTAAATAAGTAATTAAATTGATCACAATATTCTAATACATTCACAAAATAATAAAATGAAAAACCTAATCATAAAAATATGATAATCAAAACCCCAATCCAAATTAAAAAATCCTTAACCCTAAATGAAAACTATTACAATCAAACATGATTGAGCAACTCAAAATAAATTACTGATTCAAAATAAACTAAGAATCAATCTATCCGCAAACATCATGGACCATAAATTACAACATTACAACTAAACAAATGCAAAATAAACTTAAGAAACCCTAAACTAACCTTAATCTAATTCACAAAATCAATTTATCTGTAGACATTGTGGACCATGAATCCTTCTACCAAAAGAGAAGAGAAAGAAGAAGCATTGTGAGTTTAGTGGCATAATAATCTAGAGTGGAATTGAATCTTGGTTACTTTGATGATGATCTAGAGGGGAATTGGATGGATGGAAGAGAGATGCACCAATTGAAGAGAAAGAAGGAGAAGTTTGATGGAATCTGGTGGCAATCTTGCAAGTCCTTGAGTTGAGTGAGTGTTACTGTTAAAGAATGGATTTATAGTTGATAGGAAGAATATATTTGCAATCGCGAGTCCTTGAATGGGTGATTCACAAGTAGATAGTAAGAACAAGTTTGATGGTGTTGATTCATAAGTCTGATGGTGGCAATTCGTGAGTCTAATGGTGGTAGTGGAAAGAGGTGGTTGAAGATGGTAGCAGAGAGAGATAGGAATTAGAGAAGTCAATAGTAAAAAAGATCTGGAATGGAATTCTTAGTTAGGGTTTTAATGGTATAATTTTGTAATATAGTGATAAAATTTAAGATGTAGAGAATAAGAAGTAATTTGAACTTGTATTAAAGTTTCAAAGAATTCCGCAAGGAGTTTAGCTGTAAACTCTCAACTCTCTCTGCTAGGGTTTCCTAAACTAGTTACAAGATGAAATCTCTTTCTAACCAACCGACTAACTATCCATTGTCTTTATTTATAGGAGTAATGGCCTCTCTCCCAAGTAATAGCTAACACAATTACTTAAGTATCACAAACTATATAAAACTATTAGACCTATTCCTCCTTATGTAACATGGAGTACCTCTTATAAACTCGAGTCATAGGCTGATAATCTCTTGGATACGTATCAATATCCCCTTCCTCTGAAAAACCCTTGTCCCCAAGGTCAAAGGTAGGAAACTGCAGAAGAAAAGAATCATGATGCATCCAAGTAGAAATAGGGAAAGAACCAGCGGATGCTTTAAGAAGGGAAACATGAAACACTGGATGAATGTGGGTACTATAATGCAGTTGTAATTGATAAGCCACTGTCTCTACTTTCTCAACCACTTGATAAAGCTTAAAGAAATGAGGAATAAGCTTCGAACAACCACCAAGCAACAATTTTTTTTTTTTTTATATAGAACAAGTTGGAGCCTAAGAAAAACCCAATCACCAACCTTAAAGGAAACATCCTAACGGCGTTTATTAGCTTAAACACAATTAAAGAGTTAAGCTTTTTCCAAATGCGCATGGAGTTGTTGGATAAGATTAGCATGTTGCTGAAGTGATTGTACAATAGGACTAACACCTCCAACAGGAAAGAATGACAATAGAGAAGGAGGCTTATGACCATAAACAAACTCGAAAGGTGTAGCTTGAGTTGAAGAGTGAAAGAAGTGTTGTAAGAGTATTCAGCCCAATGCAACCATGATGCCTATTGCTTTAGTTGCTTAACAACAAAACAATGAAGATAACATTTGAAGGATTGATTAGGGACCTACATTTGACCATTAGTTTCTGGATGATAGGAAGTGTTAAAATGCAATTGGGTACCTTAAAGCCAAGACAAAGTAGTCCAAAATTAACTCAAAAAAAGAGGGTCTCTATCACAACAATGGTGCAAGGAATCCCATGAAGGCGAACAACTTTGCGCAAGAATAGATCAGCAATAGTAATAGCAATACAAGGATTTCGCTAGGCCAAAAAATGAGCATATTTAGATAAGCGATCAATCACTACTCAAATTGCATCAAAACCATGAGATTTAGGTAAACCTATAATAAAGTCCAAAGAAATATCTTCCCAAATAGGGGATAGAATGGGCCGTGGTTGTAGCAAACCAGCAGGAACCATGTGTTGAGCCTTGGTACATTGACATATAGTACAAGAAGTAACAAATTCCATGACGTCCTCCTTCATACTGAACCAAAATAAATTAGAGGCCAACCATCGATATGTCTTCAAAATTCTGCCATGGCCACCAACTGGCATAGAATGGAATTCACAAAGAAAGATAAATACCCATTTAGAATGAGCAAGAATAACTAAGCATTGTTTATAATACAATATGTCGTTGACCAACTGAAAACCCACTCCTACAGATTACCCATACTTTAACAATCTATATTTTTTGCCCAAGATAGGATCTTATTGAACTGCAGTTGTAATCTTAGAAAGGTCTGTCCATAAAGGACCACTAACAACACCACAAGTGACATCCTTTACCTCTTCACTGTAGTGAGATAGAGAATTAGTTGTTGTATTAGTATTGCCATGCTTATAAACAATCTTAAATTCATAACCTAGCAACTTAGACAACCAATGCTGTTGGGCGGTGGTAGTAATATGTTGAGTAAACAAATGATGTAAACTCCTATGATCAGTGCATACAATAAATTTTCTACTTAACAAGTAAGGATATTAATGAGTAATGGACGTGACCAAAGCCATCAATTCCATCTCATAGGCCAACTTAGCAAAAGTACTAGAAGATAAAGCTTTGTTGTAAAAAGCAATGGGTGATCATGTTGCATTAACACCGCTCTAATCCCATTACCAGGTGCATCATACTTAATAACAAACTGCTTGGAAAAATTTGGCAAGGCTAAAATAGGGGCGTTAATCAATGCATGCGGAAAGACAATAAGCCTTCATTAGTCCAATAAAATTGATCCTTCTTGAGTAATTGGTCAACAAACGAGAAATTTGACCATAGTTCCTAATAAATTTCTAGTAATAACTGGACAATCCCAAAAATCCTCGAACTCCTTTTAGTGTTGTAGGAATTAGCCAATTAAGAATCTTAACCACTTTACTAGGATCCATACTCTTACCGTTGGAAGAAATAATATGACTTAGGTATTCAATCAACGAAACACCAAACATACACTTCTTATGGTTAGGCACAAACTAGTGATCATATAAAAGAGAGAAAATCATACACAAATGAAGTAAATGTATATCCATGTCTTTGCTATAAACAAGGATATCATTAAAAAAAAAAAAGAGAGAGGACAAAACGATGAAGAAAAGGTTAGAATAAAGCATTCATAGTAGATTAAAAAGTGGCAAGGGCATTAGTAAGACCAAATGGCATAACAAGAAATTCATAATGCCCTTGCTGTATATGAAATATGATCTTACAAATATCATTTGGATGAACACAAATTTGATGATAATTAACCTTAAGATCTATTTTGGAAAAAATGCCAACCCCAAAAGCTCATCAAATAATTCCTTAATAACAGGAATAAGGAAATGATCTGGAACAGTAACTTCATTTAAGCTTGATAATCTACACAAAAACGCTAAGATCTATCTTTCTTTTTGATCAAAATTACAGGGCTCAAATAAGGACTAGAGCTAGGTTGAATAATCCTTACCATAAGCATATCCTGAACCATCTTCTCAATCTCATCTTTTTAAACATGGGCATAATGATATGGTCTTACATTAATTAGTCTAATACCCTCCTAAAGAATAATACGGTGGTTCGTACTCCTAGAAGGAGGTAAACTAGGAAGTTCGGAAATAACGACAATAAATTCGTGCAACAAACAATCCAAATGAGAATCCTCAAGCTTGTCAACAGTACATAAATCGACTAGAAACTAAACCAACCTAGCAAACACAACATTCGTAAGCTTTGTTAAAGTTGTCAAGGACACACCAGATTTCAACAAAGAGGGATCAACCTATAAAAGTTTTTCACCCTCCTGATAAGGAACTTTCATCACAAGTCTAAACTAATCCACTTAATTTTCACCCAAAGTACTAAGCTAAGCAACCCTTAAAATGATGTCAGTATCACCTAACTCCAACACATACCCATTAATAGTTACGGGATAATCCTCTATGTAAAGTTGTAAGTTATAGCACATGCCACTAGATGTCACAAAATGTCAATCCCCTAACTGAACGCTAAATGGAACAGTAGGAATAGTCTCTAAGGATAGTAAATCCACTAGAGATGAGAGACAAAATTATGAGAAACACCATTATCCACTAAAATAGTAACAAAAGAAGAAGAATATGTACCTTGAAATTTTAGGGTAGAAGGAGGATTAAATCCTTGAAAAGCTAATAAGGACAACTCCATACAAGAAGAATCAGGTGTAGACGATTGTAAAGAGTGGGTACTCTCATCCTCTAGATTAATCAAATCTTGTTCTTCCTCCAAAAGAGTCACCTTTAAAGATTTAAAAGCACACTTATGAGAGGGAGAATAAGGTTGATCACATCGAAAACATAATCCCTTATTGTGCTTATTGATATAATAAGCATAAGTCATCTGTCTATTGCCTTTATAAGAATTGTTTGTTGCTATTGAACTAACAACATTCTTGGAACCAGAATCCTTCCAAGAAAGAGCTGTATGAGATGATTGAGAAATCATATGATCTAAAGGCCTCAAATTAGTAGAAAGAGAGTGAGAAAATTGTGAAGAAGGAGCATCAAATTTACTTACAGAAGGTAATGATGGAGAAGCCAAATTAAAACAAATTTCTACTACAAATTCCTGCTCAAAATCAAAAGCAAGATCTATAACTCAAGCCATCATGTGTGGTCGAAACGTCAATATGTAAACTCGTAGCTCCTCACGTAACCTTCCTAAACAATATCTAAGTGCTCGTTCTTCGCACATTGAGGGAACTTGCGCATAAAGCGCATCAAACTCATCAACATAAACATCTACAGAAGAAAGTTGCTTGAGAAGAGTCAAAGGTACAAATAGATTAGTTACATCTTAGCTATCAAATTGTAACAGAAGCTTACGCATAAACATTTCCCAAGTTAAATCCAGATGACGACGTTGTAAGGCGTACATCCAAGAAACAGCTCTACCTTGCATATATAAAAAAGTAATAGCGACTTTTTTATCTAAACCAATTCGAGAAAGCTCAAAGTACTGCTCAGCCTACATAATCCAACTAAGAGGCTCTGATCCGTCGAAATAAGCTAATGAAAATCGATTAAGATTAGAATGCGGAATCTCATAAATCTCCATAGGAAGTTGGAGATTTGACGAAGCTAAAGGAGTTGAATACAAGGAAGATTCAACACGAGGCTCTAACACTAAATGTTTCGAAGGATTATCTGAAAATAATGTTTTCAAAACGTCTTTAATCTCTAAAAATCCTACCTCTAATAGAGTAACACAATTCTCCATACTATCATTTAGAGATTGAATCATACTAATAACTTCCTTCATCGGCTGTTCGAGGGAGTCAATGTAAGATTCCATCCACATCATTGCCAAAGAATGAGAAATCTACAGGCTGCACCAAACTGATAGAATTTAAGCTGTAGAGAACAAGAAATAATCTGAACTTATATTGAAGTTTCAAAGAATTCCACGAGGAGTTCAACTGTGAACTCTCAATCCTTTCCACTAGGGTTTCCTAAACTAGTTACAAGATGAAATCTCTTTCTAACCAACCAACTAACTATCTGTTATCTCTATTTATAGGAGCAGTAGCTTCTTTCCTAAGTAATAGCTAATATAATTACTTAAGTATCATAAACTATATAAAACTATTAGACCTATTCCTCCTAATGTAACTTGGAGCGCCTCTTATAAACTCAAATCATGGGTTGATAAACTCTTGGATACGTATCATATGGCAAATTGCAAGATGATATTTTGGGAAGGAAAAAAAAAATTTAGACTTAGAATTGTGATTCATGAATCTACATAAGGAATCCTGATTCAACAATTTTAGGAATGGTGATTCCATAAGGAATTGGCATTACAGCCTTAAATTGAATTAAACGCGGTAATAGCCATTCCATGAGGAATAAGGAGGAATGGAATGACTATTATAATGAAGTGAGCTCGCTGTTAGTCTTGCTTAAACTCTCATTTACTTTCAGGGTCTTAATACAAAATTAAGACCTTGGGTTTTCGACCATGTTACATTATTATACTTGGTTTCATAATTAGACACTAGAAGCATTATATATGGAACAAAACAACATATACTTGCTTAGATTAGGTTGAGCTTAAACTTAAGTTATTGGAGTAATTTATTGTGAAAGTTGAGCTTTATGATATTTGGTTGACTAGCTCCTAAGTTTAATTGAGGGAGACTCGAGCTTAAATGTATATCGAATTTGTAAAACTTATAATATTTTAATAAGAAGAAAAATTCTTTCTCATAAATCGAGTCTAAATGAGATCACTAGAGCTTACCTCAAAGTATTGAATAACAATTGTAGTCAAGCTTAAGCTTGAAATTCTAAACTCAATCAATTTTAAGCTTTGAAATTTTGATAGGGATGTGCTTGATTTGGTTCGATTCAACTTCTAGTAGATTAGGTTGCTTTTATCGACTTGGTGTCTTAAACTAAACTACTCCAAATGCAGTTAGACTTAATTTGATTTAGTTTAATTTGAACTATTTTCAAAACTCTAATAGTTCGAAACACTTTTCATCGTTCATAATACATATATATATATATACATATACATATATATCACTATAATTTTTATTGTAAAATTTGATGGAAGATTTTAAGTCAAAAGAATATAACAAATGGAATATAATCACAAGTGCACATATAAAAATAAAAGAATTATAAATAATTATTTACCTTCAATACACTCAACTTGAGAGTTAGAGTTATCTTGAAATTCACTTTTATATCTTTCACATTATATAGTAAGCAAGTTAAGAGAAGAAAATGACTTTTCACTTGCGTAATGTTGGATTCTATTAGTCTAAGGATCAAGGAGAGGTTGAGGGATGATGTTGAGACAATGAGAGTATGAGAAATTGAGGCTGAGATAAGGAATGAAAGTGAACTCAATGAAGGTGTCAATTGACGGTGAGAGTTTAGTCCAACATGAAAGACAATATGTATAAGAGTGAAATAAAGGAGGAGTGCAAATGTTATGGATTAGGAGGTTGAGAATTAATGTTTTAGGGTCAAAATTGAATTTCTTTTTTCTTATTCCCCATAAGGGTTTCGAGTGTAGTTTTAATGCATGAATCAAATCATGAATCGTTTTGATCATCTCTGAACCACACCAAAACATAAAACAATTGTATTACAATTTGATTAAGTTCTTGTTCTGGTTTTATGAACACTCCTAAATTTTGAGTTAAGATTGAATTTGAATTTAGTACTATATTGTTTTAACTCGGCTTGTTTAGTCCTAATCTAAAGGCAGATGGATAATGCTAAGTGCAAAGTAGTTAAGTTTATATATTATATCTTGGAGATATCATAAAATTTTGCCAAAGTGGTTGTTGGAAAATAATGTTTAAATTTAAATGATGATGCCAAACATACTCTAAAGAGAAGCTATAGAGAGAAAAAGAAAGAGCCTATGAATGATGACAAGATGTTAAATATAAAGTCTATAGGAATAATACTATAATTTATACTCCAACATTACCACATTTTATGATCATACATATAAAATTTTAATTTATTTAATTATATACCCAATTAAAGATTTAATCATCACATTGGACATCTCATTATCTCCAAATTGTACTGTTGCTTTAGTTAGCATAATTATTCAATGAGGTAACTGCCTACGAGCTTAGGGGGTCGCATAATCCCCTTAAGGTTGGTGGATTTGGTGATCCACATTTTTTAAGTGGGTTGTTACTATTGTAGAAACAAAATTAATGTGTCAATTATGATATTGACTCGAACTCATAAGAACTGTTCCCTTCAGTTGTGATTTGAGGACAAGGAGAGAAGGGAAAGACTAAAAGGGATTATAAAGGAATTCAAAGAAATTAGAAAGGAATTAATATGGAAAATTAAATTTATACCTCGTATATATTCTAAATTGCATTCTTTGAAGCATGTTAAGCAATTATAGGAATACGACAACCTTTATTTTTATTTCTTATTCTTCCATTTCTCCTATTCTAATGAAGATATAATGATTTGCTTCCATTCCACATTCTTCCCTTTCTATGACTTTCCATGGACTAAACTATATTTTGATTTCTTTCCAAAAACACACACAAGTACACATATATACATGTACACACACATTCAAGTAAGTGGTAAATGTTTTATAATTGTAACAAAATGGAAGTTTTACAAGTAGATACTTGAATTAAACTTCAATTTGGAAAATTAGGATCCAAATAATGAATTAAGCCTTTAATTTGAAACATACATGATACTATACCCACATAACTTATATAAAGGAAAAGGAATATGCGGTCTTTGCATATGATGTGCCTAAGATTAATTAATATAAGTGGTTATATTTTGTTTTGATATTGGGACATCATAAGTAATAATTTTCATTTTATTACAATAAAAAAATTTGGAAGAACGAAATGAATATTAGCTTAATTGCATATAAGCAATATTCAACGGTTCAATTGCATATTAATAAAGTTGCATGGACTTATTTTTTGGTTTATTTACATTTCAGGAATTGTTTTATAAAGAGGCAAAATTTTAAGTTTGTAATGGATGTCTTAGAGCATTCTTAACAAAATCCAAATCAGAAAGTAAATGAATAATAATTAAAAAAAAATCTTATGATGTTCCCATATATAGAGGAATAACCCAAAATCATTTTGTTTTCCAATCGAGATGTTTCTTGGAAGACATGGAGTTTGTGACCTTATTTTTATTTATTTTATTTTATTATATAACTATTGATATGACTTTTGGACATGATCTTCTCAAGCCCATCTCAATCTAATAAGGATTACAGCCTATAACAAGTCGTCCTTGGTCCAAGCCTAAAATGCGACATGTCCAATTGTAGGAAGCTTCTAATGATTGGAGGACTTTGGATAAAGCTAAAAGACTAAGTTAAACAACCACTTCCCGCATATACGGAACACATCGAACACCGCAATCTCACTCTCCAATACTCACGGAAATGGCTTTGCCCACTAACTCCTCTCCAACTATCGACATTACTCCTCTATAAATATAAGATCATCACCCAATGGTAAATGACTGGATACTATGCGTACCTAAGCTTATTTATTGCTCTTAAGCACTCATATTTTTCAAACACTTGACTAACTTAAGTATCCGAGTGGCCACACCAAACAATACCCCTGCGTCCTTTCATTATGCTCTATTTTGTAGGCATTACAACTTATGTGTAAGTTCCTAAAAATTGACTTTAAGACAATCGAGCTTAGATTTAGGGCTTTCAGGGAAACTTATCAAATTGAGCCCAAACTTTACGACTAGAATAAAAAAGTTAGTTGAGATATTATAGTGTAGTTAGATTTTAGTAATAATGACCAGAAATCCCAATTTTGCCCTTAGAAATTGGAATATTTAATAAAGCACTAAAATGTTCGGAACTCCTAAAATTGAACTTAGATTGTAACGAGAACTTAGAGATAAGTTAATTGAGTTATAAAATGAGATAATGTAGTATAATTTACTATATAAAAATACACATAATTTTACAAGTATACCCGGTATAAATAATAATTATACCCGTAAATTAACCCTAAATTATGTAATTATATATTTATTGTGTTGAATTCATGAAATTAACTTTTGGAACATATCCAAAAAATAAAAGATATGCTAGAAACTTAATTATATGAGTAAAGTTATATATTTCACATGTTATTTACATAAGGTATAAACCTGTATATTAATTAAATAACTAATTCTAACATATAATATCTATATTTAAGTAATTATTTACTAAAAGAAAAAGAAAAATTGATCAAATACATTGGAGATTGCTGGACAATGATGCATGGCAGGAGAATAGGATAGGAATGCTGATTTAAAAAGCAATTCTTCAACATTTGGGCACCTTATGCTTTGTTAAAAGTGAAAACAAAAGAAAAAAAATAAAGAAAAATTCATAGGTGGTGAAAGGATTCTATAAAAACTATCCTATCAGCAGATTGACAACATTTAGCAGTTAGGAATCAAGAATAGAGAAAAAGAAAAATTAGAAAAAATCGTAGAAAATAAAAACAAATTTAGAAAAAAACAGGAAAAATTAGTGAAAGTGTAGAACCTTAACCTAGAGTGGTTCTGCTGTGAAACCCAGTCAACCCCACACAGTCCACCCACCGCGCAGGCCGTCCGACAACCGCCCAACCGCCGTCGGCCATCGGAGCATTCAAGAACACTAAGGTCAATTTCTTGCCCTGTTTTTCAATAATTTCTAAAAAATAGTGAATCCGCTCAGAAAATTATGAAAAAAATTGTAATTAGGTTATTTTAGACATGTTTTCATGTGATATTTTTATTTTTGAAAAATTCGTAATATTTAATATACTTTATTAAGAAATCTATAATTCACCCGAATTTGTATTTGTGAAATAAATGTACTATATGATGTTGTTTCTAGCTGAAAATTTTTGTGTAGGATGTGTATGATATATAGGTAATTGCTATGTATCCCAAATCTTTATTTGAATAATTTTAATATTTATTTCATTTTTAGGCCTGAAATTAGCTCGAAAATAGGCTGAAATTATGAATTTAATAGGAAATTATGAAATTAATTGATGAAATGGACATGTATTGATCTATAATAAATAGTAACAGTATTGAGTCAGATTAAAATTAATTTGGTGCTAAAAGAATTATAATTGGATAATTTATCATAATTTAGGAGTAAAATCGTTAATATGAAAATATAGGCAATAGGTCGGAAACTTAAAACCAAGTAATAACTGAATTCCCTATATTTTTAGAAACCTATAGAAATTTTCGGGGAATTATTTGGTAACCCGAACTATTTATTACGAATTTATTAACTAAAATAGCTTAAATTACAAGTTGGGGTGTATTTGTAATATTAATAGACTAAAATGAATTAAATAGTTAAATAAAAACTATATAAAGGATAGCTAATAAGATTGGATTAATGGAGATTTTATTTTATTTATTAATATTTTCTGATCGAGATACACTTTAGGTGTATTAGAATTAAATAATACTTATATTGTTACAATATAAGGACAAATTAGATAAAAAATAATTTAATAATGTAAATTATGTATAATACGATCATTTTTTTTATATAATTATGTATAATTGTATTAAAAACTCAAACTACCTATTAAAAGCCATCTCTAGAAACATGATTCGTAAAACGTGTCGTTAGGTCTATACGAACCCAATGACACTAATTTTGTTGAAATCGGACAACCTTAAGTAATTTAGCTTATGATTATATCATATTCAAGAATATACAAATTTCGGTAACTTTACTGGAATTAAAACGTGAATTAATAAATAAAAAGTACGTTTCGATGCGATTGAAACGATATATAATACATAATAGTATATATGATGTACAGTATCAATAATTAATAATTTAATTTGATATATAGTGATAACATGACGGTATATTATATATATATATATATATATAAATATAACCATTTTTGATAAAACCCTAATGTTTTCGTAATTAATACGAAAATTGAATTTGGGCCTTTTGTGTAATTAGGACCTTCCAATACAAAGACGGTTGACAATTCAAGTTAGCAATAGCGAACATCTAAACAAATAAGTTGGGGTTGTGGCTTCACTGCTGTTTGGGTGCTATTTAAAGTATCCGGAGACCAAGAGTACTTCTGGTTGTGTTTGTAGTTAGATGATTATGCACATGCTATGTGTGTGAATGATACTTAGTTGTGACAGGAGTTCAACTCCTTGGTGTGCTGTTCTGCATATTTGCATGGATTCTATATTGTGTGAACTTGTTGGTCACCTTTGATTAACACTAACGATTATTCGACTAAAATGTAATTGGACATACATAATCACCTGTTAAGGGAGAACGATTAAGAGTGTTAGGCTTAATACCGACTTTCTTCGATGAGGATAGCTGAAATGGTTCTTTCCCCATCCTTAGTCGAACTAAGTGACAAGTGAGGAGGTCGCGGCAAGGTTGGGGGCCGTGGTTCGAAGGCGGTTATGGGAGGAGGGTGTTCTCCATTGCACAAGCCCAGGTTTGGTCTAACTTAAGTCGCGATGAAACTCCTCAATCTGGGTTGGAGCGGATGCAATTTCTCTAACCTTACAGTGGATCAGTTAACACTGTGCGATGTTTCATTTGAGTGATTGCATTGCATTTCATCATAATTATTAACCTTATTTGTGATTGTATAGTACTCTTCTGACTCCGCTCCACTTATTGAGCTAGTTGTGCTCACATCTCTATAGACTCTTTTGCAGGTGTTGAGTGAAGGCAAGATGTTCAGGTACTACCGTTCCCAAGTTAGTGTGCTGCTGTGTGGGAAAGTGAGGATCGAGGAATTAACTGAACCTGAGCTTTTGACTTTGTCTTTAAGTTTTGAGGAAAACTAATTGGGAATTCCCTAGGAGCCCACTAGTTTTCTAACTTATTGTATATAGACTGCAAAACCCATCGTTTTTAACAAACTTTGATTGTAAACTTTACCTTTGGACGTGAAATGTTTGTTTAAATACTGTTATGATACTAAACAGTAGGTTGTATAGAATAAGTAACTTGTAAAAGCTCTACCACATGTTTGGTTAATAACAAGTGTCAGAACAGACGTTTCAAGCTGGTTGAGTTGTGCGCCTTGTGTGAATAACGTCTACAATAGAAGCTGTGAGGTCAACTTCTATCTTAGATTAGTTTATACGGCGAGACTATTATGACTATTCTTGTTCGGGGCGTGACATTATGTGAAGTCCAATCTATACCAGCAAAGATCTCGAGATGAGATTTGGTATCATTTGTGGGAACAAGATCTAAGTTCTCATCTAAACAAACCAAACATGCTAAACACTTTCCCTAAACACCACCTTGACCACCATGTCTCGTGTTAATGACCCTAAGAACCAATTGTTGGTGAATAATCAACTTGTTGAAGACTAGCCCCTCCTAAGGGACATGCTGGAGGAGTGTTTGATTGAGGATTTTACCACCCAAAACAGGTTACTCTATGCTCGCCTTGAGGCATAGTGCACAAACCTACCACCTCGAAGCTTTTAAGGCTTACAGTTGGCATAACAACCACTACTAGTAGCAGCATAATGGTTGGGATTAGTAACCTGATCCTCCAATGCAGTAATAGTTAGTAAGGTCTGCAACTACCCTCAACTAAGCCTTGGCTGGAAATGAGTAGGTGGTTAACTTGTCACGTCTCGAAGCGGCAGAGTTGTAATAGTCCCGCCATGCAAACCATTCTAAAGTAGAAGCTGATCATACAGCCGTTATCTTAAACCTAATTTACACAAGACATTAACGACTAACCTGTTTTGAAGTAAACGGTTCATAAATTAAATAAGTTATTTACTTATGAACTTAAGAAAAATACATACTTGCATTAAGATAATCTGAGTATTTTACAAGATTTAGTAACCTAACACAATCTACTTAAGAAATTCATAAAACTTAAAAGATAAAATTCAAACTTGTGAGGGTATCATATCCTCTATTTTATATCTTCACTCCCTCAGGATCCAGCAATTGCTAACTTTAGGGTTGATGTAAGCCGCTTTCTAGCTAGCACCTACAATAACGTCTATAAGAATGTGAGTAACTATAGCTCAGTAAGTTGAGATGGAGACTCAACACTATACATTAAACATAAACAAGGTTATCAATCAATTTAGTTAGATGTAATGCATGTTTAAGCAAATGCCATTGTACGACGTTGTCCGGCCTGTCGTGAGATTAGAGAAATTTCACCCGCTTTAACCCGGGTTGGGGAGTTTCCGTTAATGTAACAGCTTATGACCAAACCTAGGTTGTGCAATAGAGACATTGCTCCTCCCGCGACTACCTTCAAATCATTAACTTCACCCTTGTTGTGACCTCCTTATCTGTCACTTAGTTCGACTAAGGATGAAGAAGGGATTAATTATGTTATCTAGTGCTATCCTTTTCGACTGGATCGGTATTTGGCTGGAGAACCCTAGGTTTCCCTTAATAGGTTGCTATACAAGTCCGATTTATGTTTATAAGTCATATATTTGGTTAGGTCCAGTTTAAGGTGATTAATTATTTCATACAAATCATACAATACAACTCAAAGTAGCATATAAAAATCATATCATCAACTTAGAATAAGCACATGTACATAGTCAATTATCTAACAAGTACAATTAAATACAATTTCAAGCCTCCAAGTACTACAAATTAGTACTCTAAAATACAGTGACGTATTAATCCCAATTTACCTGGTATCCTTGGTCGTTTACTCAACCAATTGTAGGTCAACTCGTCTCTGTATGTCCTATAATATCAATATGCTCTTTAGTATTTATATTTTGATGATTACACACATACACACACACACACTTTAGGTTATGATTTAACTCAATTCTTCTCATATACATATTAGTTATTATTAATTCATCCTAAGTTAGTTTAGGGTTCGGATTTTGAATTCGATTTCAGTTTAGGTTTTAAATCACTTCTAACTATGAGTATTATCCATAAATCCTAATAGTGCAATCTGAACACAAATGTGAAATTCATTATATTAGACTCGAGTATCCCAATTATTACTTTTAGTCCTAAATCAATATTCTATTATATTCTTAACACTTAAATCTTTATTAGTCTATCGAATTTATTTTCGATGTTAGAAAATTTTACATTTTTCATATAAACACCTAAATTTACGTTTCCTACCATATTTATAACATATTATTATTATTATTATTATTAAAATATCAATTTTAACCTAATATTTTTTTACTCATTTATTTCTTATATTTACATATTATATATTATCACTTAATATGTACATAATATACTTATCTAATAGTCTTATCACTTCAAATATTATCTCTCAACATCAATTAACATCTCAAAAATATCTAAATTCATCATAAATCAGATTTTACTCCTAATTATCCTAATTTACAAAATTAACTTAAAATATGCCATTTTTACCTATTACACATATACTATATAATACCCTAATAATTATATTTAACACTCTAAATGCAACAAATATCATACTTTATTAGATTTTAACATCTCAAAACATATAACTATGCACTAAATCAGTAATTATCTATTTAATTACTTAATTAGCCATAAATTACTCATTTATGCATCATTTTAAGGCCTAAAAATTATCTAAGAATTAAAAAAATTAATTTTTGAAAAAGAGATTCATAGCACTATTTTATAACCTCTAAGTAGTTTACACAAAAATTTTGAGTTCAAAACTACACTCCTAAACCTATTTATTTCCAAATTGAATAAAGCTTAGGTTTGTGAGATTTATTAAGGACAATATATTTCCATACATTAATTCATCAAAATAAAAATTTTCCTTTAATCTATATATTTAAAAACCTTAGAAGAACAAATTTAATAATTTTCTAAAACTATTTAACATTTTTAATAAAATAACTAAAATTGAAGGAGAAATTGGACTTACGGGAATTGGTGGCTCTAGCCACCGCCGGTCGTCGTAGCCTTATTAGCTAGTCTAGCCGTTGCCACCATCGTGTGGTGGTGGTGTTCGTCCACTCTCAGATGGTTATCGAGTTGGAGATCTTATCTAAGGTTTTAATTGTACAGATTTTTTGTAAATAGCCCTAACCCTCAATATTTTAGTTCTATCTAATTTTATAGGATCCTAAATTGACCAAATGAGCTTTTGATTTAATTTGGGTATTTATAAAGTTTTAGGATATTTTTTATGCATTAAATTGACTTGTACGGGCCTTATCCTCTTCCAAATTTGCTTTTGCTTGGCTTAATTTAATTGGTTACTTTTATTTCTTAAATACCAAGCTACTACACCTAAATTCTAGAATTTTCCTCATTTTTTCTGATTTTTCTTTATTTTTTCTTAATTATTCATGCATTTTCTTTAATGAATTAACATTATTTTGGCATATTTCGCATATTTTAAATAATTACATGTATTTTTGTCTACATATAAATTCATATATGGTACAAATAAATATTCTTAAATATTATTTAAATTATTTTATGATTTTTAGTATGTATAAAATTTATTTTTATCAATTCGTTAGTTAATGAAATTCATTTAAAGTGTTTTCGATAAATAACGGACGATTTTCATAAAATTCAATATTATATTAATTAATCATTTTATTACTTATTTTCCTAAATTTAAACTTACGAGATCACTTTTACTAATAATTTTAGCTTTATCGTAAAATTTAGGCTGGATTGAACAATTTGCTTAATCGCCATAAATTCTACGAATCAAATCTCGAATGCTTGATTGTGGGTCTTATATGACTCCCATGGGGTACTGGCAATCTCTATTGCATGCCGAGCTCATCTGGAAAATGATACCGACCTTAATGAGCTCTGTATGATGGTGAAAAGGCTCTTTGAATAGTAAGAAAGCAAGGCAGCTAGTGACATTGTGCTGATCACCAGCAATAAAACCCCCTTCACTAGGGGTATCTGGGACGAAGTGTTACCCCTTAATAGTAAGCTTTCGACTTTGGACCAATACAATGGTACTGGTAATCTTGATGACCACCTCTTCCTTTGCACTCTCATTAACCTTCATCATTATAGGGATGCCATAATGTATAAAGCTTTCCTGAGCACTTTGAGGAAAGCAACTCGAACACGGTTCAATCACTTACCCAAGAACTTCATTGGCTCCTTTAACAAGTTGGCATGAGGGTTTAGTCTCCACTTTAGGGCTAGAAAGCCCTTATCTAAGGACACATTGTCCTTGTACTTGATCAAGTAGAGTGAAGGCGAAACTCTGTATGAATTGGTGGCCTGGTTCAATAATGCCATAGTTGAGATCTCTCAGCTGGATGAGGGAATAACTATACATGCCATGCAACTTGATATCCGACCTTTGAGAGACTTCTTTTGATCACTTGCAAAGAGCAAGCTAAAGACCCTGGCTAATTTCTAGAATAAAGCCTATAAATACATGGCATAGGAGGATAATATTCATACTAAGCGCAACACTGACCAAGAGAATTTGAGCAGAAAAAAGGATTAGGAAAGATTGTCCGTCAAGCATTGCTTCAGTGGTAGGGCATCGAGTAGAACAAAAGGGGAAGGCTCGAGTAGTAAGAAGTGCCAAGCTAAGTAAGACCTACTTCCCCCTCTCATTTATACGTAGCAAACCCCTTTGAATCGACCCATTGCTTAGGTCTATTTCAAGGTGAAGCACAAGAACTTACTGCAACGATCCCCTAAGATGAAGGTGAATCCTAATCGTCAAAACTTGGACAAATACTGCCAGTTCCACGGTGACTACGGCTACACCATTGATGAATGCTTCAAGCTAAAGATTGCAATTGAATATGATATTTAGTGGAGCTTCTTTAGTGAATACGTGGCTTAACAGAGGAACGACAACCATTCTAATGACGACGAGGATAAGGCACCTTGAAGGCGAAGAATCAAGAGTGCCTAAATAGAGCAAAATGATGATCATTGCAACAATCGAACCCCTAATGGCATTATAAACATCATAGTTTGGGGGCCATACCCTAAGAGTCGTCCGAACACCAATGGCTCAGTTAACGCCCCCTCCTAGCTGTTGGTAGTAAGAAAGAAGAGACAAAAGTTAAACAGTTTAATCTCTTTCTAGAATGAAGATCTGAAGAGGGTTGATAACTCTGATTTTAAACATATTTCATATGGTGATTTTATAGCATTTCCCTCACATTTTTGGTTTTCTTTAAAGAAATTGATACTTAATTGAGTAAAATGTTGATTTCAAGGTTTAAACACGTTCTAGGCTCGAAAACGAAGAAAAGGAATCAAGTTTCACTCAATTCCGAGTTCAAACGAAGAAGTTATGAAATTTTGAAGTTGTGCAGAAATTTTGCCTTTGTGCAGAAAGTTACACGACCTGGGGACACGGTCATGTCCCAGGCCGTGTCTGGTGACGAAAATAAAATCCGTGAAATACACATATAAAAGGGGATCTTAGGGTTCAAAAGGAGGGGAGACATTACAGAAACAAAGAGAGACAAGAGACAAGAAGAGACTTAAGGAGAAACAACATCAAGAAGCGATAACGACATCGATTTCAAGATTAGAGATTGTTCATCAAATTAAGAGGGGTTTTCATGTTTTATTTTACGTTTTTGATGGAACTCGTTTTTAGATTCGTTATGATAGCTTAGAATTCAAGTATTTAGGATTATGGAACCTAGGGTTTCATGTGATTCTTGGATTGAATTATAATTTCAAGAAAGTTTCTATCTTTTCTTGATTCAATTATGTCGTTAATTATTGATTGATAATTCTAGAGTGTCAATATATGATATTATGCATGTTGATTGAGAAATTGCATGTGTAATTAGATCTTAGCATAATTGAAGAGAATTACATGTATACTTAGAGATAAGATACATGATTCTTCCGGAAAGTTGATTGTTTGTGTGGGAATTCATTAAACATTAATGCAATTCTAAGTTATATTACTAAGTGAAGAGATTTCGGTAAATAATTTAGAATTAGGGTTAATATGCTTGAGAAAGATATTAGCTTTAATTGTGAATCCCTCCGGTCAAGAATCATAGAAACTAAATTGAATATATTTTAAAAAGGTTACATGTTAAACACTAGGGGAAATAATTCCTAAATACATCATTGCATACTTGAAGTCGTTAGTAGTTTATTGCTTTCTAAATTGCTTAGTTAAGTCTCATAATTAGTTTAGTTTATTAATTTCAGTATTTTTAATTCATTCAACTCGACATAATTTTCCGGTTAGATAATAAAGCTAAAGTTAATATTAGTACTCAAAATTTCTAAGGGATCGACTCGGACTCATATCCGACTATATTAAAATTGATAGGTGTGCTTGCCTCGTATCAAGGGTAGACACCCCCATCAAGATCCCCTATTTATAGGGGCGAGGATCATGAATTTCGAGGTCCTCAAAATTATGGTAGACACCAGTAGCTCCACTAATATCTTCTTCCTGCACACATACGAAAGGATGAGGACTAAGTTGCCTGTCAAGATGAAGCTAGACCACTATAATCTCATTGGCTTCAATCGGAGTGCTATCTAAGCTAAGGGAATCATAACCCTCAACATGGAACCTGGCGTCATGATCGACTGTTAGTAGAGTTTGTCGTGATTGACTGCCTATCCCCTTATAATGCTCTCTTAAGATGACTAAGTTTGAATGTGTTTGGGGTCATCATGTCGTCCCTTCACTTGAAGGTCAAATTCCCAACTTTGATCGACGTGGGAATTTGTAGATGTGATCAAAAGCTCTCTCGAGAGATCTATGTTGAGGTGACTACAACCAATAGAGTCTTTGCTTTGGAGACTGACCTGCAAGAGAAGCCAGTTGAGAGAGGCAAGTTGGGTGAAAAAACCGAAGTGCAAATTGGCCCCTCTCTCAACCAAACCACTAAGGTCAAGATTGAGACTTCTTTTAAGGTGAAGGACAAGATAGTTGCCCTCCTACAGGCCAATTCAAATAGGTTTGCTTGGTCAATGTTGGACATGTTCGGGGTCTCCCTGGACCTAGCAGCATACCGTCTCAATATAAACTCCATTGCACGACCTACTAAGCAGAAAAAGAGACACTTTGCCTTAGAAAGGCAGGTCACGATCGATGAAGAAGTGCAAAAGCTATTGAACACCAGCTTCATGAGGGAGGAGAAGTACTCAACCTGGCTAGCAAATGTAATGCTAGCCAAGAAGAAGTTCGAAAAATAGCACATATGTGTCGATTATACCGATCTCAACAAAGCTTACTCGAAACACTGCTTCCTTCTCCCTAAGATTGACCAATTGGTTGACTCCACTTTGAGACATACTTTGTCAAGCTTTATGGATGCCTTCTCGAGTTACAACTAGATAAAGATAGACCCGAATGACAAAGTTCATGTCGCCTTTATCACCAACCTCGATACGTATTGCTGCATAGTCATGCCCTTTGGCCTTAAAAATGCCGGGCAATCTACCAACGAATGGTGACAAAATTGTTTAAGCCCTATATTAGGTACAACATGGAGGTGTACATTGATGACATGATTATCAAGAGCAAACAACTGGACAATTATGTTAAGGACCTCCAGGAAGCCTTTGACCAGATGATGAGACATAACATGAAGCCGAATCCTTAGAAGTGTGTTTAGGGTCGGCTCGATTAAATTTCTTAGCTTCTTGGTCATCTAGAAGGGTATCGAGGCCAACCTTGAAAAGACACGTGCCATCAAGGATATGAAGGCCCCAGCATTTATCTAAGACATATAGAAGCTCACCAGTATGGTTGCCATATTGAGCAGGTTTATCTCTAAGAGCGTAGATAGATGCATTGAGTTCTTTAAAATCCTCAAGAATCCTAAGGGTTTTGAGTGGACTCCTGAGTACGCGATAGGTTGCAAGCGATTGTAAGACTTCTTCGTGTACCCTCCTGTTCTCTTTAAGCCTGTTCCAAAGGAGGACTTATATTTGTACCTGGTCGTAAGTGACTAGGTACTCTCATCTGTATTGGTCAGAGTAGAGGGGAGAGAGCATAGACTCATATACTACATTAGCCATATACTCTAGGGGCTTGAGGTTAGGTATACTAGAGCAAAGAAGTTTTCCTTAGTCGTCATTATCTTGGTATGTCGGTTAAGGCCCTACTTCTAAGCTCACCAGATCATCATGCTTACAAGCCAGCCATTGCGTACAATGCTGCAAAAGCTGGATGCATCTGAATGGATGGTGAAGTACGCGATGGAGCTAAGCGTATATAGTATCCAATATTAGCCATCAACGGCCTATAAGGTATAAGTGCTAGTAGACTTCATGGTTAAATATACAAGAGAAGAGGAAGCATCACTAGGTGATGATAAACCGGTGTGGACTCTCTACATTGATGGATCATCCACCTCAGGGGGTAGAGGTGCGGGTCTCGTTTTGACCTGATTGCATAAGATCACAGTTTGCTATGGCCTTAAATTCAGGTTCGACACTAGCAACAAGAAATTCAAATATGAGGCCTTAAGAGCTGGTCTCAAATTGGCTAAGGAGATCAGTGCAGAGCATCTACAAGTGTTCTTAAACTCTATGCTAGTCATCCAACAAGTCTAAGGTTAATACGAGGCTAGAGACGACATTATGGCAAGATACTTAAAGAAGGTGAAGAGCCTTCTAGCTGAGTTCCCTTTATAGACCATCGTAAAGATCCCCTAACTCAAAAACTTAGCAGCAGATTAGCTATCCAAGCTTACCTCTATTGGGATACAAAAGCTTGAGGTGACGGATAAGAAGATCTTTATCGAATACTTTTTAGAGAAGAGCATAACTCCAGGCTAGGTAGAAGTCTTAGAAATCATGACTTTAACATCAGAGCTGAGTTAAATGGATCCTATCTGGAGTTACTTGGAGCAAGGTACACTCCTTGAAGATAGAAGAGAGGCAAAGAAGCTGAGATACCATGCTATCAACTATATGTTGGTTGACAACATCCTGTACTGTAGGGGGGTTAGCCTTCCCCTGCTCTAATGCCTTTAAGAAGATGAGAGCCTACTAATCATGGAAGAGCTACACACTGGAGTGTATAGCAACCACATTCAATCCCAAGCCCTCTAAATCCAGGCTCTACGACTCGGATACTATTAGCCTACCATAAGGTAAGATGCTAAGGCCATAGCCTAGAAGTGACCCCATCAGTCATACCCCCAGTAATTGTCTTCAGCCTTTGACTAGTCCATAGTCATTTGCCCAGTGAGGCATTGACATCCTTGACACCTTCCCCAAGGCCTTAGGAGGTTAGCAGTTCATCATCATCATCGTTGTCAACTATTTCATCAAGTAGGTTGAAGTCGAAGCTATGGCAAAGATTATTAAGAGGAGTTGTAATACCCCTTATATGCTAAGTAATGAAATTCTAATCATCGAGATGCCTTTTAGTATAACGGCTTGGAGTACGTTAAAACTTCGAAGTTAAGTGTACTTGGATTGGAGAAATCCTAGGATAGTTGACCTCTTGGGAAGTTGTTGCACTAGGGGACAAAATCATGTAGTGTTCCATGTCAAAGCGGACAATACTTCGGTGGGAGGAATTCTGGTCGAGTCGTTATATGTAGTATCAAAGCAATTCACCAGCCTAAAGGGCAGAGCCCTGCCCGATAGTAGTCTTGTACCAGTGTAATGAAATTTATGAGGATGTTAATTCTATAAGAGGGGTAGATTGTAATACCCCTTATATGCCAAAGATTGGAATTCTAATAATTGAGGTGCCTTTTGATGTATCGGCTCGGAATATGTCGAAACTTTGAGGTTAAGTGTACTCAAACTGGAGTAATCCTAGGATAGGTGACCTCTTGAGAAGCTATTGTACTAGGGGACAAAACTCTATGGTATTCTACACCAAAGTGGACAGTTCCTCGATGGAAGGAGTTTTGATCGGGTCATTATAGGAGTATTGAGTCCTTTGTTCTGAATAACATCTTCTCCCGATTTAGGGTCCCATATGCCTTCATTATGGACAATGGGAAATAGTTTGATAACCTTAAGTTTAAAGAAATCTACACCAAGCGCCACATTATGTTGCACTTCACGTTAATCACCTACCCTTAATCGAATGGTCAGGTCTAAGCAGTCAATCAGGTCATCCTTGAAAGCTTAAAGGAGAGAGTGGACTAAGCCCGAGGCACTTAGGTAGACAAGCTGCCTAACATTTTGTAGGGGTATAGGATCACCCATTGCACCTCTATAGGCGAAACCCTTTTTTCCTAACGTTTGGATTAAGGGCAATCCTCCCTTTTGAGCTTGAGCTTCCCAATATCTAGACTCAAAGCTTCAACGCCATCTTCAATGAGTCCCTACTACAGGCCAGCGTTAGCTTGGGTAGCTACTACTAGCACTAAGTAGCTAGATACCAAGATTAAAAGGTTAGATACAAAGAGTTCAAGGTTGGTGACCTGGTTTGCTAGAAGCTAAAGGCTATAGGTTCACGAGAAGGATAAGGCAAGTTGGCACCTAATTGGGAAGACCCGGTTAGAGTTAGAGAAAACTCGGGTAATGAAACATACAAATTAGAAAGATTGGATCACGAGCTCATCCTACGCACATGGAATGCCAATAACCTTCAGCTTTACTTTGATTAATGTACCATCATGTAAATTATTTCAAAATTATGAACGGAAGTTTAGATTTTGCATCAGTTATTTGTGTTTCTCTCTTACTCTCACACTAAGTCTTAGCCCATAGAGGGTGAACGGACCCATTAACTAGGCAGGTCAGAACACCACTGACTTGAACCCTTTGGGTAACCTTAGTAAGGGGAAATACCTTTTGCTTTGAGGAACTCTCACTAGTTAGGCAGGTTAGAGTGCTACTGACCTAACCCCTTCAGGTAAGCTTAGTAAAGGGAAGCACCCCTTACTCTTAAGGAACTCCTACTAACAGGGTAGATCGGAATACCACCAACCTGACCCCTCTAATACAATTTAGGCAAGGGATAACACCCCTTGTACACTATTAGACCATGTTAAAATGAACTGAGCAAGAAGGAGAAAAAAAGAGAAAGCATTCAATAAAAGCCAAAAGGATAAAACAAAGCACATGAAGAAATTCAATTATTAATAATTATTATTACTAGATTGAAGATATAAAAAATTAAGGTTGGCATACCTGGAGTACAAAAAAAGTGGGGAAAAGAATAAGTGCTACCTTGGATCAGCAAACTTCGACAATTTTGAAAAATCTAATACTTCAATTTGCTCGAAGGGCTAGCACGTTGACGGCTCTAGAGATGACTGGCCTTAGGCTGTGGAAGGGGTTAAATGCTGTTGACTGGGGTTGGTAGAAGGATCACCCTGAGAAGCACCCTTAAAGGTGACCTCTTGTTGAGTTGTCGGGATAGAAGTTGATGAGGAAGTGCCTTATTCGGACTCGGTAGCAGAAGGGGCATCTTGAACCTTGATAGTTGCTTGAGTAGCTTCTCTCTCTCGTTCACTTAAGCAGCCCTCTTCTCTCGAAAAGTTGGGCCATCCAGAAAACCAAGGAAGCTCATGTTAAGATCGGTATAATGAGAGAGCACCTCTTTCCATGTGTAACATACGCACTCAATAGATATGTCCTCTAGCTTTTGCAAAAACTGCTTCGTTAGTTGAAAATCAGTGACGGCTTTCTTGGCAGCATTATCACTAAGAACCTCCCTACTCTCTATTTTGGAGATGATCTCCTCCATCTCCAAAGCTTTTCCCTAAAGTTCCTTGATTTGTTGTTCTAACTCAACTTTTTGATCCTCCATCTCAGTCTTTAGCCTAAAAACCAATGGCCTCAACTCGGCATTCTCTCTCTCAAGGCTGGCCTTAGCTTCCTTCTCCTCATCTAGCTTCTAGGAGAGTTGGGCCTTGGTTCTTTGCTCATCCTCAAGCCAACCCTTCAGATTGCCAACCTACCTGGGGTTCTCTTCAGTAGTGGTCCTTTCCTGCTTTGCATCTTGCAGCCTTGCCTTAAGCCCAACCACCTGTACATAAGAGTGGCATAGGCGTCAGTATTGGTTAACCTTGATGAACTTATCCAGATACTTATTGGAAGAGGATTCTACCTCCTTCAGGCCCTTTTTAGTATTGAGCTTTATTTTTTCCCAGGTTTAAAATATTTTCCTTAACTTGATCAATATTATACCTTAACCTGTTTAATATTGATCCTCAATTAAGAGTTAAAGAAAACTGGACTTTTTATTTTAGAAAACGTTTTGAAGTTGCCACCCGATAAAAGTTAGGAAAAAAAGGGTTAGGTTAAATTGATTGGGTGGATCGATTTAACTTAATCACAAGTCCACTTGAAAAACCAATTTTTAGAAAAAGGTATAAAAACCAAAGATTTTAGGTCCGGAGGCTAATCTTTTAAACCTTTAAAGGTACCATTACTAACTTTCTGAATTTAGATTAACTTTTCAATAATACCCTTCCAAAAGAAAACATCTAATTACATGTAAGCAAGTGAATAACATTAAACCTACTAAAAAAGGATAATTGAATTGTTATTTGCAAAGGTGGAAATTTTTTTTTTCCATATTTAAAATCACTTTGTATTTGTGAACAAGTTCCTATGTATGAGCTATTCAAGATCAGACTTCCGTAGTTCTTTTATAAATCTTTAGGCATGTTGGTTACTTTTAATTTGAGAAAACACTCGAGTTTACATTATTTTATCGGTTTAATTTTATTTTGGAAAATTTAAAGGGTCCTAAATTGGGGTTTTATTTTTGGAAAGTTCTAACAAATTTCTTAATTTTTGATAAGGTCCATTTGATTTTGTTCCATAAAAAGCAATTTTCTAAGTGGTAAAATCCATTTATTTGTTTATTCTATTTTATTTTATTTTTTATTTTCTTATAAAAATAAATAAATAAAAGATAAAATTAAGCCTCTTTTCCTTTTTTTTTTTTTCACTTATCTCTTTTCTTCTCTTTTTGTTTCTTTTTGCTACAATTACAATATGAAAATAAATAAATGAATAAATAAATAAAAAAAGTTATAGAAAATAAAATTAAAAAAATACAAAACAAAGAAATGGAAGTGTAGTCGAACTAAGGGCTTTGGGCGCACGGGTCAGGCTTAGAGCAATGGGTATGGGTCGGATTTGGTTGAGTCGGATGTAGGCTTGGATCCTAGAGAACAAGTCACAACAACAGCAGTAGCAAGGGGGTGGTTCTAGCACTTCTGGGCATCAAAATGAGTGAGCGAGGAAGATTTATGAGTTTTAGATTAGGCTTTAGGGAGGGGGGGTAGGGAAAGTGCTGAGGCAGCTGGAGGTCGTTTGGCGGTGGTTACGAAGCAGAGGGTGGTGGTGGCTACTAAAGTCTAAAGATTGGTTAGAGTTTGGGTTTTGGAGTATGGTGAGGCTTGTGGTTATGTTGATTTCACTTGATGGTAGCTGGATGTGGTGGTTTTAAGTAGGGGTTACAGTGGCTTAAGGTTTTACAATGGTAGGGATGGTTGGGGTAGCTAGGGGTCATGGCAAATGTTGAGATTAGTCGTGTTAGGAAGCTAGGATCTATAAGGGGGTTTGGTTATGGTGATGGCATGGCTCGACAGTGGTTAGAGAAAGAGAGTAGAAGAGAGAGAGAGAGAGAGAGAGAGAGAGAGAGAGCGACTGTAGTAGAGTGAGAGAGAGATTGAGAGTTTCAAAAGCGCATTTTAGTGTAAGGGGGATCTAATCTCTTGTCAAATGAGTTCCTAAACAACTCATTTATACACTTACATTACAAATTAACTAAAGTAAATCATTAAAATGAAGATTTGAAAATCAATGGGTTTTTAATCGATTTTAAATCCATGATTGAACAAAAAAACTGCAACTTGAGTGAAATCATTGGTCAAAAGGAGTAATGGAGGCTCAATCTTACTAAAACAAACCTAAAGGAAGTTTTGAAAATCAATAAATGGCCTAAATCTTGGAATTTTTAACTTTGAGTATTAACTTTTTTTTCTATTTTTTGATCCATTTTTGACCCCATAAATGAGTGTATTTGGACGAGAAATCAATACTAATTTGAAGTATCCTAAGGCTAATTTGAAATTTTCCCATTAATTTGGCAAAATTACAAAGTTATAGGGATAAAAAATAGATAGAAACATGGTTCTCCAAGAGGGGTAGACACGAGAACAAGAGGGAATTGGGGAGAGAGGGAAAATTTTCGTATCAGCCACTATGTGCTCAAACAAAAATAAAAACGATTAAGCATTTCTAGTGAATCTTGAACCTAAGACCTTCATGTTAAACCCAAGTGTAAGTTAGAGTGTGGAACTGTTGAGCTATTGGCCTATGCCTTGTTCATATGTGCTATCATGGATAAGGTCGGCTTGGGTCAGATTTAAATCTAAGCTCAACATTCCTTTCCTCTTTTATTATCTAAGGCCCTAAAATACTAAAACTAAATTAAAAATCTTATTTTACTTAAACTACGTAAAAATTTTATTATTATTATTAATTTTTATTTTTTAAAAATTTCTTCAATCCTCTACTTTATGTGATTTTTCCAATTTTTCTATTTTTGTGATTTTTTCCCCAAATTTCTATCTTTTGTATTTTTTTCTAATTTTTCTATTCTTTTGTTTTTTTTTTCTAGATTAAGTTGCCTTACCCTATTCTAAAAATTATAAAATTGCAGAAGACAAAAATGAGGTGTTTATAGCTACTTCTATTTATGGTGAAGTTTGAGTAAAGTTTTGCCATAAAGACAAAAGAGACATTATTTTTGCCTCAGGGATGAATTTGTCCTAAGAAACACTATAACTAACTAGTTATTTTAGGCTTGGTCTATTGAGGATTTAGTGAAGTGAAAGGAGGCGCCCTAAGAGTTGAATGAGATATAAAACATATTGAAAGAGGATAGTACCCCTATGGGTTGGTAAGAACCCTAAAAAGAATTTGAAAACCTTGTTGTACCCTTATGAGCTAACTGACCTAGGCGAATAGGTGAAATGTTCCTTAAGCTAGCTAAGCCTCCAGATGAGAAATTGATACCTAGTAGTGCCCCATTGAGTTGATTAACCTAGGTAAATGGGCTAAACGCTCCTTGAGTTAGTTAAGACCCTAAATGAGAACTTAGTTGTGCTCGTCTGAGCTCACTAACCTAAGCATAAGCATCTTTCAGAGACTAGCAACCCTAAATAAGAATTGATTTTAAGAAAATCTAGTTGTACACCTATGAGCTCACTAACCTAAGTGAGAGCATTGGCGAGAGTGTCTCTTAGGGACTAGCAACTCCAAATAAGAATTGATTTTGAGAAAACCTAGAAGTACTCTTCTGAGCTCACTAACTTAGGTGGAGCATCTTTCGGAAACTAGCAACCCTAAATGAAAATTGATTTTGAGAAAACCTTAAAGTACTCTTCTGGGCTCACTAACTTAGGCGGGAATGTCTTTCAAGGACTAGTAACCTTAATTGAAATTGATTTTGAAAACCTAGTCGTGCTTCTTTAAGCTCATTAACCTAGGTGAACAGGTAAAGTGCACCTTGAGCTAGCTAATCTAGATGAAAGGAAGTGCTTTACGAGCTTGTTAAAACCCTAAAGAGAGATTGATGAGGGGAAGCACCCTACGAGCTTGCTAAGACCCTAAAGGGAGGTTGATGAAAGGAAGTGCTTAATAGGTTTGCTTAATACTAAAAAGAGATGGATAAAAGGGAAAGCGCTCTATGAGCTCGCTAAGGTCCTCAAAGAGAGATTGATGAATAGGTGTAAGTCCTACAACTAGTCCTTTAAGGTTTCGATCGGCTGAAAGATCCGATCAAGCCTAAATTATAAAGTAAAGTTAGAAATATTAGTAAAATGATTCCGTAAGTTTGAATTTAAGAAAATAAGCATTAAAATAAAAGACTATAAAAATTCTAAATTTTAAATATATAACTCGTTATTTATTGAAAATGCGTAAAATGCATTTCAATAATTAACGAATCGCTAGAGATAAATTATATGTATATTAAAAATCATAAAATGACCTAAATAATATTTTGGAATATTTATTTGTACTATATATGAATTTACATGTAGGTATAAATATGCGTAATTACTTAAAATACACGAAATGTGCTAAAATAATACTAAATACTTAAAGAAAATTCATAATTAATTAAGGAAAAATAAAAGAAAAAATCAGGAATGATCTAGAATTGGGTTGTGGTAGTTGGGAAAAATAAGAAAAAAATCAGCCAATTAAATTAAGACAATACAAAAGCTAAAAATTAAGAGATAAGGTAATTGTCTTGTCCAATTTAATGCACAATAATTACCCTAAAACTCTATAAATAGCAAGAAAAATTCAGAAGCTTATTTGGACAGTTAGAAATTAGAGAAAATTTGGGAGAGGCGAAAATTGAGAAAAAAATTCGAGTTAAAAAAAAATAAGAAAAACTGTGTAATTAGGACCTTTAAAGGGAACCTACACCAGACGAGTAGCTGGGAGTGGACGGCCACCACCACCATACAGTGGTGGTAGCGCTCAGACCGGACGATAAAGCTACTGTGGCCGGAGCCACCCAGACCGGTGAGTCCGATTTCTAGCCCGATTTTATGTAATTTTGTAAAAAATAGTAAATATTCTTAGAAAATTATGCATTTTGTTATTTTGGAATATTTTTATATGTAGTTTTTAGGAAAAATATTATTTTGATGAAAATATGTCCTGTAGTATATGGTCCTTAAGAAATCATGCAAAATCGAGCATATTTCGGTTTAGAAATAAATAACCTTAGGAGTATAGTTTCGAGCCCAAAATTTTTGTGTAGATTACTTAGATGATATAGAATAGTGCTATGAAGCCCGTTTTCAAAAATTAATTTTTGAATATTTGAGATAATTTTTAGGCCCTAAAATGAGGCATAAAATGGGTAATTTAGGGTTAATTAAGTAATTAAATAATTAATTACTGATTTAGTGAATAATTATATGTTTTAGGATGTTGAAATCTGATGGAATATGATACTTGTAGCATTTAAGGTGTTAGATGTAAATATTAGGTTAATTTTGTAGTAAATGAGTAATAGGGAAAAATAGTTAATTTTAAGTTAATTTTGTAAATTAAGGAAATTAGGAGTAAAATCTGATTTAGGATGAATTTAGACATTTTGAAATGATAATTGATGTTTAGGGATGGTAATTAAAGTGAGAAATAGTAAAAGTATATTATATACATAATAGGTAATAATACATAATACATAATTATTGGAAATATGATAAATAGAAATATTAGGATAAAAATTGATATTATATAAATAATAAGGATATATAATAAAACCGATAGAAGACTTGAATTTATGTAATTATATGAAAAATGTAAAAATTTCTTACATCAGAAGTGAATTCGGTACATTAATACGGATTTAAGTGTACCGAGTGAAATAAAATACTGACTAGGGGTAATGATGATATTTAGGAGATCGGGAAGTAATGTGATTAATTTTATATTATGGGTTGAAATGAATTTCTAGGGTTAGAGTATAAAACATTACTTAGAAATCGAACTAGAACTAGAACCTAATTTAGAAATCGAACTAGAACCTAATTTAGAAATCAATGCGAAAACCAAACTCGAACCTAACCCCAAACCTAGAATAATTGTAAAAGACTTAAGACCTAGATAATTAGGCATATTAAACCCTAAACAAAACATAACAATAAGCGTTATAGGATAAAATGAACCTATAATAGTTATATGAAAAACTGAAACCACGTTTGTATTATAGGGATGATCGGCAATAGCTTGAGCAAGTCGGACCTTGAGTGAGTGAGCGAGGAGTTGAGGTAAGTTGGGATTAATATATTGCTGTATTTTGGAGGCTTGAGATTATGCTTGGTTGTGCTTATTAGATAGTTGGTTGTGTGCATGTGTTTGATTATGGGTGATGTTATGATTCTGTTTGTTGTTCTGGCTTGTATAGTATGATTTGTATAAAATGATTGATCACTCTAAACTGGACCTAATCAAATATATGGCCTATAATCATAATCGGACCTATATGGCAACCCATTAGGGGAACTTAGGACTCTCTTGCCAAATACCGACCCCTTCGAAAGGGATAGCGCAGGATTGCATAATGGTCCCTTCTTCATTCTCAATCAAACTAAGTGACAGGAGAGGAGGTCACGGTGAGGGTGAAGTCAGTGGTTCGAAGGTAGTCGCGAGAGGAGCGAGGTCTCTATTGCACAAGTCTGGGTTTGGTCGTGAGTTGTTGCATTAATGGCAACTCCTCAACCCGGATTAGAGCGGGCGCAATTTCTCTAATCTTATGACGGGCTAGACAACATTGTGCGATGACATTTGCTTGCACATGCATTGCACCTAATAAGTTGATTGATAACCCTGTTGTGTGCTTATGGTATAGTTTTAAGTCCTCCATCATAACTTACTAAGTTGTGGTTGCTCACATCCCTATAGACGTCGTGCAGGTGCTAGCTAAGAAGCGGCAAACAACTACTCTGAAGCTAGCAACTACTGGATCCTGGGAAGTGAGGAAAGATATTGAAGAATAAACACATATTTTTAAGGTTTAAGCTTTTATTTTAGAATTATTTTTCGTTTCTGAATGATGTAATAACTAGGAAATATATTACAGAGAAATATTGTAAACTTTAATTGCAATAACTGAATTATAGTGAATATATATATTTCCTCACTTTCTTAGGTAAATGATTTATTTAAATTACAAATTGTTTACTTCAGAGCGGGTTAGTCGTAGATGCCTTGTGTAGATCGGGTCTAAGATAGTGATTGTAAGGCCAACTTCTATCTTAGGATGGTTTACATGGCGGGGCTGTTACGACTCTGCCGCTTCGGGGCGTGATAACAGGGAAGTACCCTATGGGCTAGCTAAGAAATTCGAAAAGAGGATTGATGGATGGCTAAGATCCTAAGGGAAATGAGTTGGGATAGCGCCTTTAAAAGCTAGCTAAGACTCAAAAGATGGAACAAAGGGTAAGTACCTTGTGGGCTAGCTAAGAACCCTAAAAGGAGTTAGGACAAAGTCCTATAAATCAACAGAACACCCAAAAGATTGTTAGGAGGAAAGTATCTTGAATACTGGTTACTATCTAAGGAGATAAGGTCTAAATGCAAATGCAATGTTCAAAAACCAATATGTTAACATTGTATAGAAGTACTTACTTAGTTTTGTTGATAGTGTCCAAACTGTCAAACCTTTCTTTGAAAAAGTCTTATCAAAACTAACTAATTCATCTTTCGATAGACTCAACCCTAATTTCCTAGTGTCAACCCAACTGACCTTGACATGGAGCCTCTGAGGCTTTGCTAGCCTTTTAAAGAAGTCATGGCAATCAACCCAATATAGAGTGTCATCCACTATTTTTATTCATCAATTGATTGCTTTTTAGATTTTTCTAAATCGAATCCCTTATCTTTGACCAGTAAATATCTACCGTGAGGTATTTGCCTATCTGGATTTTGCATTTTCCCTAAAAAATAGACAATAAAACTCCCAATTGAGAAAGATTAACCCATAATAAAGTATTTTAAAGAGTTTTGTTAATTACCAATGCTTTATATATCATTTTCATCTTTTCTCGTGTTTTAAGTGTATGGGTTTGTAGAGTAAGGGAATAGGACCTTTTGATGGAGCAAGAAAAGCTATGGATATGATTCCAATGTAGACAACTGCTAGGGATACTAACTTTGCTTATAGAAGATGAAAATTAAACCATAACAACATGTAAGATCACTAGTATTTTCGTATTCTGAGTAAGAATTTCCATTGAATTTCATGGGTAGTACAATTTTATAGTATTAGCATTTATAAGGTCTCTCAACTCTGGACCATCCATTTGTGACAAAATTAAAGCCCCTCTTGGTAATACCTACTTCACAATATAAGGGCCTCCATAATTGAGAGCAAATTTTCCTTTGGAGTCTTGTGCATTAGGGAAAGCCTTTCTCAACATTGTATCATCCTCTTTGAAGTTTTGAAGCCGTACCTTTTTAATAAAAATCTTAAGCCGTTCTTTATTGGTAACATTGATTATGATACAGGGCCGTTAACCCTTTCTCATCAATCAAATTCAATTGCTCGATGCGCTTTTTTAGCCAATTGGCTTCATTTAGTTTTTGATAGCACTCTAAGAGATGGGATCTTCATTGCCACCGGTAATACTACTTAAGTGCTGTATATTGAGGAGTAGGGCATTACCCCTATCGATGTTCTGATGGAAGTTCGATGTGCCATGAGTGCAAGCAACAACATCTCATGCCGATCCTTATATGTAACATCCATCTTTTCAATTATTCTTTTGAGATTTTTGTTAACTACATCAACAGCCCCATTCATTTGGGGTCGATAAGGGGTAGAGTTCCTGTAGACCATCTTGAATTGTTGGCATAACTCTAACATAACCTTGTTATTAAGATTAGTGCAATTGTTTATGATGATCGTTTCTGGAGCCTTGTATCGAGCCAATATATCTCTCTTGATGAACTTGACCACTACCCCTTTAGTAACACTTAAATAAGATGAGACCTCAACCTACTTACTGAAGTAATCAATGGTGGCCAATATGAAGCATTGATCGTTGAATCCCTTTGGAGTAATTGAGCTAATGATGTCTATACCCTACATTGAAAATAGCCATGGCGCAAACAGTGTATGTAATTCTTGAGGTGGGACATTTATCTTATTTACATAAACTTGACATAAGTGACAATATCCAACATGCTTGATGCAATTGCCTTCCATTGTTGACCAACAATATCCTAGCCTCATAATCTTCTTAGCGAGCATGTAATTGTTTATGTAGGGAACACAAACTCCCTCATGTACCTCCTTCATTAAAACCTCGGCCTTTTTGTCATCTACATACCTTAGAAGGGTATTATCAAATGATCATTGATACAATTGAGAGTGGTTAAATTTCAACTCTACTGGATATTTAGATCATGGATGCTAAAGTGGCTAATGCATCAACAAATTGACTCTGAGTCCTTGGTACGTAAGTAAACGTGATTTCTTCAATTTCTCCATTAATTTAGTCAAGTATTGATGATAAGGTACCGGTTTAGGGTCCTTTGTTTTATATTCTCCTCGAGCTTGGCCAATAATGAGAGAAGAATCCCTATATACTTCTAACTCTTGAATATCTTTATCCAAAGCCATTTTAAGTCCCATAATGCATGCCTCTTACTAAGCGATATTGTTGGTGTATAGGAAAATGAGCCTTACAATTATAAGGAACTGCGTACCTTCTAGAGATATCAATATTTCCCTAATTCCACACCCAAATATATTGGCAGCTCCATTAAAGAACATCTTTTATCTCGGGGGATTTTTGTTATTCTCTTCCTCAGAACCAATTTTAGCTATTTAGATGTCCTCATTGGGGAATTTGACTTGTACCTCTTGGGAGGTATCTTTGGAGGGATTCTCTACTAACTGATTTGCCAGGGATTGCCCCTTGATTGAATTCTGGTTTATGAATGTGATGTTGAACTTTGACAGTAACATTTGCTATTTTGAGATTCTACCAATCAGGGCCAACTTTTTTGCTAAGTACTTTAGGAGATCATGCTAAGTTAGCAATTCAATCTAGTAATAGAGCATATATTGTTTGAGTTGGTGCATGACCCAGACTAAGGCACAATACGTTCTTTCAATTTCAAAATACTTCTATTTCCCTTTTATAAACTTCTTACTTATGTAATATATGGCCTGCACCTTTCTTTCTATATCTTTTTAACCAAGCATGCACCCCTTGGACTATGGTAATATGGTTAGGTACAGAAACAACTACTTCCCCAGTTTGGGAGTTATCGAAATTAGAGGGTTCATTAAGTAGTCCTTAATTGTTGTGAAGACTTCATCACATTTTTTGTCCCAATTTATCTTGGCATTCTTCTTCAACAACTTCAATAAGGGACTACATTTATTTGTGAGTTGAGATATGAACTGAGCTATGTAGTTTAAACGGCCCAATAAGCCTTTAGCTTCTTTAATGTGGAGAGGGCAGGTTGACTATTGCTTTGACTTTATCAAGATCCACTTCGATGCCCTTTTAGTTAATGATGAAACCCAATAATTTCCTTAAAGTTACTCCGAAGGCACACTTCTTTAGGTTCAGCTTCAGTTAGAACTTTCTTAACTTATTAAGCAACTTCTTTAAGTTACCCATGTGATTTTCTCCCTCTTTAGATTTTGCAATCATGTCATTAACATATACTTCAACTTCTTTGTACATCATGTCATGAAAGATTATGAGCATTACTCTTTGGTAAGTTGTCTAGGCATTTTTCAGTTCGAAAGGCATTACTTTATAGTAAAATGTGACTCAAGTTGTAATGAAAGTTATCTTGGCTTTATCTTGTTTAGACATTTGGATCTGATTATATCTAAAGAATCCATCCATAAAGGAGAAGAGATGGTTCCCAGCTGTATCATCTATCAAGACGTCAATATGGGGCAAAGGGAAGTTATCTTTAGGTGTTATTTGATTGAGGTATCGAAAATCCACGCATACTCTAACTATTCCGTTCTTCATCACTAGCACAATATTGGCTACCTATTCAGGATAGTTAGATACTTTGATAAAACCAACTTCCAATGACTTTTTGACTTCTTTAATTTTCAATAAGATATCTGGTTGGAATCTCCTTAGCTTTTGCTTTTAGGTTTGATATCTTCTCATATGGGTAAGCGGTAGACCACAATTGATGGATCTAACCTGGGTATATCTTCATAAGACTAGGTAAAAACATCTTGATACTTAGACAGTAGTGTAGTTATTTCTGCCTTCTACTCTTATTTCATGCCCCCTCCAATCTTCATATTCTTAGGGTTATCATCAGTCCCAATATTAATTGTCTCAGTTAGCTTGTCAATGGAAATTCTACCCATCTCATGTCTTTGCTAGCTCTCTTGTATGTCGCTGTAGTCATTGACATCACCCTTGACAACTAACTCAGCAGGGTGGGAAGTGATATTGATATTTTTATCACCTATTTGTACGAGGTGTCCCTGGATTTTATTCAAAACATTGGATTTGGGCCAAAAGTGTGTAAAGGAAAGAGTTTAAGTAAAGGAGGAGTAGAGTGTAATGAAGAGAATGAAAACTGATCTTTTATTATATTAAAAAGTCCTCTTAAATTCGTAATTGTAAAACAAAGGTAATTGTTACAAAACCTTAAGAAAATACTAAACCGTGATTTATCTTTTACCCTAGATAAGACTTATCACCATTCACAGGGATGGAGAACTAGTTATTCAAGTGTTGGAGTTTACGGGATGGGCTTGCTAATTCATTCTTATCGGGGTATCCTCTTTAACAGATTTTGGGGTCTAAACATCAACTCGAATGAATGTCTCTATCAGCGGCGGAAAGGTCACTGGGGCATGATACAATCTATTGCCTCTTTTGCCCCTCGCTTATCTATTTTGCAACTCTTCTATTAGAGTTGGAATGTAGTCGAGTTGGTAAGTACTGATCTTCCCTTACTTGAATTTTAGCCTCCTATCCTTCCTTTGATTGGTAATCATGTACACTTCCTCAAACATTTGGAGCCCAAAGTCTTCTTACTCTTCAAAGCTAATGTAAGGTATGGCTATTTCTTTATAGATTTCATAATCTTGGTTACCCAAAATTGTTATGACCTGGTCATTTGAGATGAACTTGACCGTCTGATGTAAACTTGAAGGTATAGCCCCTATTGCATGAATCCAAGGTCTTCCTAATAAGAGATTGGAGGACCTTGGGATGTCTAGAACCTGGAATCAAATGTTGAAAGTTTGTCGACTAATGATAATTAGCAAGTCAATCTCCACTATGATTTCTCTCCTAGACCCATCAAAAGCTTTGACTATTGTAGAACTTTGCTTAATCGCGGTCACGTCAATACCCAATAGGTCCAGGGTAGCAAGAGGGCAAACATTTAGTGATGACCCATCATCAATAAAGACTTTGGCTAAGATTATATTGTTTACTTTCACCAATATAAAGAGAGGCTTAGTGTGCTAATTACCTTCTCCACTCAATTCTTTAGTAGAAAAATATATATAATCCATGGTGAGGATAAAGTTAGTAATTGATCCCATCTTTTCAACTAATATTTCGTAAGGGACCTTAACTTCCCTCAGAGTTTGGAATAAAGCTTCCTGATGTGGTTCAAATGCCATCAATAGATTCATAAGAGATATTTGTGCTAGAGTCTTAGTGAGCTGATTCATTATATTATATACATTTGACTTGATAATCTTACTGAAGGCAGACGATCCTTCTTCCTATTCAGCTAGTTTGTTGCTTGATTCTTCTAGCACATTTTTCTTTTTAAGGTCTTCTTTTGGGTCATAGATTTTGTCAGAACAAGTAATCCCTCTTACGAGAGAACTCGATTGCCCCTGGTCAATTACCTGTTAGTTGAAAGAGGCAGTTTTATAATTCTCCGGAGCTAGGGGTACATGAAAGGTATACCTCTTGCTTTTTGAAGCTTGCTTCTCCTCTTATTTATAAAATTTGTAGACCTTAGGATCCCAATTGGAACTAATCATGTTGATGGTAGGATCTAAATCATCAAATATCGTATTGATGATAGGGCTATGGTTGGGCAAATGATTCTTGTTAACGTTTGGAACTGGAGGCTCCATCAAGTTTAGCTGGATCGTACCTTCATCGATCAAGTCTTGAATCTTGTTTTTTAATCTCTAACATGAGTCGGTTGAATGGCCTACCTGCCCTAAATGATACTGACACTTTGCATTTAGATAAAAAAACCCTTAGCTTATATCTTTTGTTAGGAATCTTAAAATGGAGTAGATTATCTTTTCTTAATTTTTCAAGGATTTGGTTGAGAGGAACTGGTATCTTGGTGAACTATTATGGGTCTTTATTGACTTGAGGATGGCTTCTAAATTGTTGTTGAACTAGTAGAGGATTTGTTCTGAAAGAAACTCAGGTATTAGGCCTAGTATTTGAATTCACCATATCGACAATGGCTTCTTTGGGCTTACTAGTAGTGGGCTTTATAGAGGGTAGTCTTCTATTTGTTGGCTCTTATAATTTACTGAAAAGATTGCACTCTCAGTCCGACATCCTGTAACCACTACCTTTGCAAAGCTGGAGGAGGCTTGCCTAATTAGGTGGGAGAAGTAAGGCCTTTTAAGAGTATTGATGAAAGCTAAAGTTAGCTCTTTCTTGGTCATAAGGGTAAATACCCTTGCAGTTAGGGATCTTCACCTTTGGGCATACTCTATGAATGATTCGTTGTGCCTCTTTCGTAGGGCAACCAAGTCCATCATGATTAGTGCCACTTCAACATTGAATTTGTATTGTTCATAGAATGCCATAGCCAGCTTCTCCTATGTGTTCACTTGATTCAAATCCAGTTAGGAGTACCAAGTTAAAGAAGGGCCCATTAAGTTATCTTGAAAAGTTTAAACCATGAGTTGGACGTATTGTATATACTTGCCCTATCTTTTGCATGTATAACCTAGTGTGTAGTTTAGGACAACTGGTCCCATTATATTTCTCAAAGTTGGTACCTTAAACTTTTCAAGGAAATTTCCATAATCATAAGCAGAGAAATCTATAATACTAGCTTGCTCGAGACCATCATAACCTTCGAACATCTTCATTTTTTCAGTAATCTGTAAGGTCAACTGCCTCTCTAATTCTTTCAATTTGTCTAGGTCAGCTTCTAACCTTGTGTTGACTGGAAATGAGTAAGCGTTGGGCTCAAAAGTCAGGTTGACCTTTAGATAAGCCCCTTTTATTTCAAAAGTTTCAAAGTCTAGGTTAACTTTAGGGTATGCCTCTTTTGCTTCAAGGGGTAGGGCTTTAGTATTCTTTCCATATCGGCCCTTGGAGCTTTCCTTGTTTGATGATGCTGTGGATTAGAGCAAAGCAATACTGTCAGCGAGGAAGCTTAACTGGTCTACAATCTTTCCCACTGTTTGTTCTAAGGAGTGAAACCTCAACTTAGTAGGATCAATGACTTCGAGATTGATGCCGTTGTTGTTGTTCTTGGTGTTGACGTTGTCATTTCCTTAGTTGTTTATCCTGGTTTGAGAGCAGGTTTGGATAGGACTTTTTTGAAAGGTTTGATGCTTAGGAGTTATCTTTTTGACCTATTTGAAGAACACTTCTTGATAAGTTAGCACATATATTATTCTTAATTTTTGGAGACATGAAAAGGAAATAAATAAACAAATAAGTAAAAAAAAAAAATGCAAGTGTCCTACACGAATGCAAAGAAGGGAATCAACGATTCACTAACAAAACAACAAGTTTATTTGTCATTTCTCAACTCTCGGAGTTTTATTACATCAAAGATAGAAAGGAAAATCAATCTAAATTATTCTTCTTTTCTTCTATGGACCAAATGATGTATTCTTCTTCTGGTTGCTAGGTTCAGCTACCACTACTTTACTCCTCTTTTGACTAAGCCCAGTTGCTTCCTCATATTCTTGAATCCTCTTCTAGGCCATCTTCAATTGGTGTTTTAGGACATGAGATCTTTACGTAGACTCCCAAAAGACGTTTTTCCACATGCCTTTGTCATAGATGACTTCTACATGAGCTTTTACTTGATCCATATAGGTCACCATTTCAGAGCTGAGATTTGTGGAGGAAGGTTGAAGGACTTCTGGTGCTCGATACTGTATTGCACCTGCCCCGTGTAGTTGATTGTATTAATTTTTTTTTTTTGTGACCCTGTGTTTCTCCACTTCTCCCATTAATTTGCTTAAATCGATGTTAAGGTTTATAGTCCTTGTGTCCCACTAAGTTTTGATCTTGAGAAGCCTAGATACCTTTCCTAGGGAAAGAGGCTCTTTAAGGTTAAGAGTGAATGACTCTAATGAAGGCTTATGAACTTTTTTGGTAACTTGATCTTAGCAACAAAAGAGTTGATAAGATCAATCTTATGGACGGACGCACCCCTTATCAAATCTAACCCGAAGCATTTGATGTGGTTGATGAACCATACCATTAAAAGCGCCATACTTGACTTGAGATCCCTACAGCCTTTTTTCTTAAGGAAATTAAGGTTCCTTAGTTGTTCAGTAAGTAAGGCAAAGATATAGGACTTTTGGTAAGGCAGCGGGTCTCAAACTAGAATGAGGGAAGGTGGGTTCGAATGAGAATAATGAGCTAAGAGTTAAAATGGGGGATTTGACAATGAATATATATGGATATTGCGTACCAAGATAGAAACAAAATCAGGGATTGAGTGCGAAATAGGGTTTGGTACGACTCACAAACACTAAATGTCACTCGCGTTTCAAATGAAAGGTTAGATGCGACTCACTAACTCACTCAAATGAAGGGTTTTGCTACAATCTTAAGGATAAGATTGATAAGAACGTAAGAAAAATTAAAGAGTTAATTAACACTCAATAATCCGGCAAATGCTAGCTTTAAGAGCTTAAGTATAACCTTACTCGAAAGAGGAAAGTTCTAAGTGTGGGTATATTCTTCACTGTCTAATTGTTTATCTGCTAACTACAAATGTTATTTATAACAAGTCCTAAAACCCTAGTGGCAAAATTATAAATAATGTACAAGACCTTAAGCCCTAAAAAATGGGACCATAATTAAAAATAAAGAAAATATGTACAAGAATACAAAAACTGTGTGTTTGATAGAAGTTAGCATGCAGTCACTTAACCTATCTTGAAAGGAGCAGGATCCAAACCGAACAAGGTTGGTAGTTGGATGTCTGGGCTTGAGAAGAAGTCTTTGAAGTCTCGCAGTGCTTGGCCAAGATACTTGAAAGGTTGGTCCACAATTGCTAAGTACTAGAATTAATTGACACTAGTATTTCCATGTCATACCAAGTGGATCTTTAGCCTTAAGTCCTCAGTAATGTAGTCTCTCGGTGTCTTGACTGACGATAAACTTAATGTCAAGTGGCTCATTTTCTTCCTCTCGGTCTTCTGGTATTATCTTGGCCTTGACAAAAGCTGTTTGGCCTTAGCTTTGAACAATTTAGCCTCGGGTTAGAACAGGTCGGCCTCGGTTGGAAGATAGTCGTAGGTTGATTCCTATCAACTTCCCTTCTTAAAATTAAGCCACTAATTTTGCTACCCTAAAGTGTATAAGAAAAGACCCGCTTAGAAATAAGATGGTGGCAAATACTATCAATATATAAGCCTTAATTTGATTTCCTTCCAATTACCAAGAAATAGAGCTCATTTGTTGGAACCAATGGATCAAATCCCATATTTTGATAGCATAATTGTTGCAATCACTCAAGGCCTTGTTTATTTCAAACTTACGGATCCCTAAGAATTTGGAGAAGTGTTGGTTAGGTCGATAATTTTTGGACGTTTACGTTTTTTATTAGTTCAATTTTATTTCAAAAAAATCTAAAGTGTCCTAAATCGAGGTTTTATTTTTGGAAAGTTATAACGAATTTCCTAATTTTTGAAAGGGTTCATTTGATTTTGTTCCATAAAAAGCAATTTTCTAAGTAGTAAAATCCGTTTATTTGTTTATTTTATTTTATTTTTTCATTATTTTCATTATTTTTTCTTTTCTTTTTGTTCTTTATTTTCTTATAAAAAAAATAAATAAAAGATAAAATGAAGCCTATTTTCCTTTTTTTTTTTTTTGCTACAATTACAATGTGAAAATAAATAAATGAATAAAAAAATAAACAAACAAATGAATGGAAGTTAGGCCAGACCGAGGGTTTAGGCGTGTAGGTTGGGCTTGAAGCATTAGGTTTGGGTTGGATTTAGTCAAGTTGAACGTGGACTCAAATCCTGGAGAACCAGTCACAACAACAGCAGCAACAAGGGGGTGGTTCTAGCACTTTTGGGCACTAAAATGAGTGGGCAAAGAAGTTTTTATGAGTTTTAGATTAGACTTTGGTAGGGGGTTAAGGAGAGTTTCAAGGTGGTTGGAGGTCATTTGATGGTGGTTGCAAAGCGGAGGGTAATAGTGATGGTGGAGTTAGGTTATGTGCGGTGGTGGCTGCTAGGGTGTCTAATTTTTCTTTTTTTTTTTTTCTTTTTGTATTTTTTCTAGCTTAGGAACCCTTATCTTATTCTAAAAGTTCTAAAATTACGATATAGGCAAAAATAGGGTGTCTATACTAGGTACTAGATAACGCCACCCTAAATGCCCTTTACCTCTTTCCGTACGGCATTGTAGTTGCTTAACTAGAGTAATACCAAGCCGTGGTACTATAAAGAAATGCAAACTGAGATCATATTAGTGATGACAAGAAAGGACATCAATGGAAAGAGTCGAAAACTTACCTATTAGATGAGCAAACTCAAGTGACTCGCCATCTCCATAAGATCGCTTCCTCTTACCTTCGACAGATCCTCAAGGATGGCCCAATCACTAGGGGTATAAGACCCTAGTGAGGCCTGATAATTGAGAGTTTGATGTTGTAATACCTTGCCTTGGATTTCTTACTTCGACCTTAGGAGCTTTCCCTTAACCCTGTTGTTCTCAACTTTGGAAGTGTAAAGGCGAAGCTCTTCATTTTGGAAGAGATATGACATGTTCTTGAATGAGTTCAGCTTAATCCATATGAACTTGAACTTGTTAACGACATTGAAAAATTGTCCCTAAGCTCAACAACATGATTGTAGGGGTAAGCCGTCGGCAACTTATACCAGGTCATTTGACTCAGGGGCATCTTCCCTATCGGCTTCTTCTTCTTGGCTCTAGGCATCACGTTCTTAGCAATCTTGAGGGCCTTTCTCTTTTGACCAACTACCTCGGATGGGGCGTTGGCCTTAACCCTCTCCTCTTTACCCCTATCAGGAGGGGTAAGCATCATTACATTTAACTCATTAGTATTGGCAGGTTCATCCTCCACATTAATAGACGTAGAGGTGAGGACAAAAGTAGTGGAAGGAAGGACCATACTCATAGGCTTGGTGGCCAATGGCTTTGCTCAGGGATCAAGAGGAATTCCCTAAGGTAGAGCCGTTGGCTTTACCCTACCAGTCTCCCTAGCCCCTAACCTTAGCCCTACACCTTACCTTTAGGGTCGAAGGCCTTTGTGGTTAGCTTTGACTTGGCTTGGTGATGCTTCATTAACTTGTCCATCGAGAGACAGGGAATATCTTCAACTAATCTCTTGCTTGCAAAGAATCAAGCAAGCAGTTAGGAAAAGAAAAACAAAACGAAGACAACATAAAGCATTGACATTAACCAGCTCCACCATGATTGGCACGGACAAGGAAGAATCCCCCCTAGTCTCTATTCCTTTTAAAAAGGATGTCGAATGAAGCATAACTTTGCACATTAGCATGAGATGAAGCAGTTCGTAAAAAATGAACTTATACCTTCTGCTTATTTTTTCACGATAGCCTTCTTCATGTTGGGGAAGGAAGAACTCAAAGATGGGCACTTGAAGTATCCATCCATCGTCTCTGTAGCACTTATTTCATTACCATATCCGAGGGCCATGAAGGCTTGAATTTCCTTCGCGGCCTCGGTATTGTTGGGCCTAAGCTCTTTCTAGGCCCTCATTCGGACCAATTTGGTGTATCTTGTCTAGAAGTCTGCCTCCTTTGGCGGCTTAACCACCACGAAGTTGTCCTACCAGCCCTTAACAGAGTCTACAAGGCTATAGAATAGCTTCTTCTTCGAATGAGGCTAGAGGTATGGCCACCTACCTACGCTTTTTTATATGTAGAAGTGGTTGAAAAGCTTGGGGGTAGTCCTTATCACTAGGTATTTGTACAACCCCTAAAAAGCCTTTAACACCCCTTACCTATTGGGAGGGACTTGTGTCGAACTGCACCGATGAAAGTTGAAAAGCTCCTTCTCAAAGTTGCTTAGAGGGAGGCGCTACCCATACTCCAAGTACTTCTCAAATACGATAAAGCTCCTCCTTATTAGCAAAGGCACCCGTTCCTCCCTTCTTGGTACCTGTACGCTCTAACCTTGAATTAGCTCAATTATAAAATTGCTCAAAACTCAGCTAGGAGCAGAGGCCTTACTCCTATTAACTCGGCCTCTCAAACCCTTGCCTGTCCCGGGGGCCTCAAATAAATCTCTAGTTATTGGCAAGGGTGCATACACATAAGGGTCCTTTGGGATGGCATTGATCAACTTGGCCCTATCTAACATCTTCATTGCCATTCTTATGGCGTTATCAAGCCGCGCTAACAATGTGACTTCATCCTCTCCTTCGAAGGGAGGATCACCCCTCGTGATCTCAAAGTCAGTAATATTATATTTTGAAGCATCTGATGGTGTCTCACCTGTGTTAGTCAACATGATCGATAGTGAAGCAAAAGGGAGTGAACTTTAAAGAAAAGTTTGTAATAGAAAGAGTTTCAAAGAAGATTGATAAAAACAGAGGGTGAAATCTACAGTAAGGAATTGCGAAAAAGGTGCTTTCTCTAAACAATTGGGGTATTTATAGGCTGAACGCTTTGGGAAGTGTATCTGCGGTTATAAGGATTCGTATAAGCACAAATCCCTTGAAATGTTGGGATGCGAACACGTAGAGGCAGTTCTGATCAAATGACCACATTCAAATGACAAAACACATGTAACTGCACACAAATCTACTATGACAGAGTACATGTCACATTGTATTAAATGTATTGAAAACGGGTGCAATAAAGTAAGAATTTGAAAAATTACTTCCATAGGAAGTTTCTCTAAGGCCCCTTCAACTTCTACGACAAGACTCATCTGACATTCCAATAGCACTATGCTTCGGATCGAACAAATTATACCTGCTCAAGTACTTATCGGCTCAGTTTGGTTCGATCAACTTAACACCTTTGCTCTGCAACTCTACCCTGAGATGCACAGTCTACAAGTGTTGATAAGGCCTTTTGGACATAGGCTCCTCAAGTCATTCTTGATCTAATAAGGCTCACAACCTATGACAAGTTACCTTCAGCCCAAGTTTAGAACACGGCCTATCTAACTATAGAAAGCCTTTAAAGGCTAGAAGACTTTAGATAAGGTTGAAAGATTATGTTAAACAACTACCTCCTACATAAACAGAACAAGTCGGACATCATGATCCCATTCTTCAGTATTTATGGAAGTGACTTTGCCTACTAACTCTTCTCCAACTGCTGGCACCACTTCTCTACAAATAAAAGGCCATCACCTAAACGACTGGATACTTTGTGCACTTAAGTCTACTCTTAAGCACTCGTATTTTCCAAACACTTAACTGACTTAAGTATTGAAGTAGCCATGCCAGACAACACCTCGATACCCCCTCACTATGCTCTTTTGTAGACTTTTCCACTTATACGAAGTCCAATCTATACTAGCAAAGATCTCGAGATGACAAACCACTTGTTATTATTGGAAATGATTTAGTTTTATTGGGTAATTGGATAAATTTATGTGTAATTTAGTTGGACATCAATCATTTGTAAAATTGAAGTAGAATATACATTTATAGAAAAGCAACTGTATAAATGATTGAAAAAAAAGAGAGCAAGGGATTTAAATAAATGGAAAAAAGATGATTATGTTTGATAGCCATTTGAAAATAAAATCATTTAGTTAAGTATAAGCTTTGACGACACCCAACGTAGTTATCCCCTAAAAATAATTATATGGACATAAAATATTAGGTGATTAAGAGAGAGATATTATTGAAAGGGAAGAAGAAAATGAAAGAGTGGTATTATAGCCTTACGAATATAATTGGAAAAATAAATATTTTAATAAATTATAATATTTTTTGTTAAAATTAGATGGAATTTTAGGTTACAAATCATTAAGGACATATAAACAAGAGAAATAATGAACAAAGAAGGGAGTATGACACATGACATTTACATGGAAAACCATATAAGGGTAAAATACCATGGCAAAAGTAAACAAATCCTTAGTGTAAATAACATTAGTGTAAAATTTGCTATCAATCACATAACACTATCTCCTCTAACCAAGTATATTTTTTCTTTCTCATATACTATCCAATATAATATGCTTGGTGCGCTAAGTACAACAAGAGGTATAAACATACACACACATACATATATATATATATATATATTTAACAAATTGCTTGTTAATTGTTATACACAAATATTGCACACTAGTGGTGATTTTGATAATTATATTATATAATTTATAAATTATATTAACACCCATTTTTTCAATATCCTACACATACACTCGTACTTTTACTTACATGGATGCTACTGTGGCAAGGAGGCTAATGTGTCATCATCTCAATGTCGCTACATTGTCATTATTAATAAATTATATTTAAATATTATAAATATTTAAATATAAACTTAAATAAGAAAAATAAAACAAATTAAGAAAAAATGTTGATTTTTTTTTAAACGACATTGCTAATACATATTACAAACATATGTACATATTAATTAAAAATACCATCTAAAGTTAATTCAATTGCCATATTATGTCAATTTATAAAGATGAGAATTGTTTTTTCTTTTTTTAACTAGATAAAAACAAAAACTATTGATGGGAGTTTTTAATGACAAGCCCACAAGAGCCCAATAAGGTCCCTTTAGGCCCATGGATAACCTCTTTGAAGTCTCTTCAACCTAGATCACTAGGTTATACCTCACTAGCAAAAATTGAACACTCCACGTGTGCTGATGGAGTGTAGCTCATGTCAAAGAAGCTCGGGGCCACTTGGAGTAACTAGGGAATGAGCTATCAACAAGCTATCAACACTTGTTAGTTGCATAGTTAGACCGAGCACAAAGGTTAAAGCTCCCTTATGTCGCGTTTGGTAAATGAATCGGAATGGAATTGTGATTCCGAATTCCATCCTCATTCACCATGCTTAGAAGTGCATTTTGAAACCAAAATCACAATTCCATGGAGTCAATGATTTCAGCAAGAAGGCGAAATCTCAATTCCATTTAGAATTACTTTTCTAACATTGAAAGAAATTATAACATGTAATAATTCAGGGTATTTTCGATAAATAATTCTATTTGAACATTTAATGTCATTATATTCCATTCCATTATGTAGCTATCTCCAAATATAGGAAATGACTTCTCATTTCAGTCTTTATTCCATTCCACTCCATGCAATTCAATCTCATTGAACGAAACATTACATTCAAACTAAGACAGTGGGTGTGAATAGTTTGACAATTATTACATTAATAACTGCCTATTACCCCTACATCCTTAAATATGAAAAAGCGGTTTAGAATCCAAGTCTACATGTGACAAATGTGTGAAAAAGAGACAACATGGCAATTGTAGGTCATGGCTTATAAATATAGTTCAAAAGTTCATAGTAACGCTCTCTAGACGCCTTGTACATTTACCTTCTCTCTTAAGTCCTTTCCTTTCTACACTAAACTCATTTAGGTATTAGAAGAGCAACACTAGAGTTGCCTTAGCACACCTATAGCCATCCTTCTTTCTTTTGTAAGCCAAATTCTCTTTTAAGCCTAAAATCCCCGTGTCCAGATTTAGCTATCAATAATAGAAATAGCCAAAATCTCGCTTAATAAAATAAATAATTAAACAACATTATTATGAATCAGAATCGTTACTAAAATGTAATATAACAAGATCATAGATCAACATGGGGAAGTGAAAATGGTTGATTGTGTACGAATATTTATCGAATATAATTTCCTATGATTTTGTTGGTCATCATGAGTATGTATTAAGCTGTTAGAGTTTTTAGCATGGGAAGTACGAAACAAGTTAGTTTGGTTGGATGAAATTGAGTGCAAATGAAAGAAATGAGTTTTGGCAACTTTGTAAAAAGGTTGTAATAATAGAGTGCAACTCACTTAAGGTGGTGTTTAGCCCACCACTACTGTTAGCAACCCACTATTAAGTCACTTCATATTGTAACAGTTTTGATTGCCTCTGACATTTGAGGCATCTTTGAGGGAAATCATCTTTCTTTGTCTATCTAACTCATCTAACTTAGCCCTTAACTCCTTGTTTTGGGCCTCCATCTTAGCGTTCTTGGCCAAGAGCATCTTGAGAGTCTTTTCGAGTTGCTCAGGTTGATGTTGGTCAACAAGGATTTGATCGTTAGTTAGGTTTGCCACTCTTGACAAGGTGAACTATATAAGAAACGTACATTAGAACAGATAAAAGTTTTTGGTGGTTTAAAGAGCAAAGTGAGTTAAGGTTCTCACAAACGGTGCCAAATTTCATCAGTAGGATTCTTCCAGTAGAGAGTGGTGTGATTGAGCTTTACACAAGAGTATGAGGACTTGCAAAAGAGAACATAATGAGAGGAGTTGGGATGTTGCTCGATGTAATTACTCCGATGCTTAAGTTAGTAAAAGTTTGTAAGAAGGTGAATAAGAGAGTTAAAGAGCTTAGAGTAAGTTAAGTGCGCAAAGAAGTCAAGGTGGTTTACCAATGGAGTATGTAGGGTATTTATAGAGGAGGGTCGTCGTGGATCTAGAAATATATTTAGCATGTTGGCATGTCCTAAGATCATGTAAGCTAGCATGTTCTAAGATTGTAGGGATGTGGTTGTTGACTAGGTCTTATGGCCTTATTCACTTGTCTTGTAATCGTTATGACCATCCCGATACCAAGCCAATCATTAGATAGTGTTAAGTTCTTGTTTGGAGACTCCTCAAGTTGGTCGATCACTAAGTAGAACAATTCAAATATTAGTGGATTACGTAGGTTTGGGGTTAATCAAGTTAGTCTTAAGCATAAACAAGCTTCTGTGGGCTTAAGGGAATTATATCCAAAACTTCCTATCAATAGTACGCATATTTATATATATTATAAATATGTATAAATTAATTTGCTATCTAAAATGAGTAAGGGATTGTTGTTATGATAATGTCATTATACAAGATGGCCAAGTTTTGCTAATACTCTTGAAAATAAAATCATTAGTTAAGTTTCGAGGACATCCAACATAGTTATTCCTAAAAATAATTATATGAATATAGAACATTGGGTGATTAGGAGAGAGAAATTAGTGAAAGGGGAGAAGAAAATGAAATAGTGGCATTATAGCCTTACAAATATCATTGGAAAAATAAATATTTAGTAAATTATAATAGTTTTGTTGGAATTAGATGGAATTCTAGGTTACAAATCATCGGGGACATATAAATAAGAGAAATAATGAACAAAGAAGGGAGTATGACACACAAAATTTACATGAAAAAACTTACTAAGTGTAAAATACCATGGCAAAACTAAACAGATCCTTAGTGCAAACAACACTAGTATTGCAATTTTCTTTTGGTCACAGAACACTATCTTTAACCGAGTACATTTCCATTTCTTATATACTATGCAATATATAATTAAATAGAATTTTGTCTCTAGTGAATGAGAAGGAAAATAGCATAGAACAATACAAGGAGAATAGTACTACTTGATTTATTATTATATATTTGGTGTGCTAAGTATGATACAGGTGTATGTATGTACATATATACATACATGTAAATATATTTCACATGTTGCTTATTAATTATTATACACAAGTTTTACACTATATTAGTGATTTTGATCATTATATTATGGGTAAATTACATTGACTATTCATATACACTTTATAAATTACATTAGCATCCTATTTTTTCAAAATCTTATACTTACACTTCTACTTTTACCCGCATGGATGCTAATATGGCAAAGAGGCTAATATATCATCATCACATTATTGCCACATCAATATTATTAATACATTATATTTAAATATCATAAATATATTTTAATAAATCTAAATAATTAAAATAAATTAAATTAAAAAAATTAAAAATACTGTATTTTTTTAAACATAAGACATTACTAATACATATTATAAATATATATACATATGAATTAAAACTACCATCTAAAATTACTTTGATTGCTGTATTACATTAGTTTATAAAGATCATAACAATAACTAAAATCTCGCTTAAAACAAGTAAAATAAATAAATAAACAACACAATGAATCAAAACAATTATTATATTATGATAAAACAAGATCATAGATCAACATGGAGAAGTGACAATGGTTGATTGTGAATGAATATATACCTTATATAATTTCCAATATTTTTGTTCTTCATCATGACTATGTATTAAGTTGTTAGAATTTTTAGCATAGGAAGTGCGAAACAAGTTGGTTTTCGTCGGATGAAATTAAGCACAAATGAAAGAAATGAGTTTTGGCAACTTTGTAAAAAAGTTATGATGGTAAAGTGCAACTTACCTACAATGATGTTTGGCCCACCACCACCGCTAGTAACCCATAGTTAAGTCACTTCATATTTTCTTAATTTAATTATATATTATATATATGAAATAACTTTACCAATGTCTTATTTAAAATTTTTTTAACATTCCCCTCCTTTTTAGATTTTTATTATTTAAGTTCATTCTTATATATTATATAATTAATAATATTGATGTGACAATAATAGTAAGCTTTTTCGACATGTCAACATCCAAGTGGGCAAAAGCAGGGGTATAATTGTAGGGTTTTGAGAAAATAAGATTTTTATATAAGTTAAAAGTTTATAGAGATAGATAACGTAATTTACCCTATAATTATTTTTGCCATTATATATCGTTTTGATTACTCTACTATTTATCTCTAATATATAATATGGAGGAACTATTAATTAATATAGTATATTATATATATTAAATATATAAATATAAATTGTAGATTGCGTCGACCATCCTTAGGTACTTTTAGAATTACATAAACCCCCTCCCCCCTTATTATTATTTTTTTGCACAAGTTGGCTCTAAGAATCTCTAAACCAAGTGTGGGCCCCATTTTTTCTAACGTGTAAAAAAGTTGACATGAATGTTTACATACCAATTTGTTCATATATTTAATAAATTAATTGTAAAAGACAACTAAAAAATGAAAATAAAATAAGATAAGCAAAAAATAAAAAAGAAAACGATAAAAATAGAAAAAAAAAAAGAAAAAAGAAAAATATAGTTAAGTCTTACCACTTTGACGTTACCACCAACTACTATAAACATGGATACATCACATGATTGACTTTCAAAAGATGGGTTGAAACCTACATAAAAGTAGCTATTGTCGATCACTTAAGGGTAAAGGGTGATCTATAATGACTTAAATTTTTTTTTAATAATATTTTTTGATTTTTAATATTATTATTTTTTCTTTTTTTTTTTCTTTTTTTAAAGTTATATCTTTAACTTTATATAATTTAATAAATTAAATATATGAACAAATTTCCATTTAAGCATTCATATCAACTTATTTTACTCACAGTAGTCTAGTTAGAAAAAAAAAAAAAAATGGGACATAGACTTGTTTCATGTCGACTTTTGAAAATACCAAGGGTTGATGCTGTTTTTAAAATTTTTAGGTATAGTCGGCACAATTTACATATCTCATAAGGAAAAAGGATTCAACATTTAAAGCCTTTCTCTCTAGTAAGAGGGTGTAAATATTTAAATAGTTTTTTTTTTTAAAATAATAATTGAAGTAAACGTATAGACCTATTTCGAGCACAAACATATCCGCAAAAGAATTACTTCTAGTTGGGAAATTATTGAGAATGGCAAGAATCTGGAAAAACAAAAAGAAAAAGGAAAATCAGGAAAAACGAGGAAACTTCTCCAAAGGATAAAACCACCTGGAGGAATAGAATTACACTTTCTTTCAAATACTACGTTTGACATTTTTCCGTCATTAGTTGTTCTTCCACCCTCTCTATCCTTTCTAGGGCAAGTTTTACGTCCTCAGCAGAAGACGACAAGCACTGATTTCCATGTATATCCTTCCACAATCCTATCAGAAAACACCATTTTGTGAAATTATCAAGATGTTGTCACATGAAATGAAGGTGTATGAACTGGATTGCCTGGCATTTGGTACTCTCTCTCTCTCTCTCTACTCAAGTGTTGCTTGTCTTGTTCCATTCAATTCCTTCTGTGATTCATTATTGAGACCGGCTATAAGAGAAGGTAAGATGGACTCCTAGTTAAAACCTAACCCTAGCCCTAGTTCTTCAGTTTAGAACAATCCTGAGAAGTAACAGTTAAAATACATTGAAACTAGAGTCGATCGAAAGTATGTGTTCTTTGGTTTCAATGTAACAAACAGATCTTTAATTTCTTTTGTTCTCATTTCTTCTTCTTCTTCTTCAGTTTTGTTTGTGGTTCATTCTATGCTCAATCTGATTAAAACGATTTATAAATGATATATTTACTCAATTTTTATATTTTCTTATGTGTAACAGGAGTGATTTAATGTGAATAATGATACCAAAAATCTTTAATCAATCATATTTATTTAATTTTCAGATGAACAACAACTTGAACAGGAGGGAATCAAGCAGAACCGACAGTAGTGAGGGCAGTTGGAATGATATTCCTCTTTTGAATACCTACGAAGAGTTGGTTGCTTTTCTCTATGGTAATCCTAGTACAAAAGATCACCATACAACTTCCGGTGGTCGTGTTGAAGAAGAAGTCACTTCTAGGAGGTCTTAGTTTTTCAAGATCTTCTCTGCTATTATTTTCCAATATATTAATTCATTCTTTATACCTAGTTCCTTCAGATCTTTATTTGAGGCAGCCTGAATGATTATATGTTTCTTGATGATATTCTAAATGGTTCGTCTTTACAGCTCTCATAATATAATGGGAAGTAACATTGAGTCAAGGGTTTCATCCGATGCCAAACTAAAGGTAAAGTGTGCATGTCCTCTTTTCTTTGTTTATTTATTTTTGAAATTTTAAGAAAAAATTGGATGGATGACATACATGTACAATGAAAAATTAAGTTTAAAGTATTGACTATTATTTTGAGCTATTAGTTGTATTGATTTTCACGCTACACACATATATGTTTTGAAATATAATCCAAATTTAGATACTTTGAGATCATATTCCATGGAAAATCATAGGAGGTTAAGGAGTTTCATTTATTTGAGACCAATTGAACATAATCCTTTTGTCTTCCTAATGAGTTAATTAGTCCCAACACCTCTGTCACTGATTCATAGGAGGGTCCAAAGAGACCATTTTTGAAGCAATCTTAATTTCTAAAACTCAAATTATGTTCGCTGGTTTATTTAAACCTTTGTATTTTGACTTCATTTCCTATCAGTACATTTTTAAAATCATTATTTGACTTACCATCAAGATGGTTTTCATTCTTGGTAGTCTTTTATGTTTTTCCTTGTGTTGAAAGGTTCCCAATATCGATGAAAGAGTGACTAGAAAGGGGGAGCCTCTTAAGTAATCCATCCCTTGTAGAAATTTGAATTTATAGATGCTAAGGGTCTAACTTAAAGCATAAGCATGTTCTTGTTACGGGGAAGATGCTTCTCCAATGTTCATTAGCATTTAATATATTTAAGCACTTTATATATATAACTCTTAATGTGTTGTGATAACTTATGCCTTTCACTGGAAGGTGTTGTCGCATGCAATGATAGTAGCGAGCGAATAGTGGTGGTGGTTAACCACCTATAATCGTAGTAGAAAATGAGGGGAGACGGTTTTCAGCTTTGAAAAGAGATAATTAATTCAATCATTTTCTGTTGATTTTTTGTCCATCTAGTGTATGATCGAGGATGATCGTTGGTCAACACTAGTTTCTTACTAATAGTTTCCTCCATATATGCTCTTTTATGATTACTATGATAATATTTTATTATTGTGTGCACTACATATATAATGATACAAAAATTAGTTGGAAAAATGTTTTCCATAAAACACACCCTTAGTTATATTGATCTTAACTTTGTTTTATTTTTATAATATTTGTTTGGATTTATTTTGCACTTACATATTTTTATAAAAGACATGATCGTAAGCTTAATAAGTTTCAAGTAATTGCAGTCTATAGACGCTCCACAGAGGGGAGAAAATGTTGGTGATACCTTTCCTGGTTTCAACAATACAAAAGGAGCTCGAAATTTACCCAAAGAACATGCTGTGACTGCTTCTACCTCAAATGTGGACCCTGAAGGTGGTTTGCCAAGAGCCACTGATCTAATGTTGTCAATTTCGTTGTCAAATGAAGCTTTTAAGAACACAGTCCTAAATGAGGCAAGAGCCGCCATGGATGAACTTCTTGTGAAAGCTACAAGACGAGAACCATTATGGATGACCAATGAAGACGGAACAGAAAACTTCAATGAAATCGAATATTGGAAGTGGTTTCAACCTAATGATCTCAGTTTCGAAAACTTAGCGAAATTATTTGAAACAAGCAAGAAAGAATCTCATGGTGTAAACACTGAGGTGACAAGAGAATTTGGTTGTGTACCAATGCCTAGGGCAAACATTGTTAACCTACTTATGAATTGCGTAAGTAAAGATTTTAAAAGAAAACAATTCATAATTATATGAAATGTAATGGATTTTCTATTTATTCTACGCTAGCATATGTCTATATGTATTTTATTTTTCAGGATTTATGGGCTGCTAACTTCTGCAGTATTGTGTCAAGAGCAAATGTGATTGGTGTATTATCACTGGGAAGAGAGAACTATGATGGAACCCTTTTAATGGTAATTTCTGCACTATTTGTTATGTTGATATAAGTTGGCTATAGAAATCCAAAATTTGCTGCAAAAGGCTATTGTAGTGTTCTTGCACAATGTAAGCATTGGTTGCAAAAAACTTGCTGTCTTAGACCGTTTATAGGGAAAAACTCTCCATAATAGATTTTAAAGCAAGGAGCTCGCTTTAAAAAATATACTTCTTGCAGCGACATCCTTGGCACAATAACCTTCCAACACGATTTAGAGTTTAAACGCTAAATTTATCGCACAACTTTTTCCCTTTATCAAGAAACAAATTGGGTTATCGTTGAATTGTCAATAGGTTGTCTGAAACGAACATTTCGTTTTCTGTACAAATTTTTTTCTTGATTACCTTGACATTCGAATTCACTCCACACAAAGCTTGCTTAAGGGATTGTTTTGTCTAATTTTTGTAGGCAACAAGCTATGTACTTTTCTAGGAACCATCGAAGTTGTCGGTATATTTTATCATAAGTAATTTATCTTTTCAGCATACAGTTTTTATAGCTAATTAAAACATATAAAATGGGAATATGAGCAAATATAGTTGAGCATATTTTGCTCCTTGATGAGACTGAAGTTTATAATCACAAAAATATAGCCATTCAAATGAAAGTTATTTTCTACCGATCAATGTATGAATTTCTATTCTTATTATTTTACGAAAAGGCAAGATTGATTACTCTTCTTTTTTTTTTTCCCTCTTTTCTCTTTTGCAGTTAAATGCAGAATTTCATACACCTTGTCCATTCATCCCAACGAGAGAAAGCTATCTTGCAAGATATTGTAGAAAATTGGACCAATACACTTGGGGAGTTGTTGACGTCTCAATTGAAAATTTATTTCCAAGTATTCCTGCAACTCCGTTTCAGAGAAAGCCTTCTGGGTGCTTGATTATAGAAATACCCGGTGGAATCTTCACTAATGTTCGATTTCAGATCATGCATCCCTTACTGAGACTTATAATTATTATTTATTTTGGTAAAAGCCGATTGGTCTTTTTCCAACTGACACAAAATCAAATGATCTATTGTTGATTTTTGTACAATTTTAGGTGCTTTGGGTTGAGCATTGCCTAACGGATGATTGCGCCATTGACCACGATCTTAAACGGATTGTCGGTGCTGGCGTAGGATTTGGTGCTAAATATTGGCATTCTGCACTGTCTAGATATGCAAATTGTTGCAATGCAGTAGTATCTACTGAGATACTTTCAAAATATGGAGGTAACTATATTACTAGTATAATCGTGTATAGATCTTAGGGATTATTGTAAATAATCCCACAAATTATCGGTCTGGTGTAGATAGAGTTTTTAAACTTTCAAAGCATAAACCCAAAACTGTTGTTAATACCCAAAAGGAGATTTGTAATCGTATGGGGCTCATATGCACAATTTTAAAAAATGAATCCACACTAGAGTTTAACAAAAATTTTCAAGTAAATTGCATGGGCATGATATAATCAATAATCTCACATGCAAAACATAGTTTAACTACGAAAATTAAGTTACTACTTATCATCATGACTCTTATTTTATGATAATCAAACTATATAGCTAATTAAGTAGATTTGATGTATAACTAACTTTAGATTTTTTTTTTTTTACCCCAATACAGTAAGTATCCCTCTTGAAGGAAGAGTGAGCTTGTTGAGGTTGGGGGAGAGATTATTGCGAAGCTTTTTCATGGATATGAGTCCATGGAAATACAGCATATGGACGCCATCCACATTGTTTGATGCTAAGGGCATAAAAGTACGGAGGAACAGGTACAATGGCGTGATAGGGTTGCCCAATGGTGATACTATTGCCTTCGCAACATCTTTTAAGCTTCTGGTTTCACCAAGAAGAGTATTCGACTTTCTTTGTCATGAACATAAACGAGCTAAGGTAATTTTTTTATTTTTTATTTTGGTAATGTTGCTTCAAGCAAGGTGCTATTTTTTATGAACTTGTTTTTTCTTTTTTTCTTTTTCTTTTTTTTCACTGAGAAAACTTCCCTCGTCCTGCTTATCCTAAGATTCCAATCCAAGTGTTAAGAGATATTAGACTTAGGTCTTAGCTTTTGAGTCACATACCCTCGTGGATTACTATGAATTTGTTTTGTGTATGTGTTTGTTGGTCTTGCACTCTTGCCAGTTTTCTTTGTTTAATACATTGGTTTTAATTTTAATAAATTTAAACTCTTTAACGGGATCAAGCATGTATAATGTAAATGATTGCTTAGATGTGAATATATTGTAAATTTCACCACCTTATTACGACCGATTCTTATAAAAACTCAAAACTCTTTCTTGACAGGATGTTCAAAGCAATACATAATTGATTAGATAAATCTTAGATCAAACTTTCTATAGGAAAACAACAATTCAATAGTTAATAAAAATTTCTACATTTATTTACATGAGTCCCTGGATCTTGCAATGAGCTGCGTGATGTAATCCAATAAAAATTTTTTCTTGCATAAAATAAATGAAAAATCAATGAAATTAGGAACAAATATATGTTTATTAGTTGAACTTTCATTAGTAAGATAAAAAGAAAGAAAATAGAAAGGAACTTTCAACTTGAATTCCTTATGTATAGGATTATACGGTTAAGTAAACATCCATTGCATTGTTTTGCATAAAGAAACTTGGCGTTTTATTGAGCCTGTCATGAATTCGATAAGAATATTAGGTTTTCCTTGAAGGTTAGTAATCTTATTATAGCAATTCAGCTTTAAGTTCATAAACTAAATTCTTTTCTATATCTAATTGTAATTCTTTTGATTCTTTCAATTTTGCCTTCCATTAATAGTTTTGGAAACCCAAATAGATTATTACTCGAATTAGGTCAATTCATTGTTGAATGTGTATACACATAGGGGATGTTTTCATAGTTTGTTGATGCAATAATACATACAGTCTCTCTCTCTCTCTCTCTCTCTCTCTCTTTTCTGTTTCTTTATCTTCTTTTGGACCATGAAATAATTTTTTTCTTTTTTTTTTTTGTTTTTTGGTTTGGTTTCGAAAGCCAAAGAACTTAATTATTTTAAGATGTACTAAGTATGAAATGAAGAGGATTTATGTATCTCATAATTCCTTGCTGTTTTAGATTCTGACATGCTTTATCTTTGTTGTTTTCATTTGAAAATGATCATAGGGTTAGTGGTTTTTTTTTTTTTTTTTTTTTTTATTGGGTGACTCCATCATCTAACTTAAAGGTTATAATACTTTTTGTTATCAGATTTAAATTAACTTTAACTTTCTTATATCCAATGAATGGCTGTAATTAGTTATTTTATGGCTATCAATTGATATAGCCGTCAGTAACATTTCTTTTTCTTTTTTCTTAATTTAATGTTGTTAATTCTATCATTAGGGGAAAAAATGGGATTCACTCACTAATTTTTAGCTCTTAGGAAGATCTTAATTAAATTTTCAGTTATGTACATATTTTTCTGTAAAACCCTAATGGATATATTTCTCATAACACTTTCATCAAAGAAAAATGATTCATGTGTCCTTTCTATATTTTGTTGATTGTAGTGGGACATCCTCTCTTATGGGCATAACACACGAACCCTAATTCAATTACCTACCAGTGAGAGCTCAGATCAAAACTGTATTTCCCTTCTTGAAGTTTCTGTAAGTATAAACTCTTTTTCCTTTCCTTTTTCACTTTGGCTTAAGCATCATTTAAACATAAGTAAATAATAGTAGCAAAATTGAAATAGGTATTAAATCGTATCTATCATTTTTCTTTATTTTTATAAATTATTTGTTCTAGACGTGCATATCACAAAATAATCTCCCAACATAAGTACATGCCGTGAATGTAACTTTTCTTATAGATAAGATAGAATATATCTATATCTATTTATATATAGATTATATATATAAATATTTCATTAATCATTGACTAGGTAAGGATAGATTTTTAAACTCTAAAATTATATTTTTACTACTATATATATACACTCTTTAATCTGTCACTAAAACCCTAAAGTTTTCAAGCCTTTTTTTTTTCCTCGCTTTTTTACTTTCCCCTTCATATTTTAAAATGCTAGAAAAAGGCGGTCACATTGTAATTGTTTAAGGAGCTTATTTGCATTTACATGTAATTTGGGGGGATGTGTTTACGATTTTCTCTTTTTATATTTTTAAACCATCTTTCGATATATCGTTTGAACATTAAATCATCCCTTAATGTGTAGAGTCCTGGAGACTGCGATGCAACGTATTACCTCCAAAATGCATACAAAGATGATGCCGGCGCATATGTTGTGTATGCGCCAATAGATGGACCTACAGTTCACCATCTTTCGACTGGCGGCGACCCGGATATAGTGGTGACCCTGCCATCAGGTTTCACCGTCCTCCCAGATAGGGTCATCCCTTTCTCCAAGGAGAGTGATGGGTGTCTTGTTACTGCTGGATTTCATATCATGGATGCTCCATCATCAGCAAATACCAATCATATATCAACTGAATCCCTTGAAGTCGTCCAAAAGATTGTCTCAGTCACTGTTGAAGCACTTATGTTTGGTCTTTACTCGAATCCACCTGGCAGCCATTGATGGACAATGACTTGGGATTGAAGAAGAAGGGAGAATTGAACTCACAGTTTGTCTTTCATCGGTCGTGTCGGATTTTTTTTTTTTTTAATAAATGGTTTTTGCTTCAAATGCATGCGAATTATAGACCATAATGGAAGTTAAATTGCCAGGGTTTCTTTTATGATGACATAAACAGTCATTGGATTAGGGTTTGCTATATATCGTGTTCTAGTTTATGTGATTATGCTTTTGAAGTGCTGATTATTTGGTGGTTTTTCACTTTTAGGTGATGCTTACAGCATTTAACCTATTTATTTATCAAGTTTCAGTTCCCTCCTGCCTTGGTATCAGAAGATTTAATTGGTTAATATCTCCTTAGAGAATATGATAGTTCTTATGTAGGGTAATTATTATTAAGGAAAATGAACCTATTTTTTTAATGGTCAGATTATTTGCCAAAGCACCTAATGCCCAAACGGCTTGATAACGGTTTGCCTATACTAGGACAAAGATTGATCTGTCCTATAAAATTTAGAATAGTGACAATATGGAAGAAAAGATAATTGTTTACTTGCTGGGTCCCATTATTGTCATGACATGATAAATTTCCTTTTGTGGGGGCTCTCCATCGTAGTCTAATGACTATTAATATTTTGTTCGATTTGAGATGGTGAGATCTTCTAGAAATCGATGGTCTTAGGGAGGTACAGATAAAATGAAAAAGAGAGTTGTTCCCAAGGAAGACATATTATTTATTAATTATGAAATTGGATGCCTAATTTTACAATAAAACTTCTATTTATGCTTCTAATTCTATTCCACAACTCCTGACTTTACTAACTAAAGAGTATTTACTAACTCTCTAAGTTCCCATTAATTTCTTCTGATATTTTCCAAATATGTGATTTTTCAGGTGTCTGGGATGAGAAGCTTATCCTCAAGGTTTAAAAGAGAAAAACAAAAAAAGCATTTTCTAGGTGATTCAATTCAACAATAGCAAAAAACTATTAATTAAAGAGTGCTTGCTGCTAACTATTACTACTGCAGAGTAAACCACATATCACGATGATGGAAAAATATAAAATATGGCTATTTAAAGAATTTAACCAAGCTGTTTTTATATTTAGGTACTTTTCGCAATTCGATTCATACACAATCCAATCCAAACAATTTATAGTTTAGTTGTGAGAGTTGAACTGACTTGAATCACTTAAACCTTAATCTGGCTACTTTCCCTTTATTTTCAAAATATAAACATGATTGAAGTTAGACACTTGAAGTTGAATGTGAAGATTGAGAGTTAACCAAGATGCAAGGCATGTTTTATTAATTGTTTGTACCTTTACAAGTTTATTTGTGGGTTTAGTGGTTTCCTTGTAATGTTTTTATGGAAACTAATATATTCATATTAAAAGTTCTCTAATAGACTATTAATATAACATATTATGGCTTTGCGAGGCATTGGGTAACAAGGAGCAACAAAGGAAGTTTTTTTTGCAATAGTAATAATGAAGTAGTAGATATTTAAGGTGATAGTAAAAATAATGGTATAATATAGTATAGTTGTTACTAATGAGATTTAGCAGTTGTAAAAGTGATGTTGGGGATAATGGTGGAGTTGCAATGACAATTGGTAATGAAGTACAATAGCAATAGTGATATATAAGGTTTTCATGTGATAGTGATGATGAAAAAGATAGTGTAATAGTCATAAGGCAAGTGACTATGGTGACATAGTAGTAATAAACTACTAATAATATGTTCATGGTGGGAGTGAAGTGGTGTGAGTGTTTACTAATGATCGTTATGTTGCTAGTGGCAACAGTTGTGATAGTGGTGGTATTAGTGAGCATGGTAATGGTGGTGTTAGTGGTGAAATACTTGTGAGATAGTGATTGAAAGAATGTGTGTTTTCATTAAATAATTTTACTTGTTTTTCCCTAAGATTTTTATATTATCAAGTGGAAGGAATAAATATTTTCAAATTTGTTATGTATAACAATGGGAATTTTATCCTCTATTAGGCTTATTCTGTAAACTAAACATGATATAATTGATTTTTTTTCACCCAACACCTCAAAAAATTACGAATTAAGTACTCTTGTATGTATATATGTATACATACATACATACATATATATACATATAAAAGAATTATGGAAAAAAAAGTGTTTAGGACCAATAAAGATAAATTGCAAAATAAATTGAGAATAAAACTTAGATTTAGAAACGAGAGAAAGAGAAGGACTAACGAATATGAAGATTTGGATCTATCGCTGTGGTGGAAAAGGCAAAACACTAAATGGAATTGTAGGGTTTAGAATGTGAGTGAAAAGAGAAAGGAAAGAAAGTGGAAAACAATGAAAGAGAAAGACAGAGAGAAAAGAAATGTGTTAAAAAGAGACAAAAAAATTAATCGAGAGAGAGATGAAAATAGAGTTTGAGGAAAATACCAACTTTAACTATATATAGTTTTAAAAATTTATTTTCAATATAAGTTTTTTTGCTATATAATTTTTAGTTTGTGGGCTAAATAGTAATTTTAAAAAGGTGACTACTTTAAGCCTACATTGACTTAAATAATATATAGGTACGTATGTGTATAGTTTATAGTTTATGAAAATCTAAATCCTAACACACATGATATAAGAAATGACTTAGTCACTTAAAAAATGCTTGCTTGGCCAATTATTCACAACTCCTCTAAGTAGACAACAATGCCATCCATAGTAAGTTGTTGTTCCATTGAATCATGTTAGAGTTTTGTCTTTTGTGCACATTTTTCGCTAAACTGATCTTAAGAATCAAATGAAAATTAAGACACAATTGAATACCCACCATCATCCAATAAGTAAATATCTGAAAAGTCATATATATAATATTGAAGTTAGAGGTTGTGCTTCCATGTCTTACATAGTTATTCTATCCAAATATATTTTGATACTTTAATTAATTTAATAGAATTTACATAAGCATAATTTCAAATAGCTATCCACTACTTCCAATGCCATGTTCTTTGATTATGTTTTATTCTCCATTTCTACTGCCTCTAACAACCACTCTATTTATTACACTATATCCTATAATTTCTATTACATTTTTTCTATATTATCTATTAGTATTATATTAAAGTGGAAATCCGTATGGGTGTTTTTAGAACTTATTTTTTTCTATTAATTTTCGTTTTACTAGAAAATCACCCACTACCATCAATAATCCCCACTTTATCTTGGTAGACTACCTACCACCCTACATGACCTCCACTCAATCCTAAATAATGATCCACTATCATTATGGCATATATTTTTTAATGATTTTTTCATTTATATGTTTGTTTTGTAAATTTTTCCAATTTCTCTTTTATGATAATTTTTTGGTGGGGTAATTACACTTTTACTTCTCAAACTTTCCAACCTTTTCTAATTAGGCCTTTGAACTTTTTTTTTTTTTTTCTATTTTAGTCATCAACGTACATAAAAATTTACAAACAAGTCTTCTACACTTCAATTATTACATTTTCCATTAGAGACGACACATGGCATGATCTAATTGGTATAAAATATTAATTTATTAAATAAATTAATATACTATATATCATCAGTAAAATTATTTAAAAAATGAAAAAATACAATAATAAATGTATACATATATATATACACAAATAATACACATATATATAAAAGTTCTAAACACCTCATTGCTAAGGGGTAGCTTGAACAACCAAAAACCTAAGGTAAGGTCCAAAGTGAATTGTTTCCAACTGCTAGTTTCCATACCATTAGCAATGGTAAATGGCCCCAATAACCTAAGGGGGTTGCATGACACCCCTAAGATGGTGAGCAGCTATCCTCAATCGTTTTTTTTTTTTTCCTTAAGTAAAAGGAAAAACTATGAAATCTAATTAGCTTGCAACTTAATTAGGTTATATAGGTTTTTCTTTTCAAATTAACAATTGGAGATGGTACACAAGCCCCATAAGGTAGTAGGATAACACCCACCACCTATAGTGGGTCGAAACTATCCATTTTGGTCAGTAGGTTGCAACCTATAGTAGGTTATTCGATGGTCAAATTATTATTATTATTTGTTTTTGCAATTTTTATCTTATTTTTTAAATTCTTTAATTAATTTACTTATATATATTATGTTTATATATATTACTGTTTTTTTTTTCATTTTTTAAATTTTTATAATTTTTCTATATTTTTTATTATTTTATTTAATTAGTATATATTGTACTAATTTATTTAATTAAACTAATTTTTTTAACCAATCTAATCATACTATGTGTCATCTTTAGCATAAAATGTAACGGTTGATTAACATAAAACTCATTTGTTAAGCTTTTGCAAACATTGAAAAGTGAAATAGGAGAAAAAAAAAAATAAAGAAAAGCTTAAAAACCCAATAAAAAAGGTGGCAAAATTTAAGGATTAACGTGTAACTATTCCTTTTTATTAAATGTGTTGGGTTTTTGCACCGACAACAAGAATCCAACATTATCTACTATATATTTAAAAAAATAAAAATAAACAAGACAATAAGCAAACATCTAAACCTATTTTGAGCACAAATTTGTCCGCCAAAAGGATTTGCTTCCCAGTTGAGAAATCATGAGAATGGCTAGAATTTGGAAAAACAAAAAGGAAAATCAGAAAGGAGAGGAAACTTCTCCAAAGGAAAATTACCTGGAGGATACAATTTCTTTCAAATACATTTAAACCGTTGAGTTCAACATTTTTCCATCATTCATTGGTTCTTGTCCCCTCTGTCTCTCTCCCTCTCTCTCTTCTATAGGGCAAGTTTTGACGTACACAGAAGATAATAAAAACATCACCAATTACCATGTATTTCCTTGTTCTGTCGTATCAGAAACCGCCACTTTGTAAAATCAGCATGATGTTTCATGAAACAATGGCGTACCAACTCAATCGCATTGCATTTGGTACTCTCTCTCTCTCTCTCTCTCTCTCTCTCCAACTAGTGTTGTTTAATGTTGCTTGTCTTGTTCCATTTAATTCCTTTTATGATTGACTATTGACATCCGCTATATAAGAAGGTTAAGATAGACTCTAGTTAAACCCTAACCCTAGCCCTAGGTCTTCAGTTTTGTACAATCCTGATAAGTGAGAGTCAAATACACTGAGACTAAGTCAATCAATTCAAGGTATGTTTTTTGGTTGATTCGAGTGTAGCAAACAGCTTTTCAATTTATTTTACTCTAACTTTCTTTCTTTTTATTTTTTCTTTTTCTTTAGTATTTACATGATTGATTATCTGTTCCATGTTTCATTTTCATTTATGGATCATTTCATGCTCAATCTAATTCGAATGGATATATACTTTTCACATTATCATGATATCTTATTTTGGATTAACTTGTATGCTTACCTTTTCTGTTTTTTTTTTTTTTTTAGTGGATCTTAGATTTTTTAGCTCTTTGACATTTTATTATGCATTTTTGTCACAATCCATCCACCAAAGAATCACTATCAACTAGTTTCCTTCACCATGATTTCTTGATTGACTAATTATCAAGCTCTTGGATTTGCACCTTGTTTAATTAAAATTTGATTTGATCTATTCTCCCATTTACTGATATTCATAATATCATCAATCACTATCAATATTGTTTCAAATTATGTTAATATATGTATCTAATAAATTTTTTGAAAATTTCTTCCATCATTAATTAAGTTAAAAGTTGTACTATAAGATTAGATTGCAATTTAGATTCATTTAAACTCCGTTTTTTCATTTTCTCTTGTGTAATAGGAGTGGTTTGTGTAATAATACTGATGATCCTTGATCAACCACAAATTTTTATTTTTATTTTTTTTTCAGATGAACAAAAACTTAAACCAAAAGGAATCAAGCAAAACTGATAGCGAAGGAAGTTGGAATGACATTCCTCTTTTGAGTTCTCATGCAGAGTTGGAAGCTTACCTTTATGGTAATCCTCGTACAAATTATCAACGTAAAACTTCTGGTCGTATTGAAGAAGAAGTCATTTCTATGAGGTCATACTTTCTCAAGATCGTCATTGTTATTGTTATTATTTTTTTATATATTCAATCTTTATAAAATAGTTCCTTCATATCTTTATTTGACATGGCCTAAATGATTTTATATTTCTTGATGATATTCTAAATTGTTCATCTTTACAGCTCCAATAATATAATGGGAACTAACATCAATTGGAAGGTTTCATCTGATGCCAAATCAAAGGTAAATAAAAGTGCATGTCTTTTTTGTACCAAAATTTTAAAAGAAAACTGTTTTACAAATTGGATGTATGACATGTACGATGTGAAATTAAGTTCAAAGTAATTACGAGCTTTTGAGCAATCATTTATATCGATTATCATGCTGTGATATGTTTGAAATTTAGATTCTTTGAAGTCATCTTCCACGAGAAATCAAACTAGGTTAGAGTAATATATATTTGAGGCCAATTGATCATAGTCCTTTTGTCTTTCTAGTGAGTGAGTTATTCCAAACATCTATATCAATGATTTGAGGATGGTCCTAAGAGACCCTTTTGGAGCAATCTCAATTTCTGTAAGTGTAGGACTTAATTGTTTGGCCAAAAATAAAAAAATAAACCTGTAAGAGAATTTGATTATTCAAAAGTTCAGTGTGTGCATATTTTAACTTCATTTCCAATAAATACATTTGTTAAATCACTATTTAACTTATCATCAAGATAGTTTTCTACCTGGAATTTTTTTAATATCTTTCTTTAAGCAAAATGGATCTCAATGTCTACGAAAGTATTTGAAGGGAGCGTCTCTTAAGTTATCCATCCCTTGTAAAAATTTCAATTCATAAATGCTGAGGCCTATTTGACACGCCGGGAGCATCAGCAATTTTTTTTTTTTCCCCGTGGAAAACGCTATCTTTTTTTTTTTTTTTTTTTTTCAAGCATCAGGTATAATTAAGCACTATCAGTATGACTTCAATATGTTGTGCTAATGCCTTTCATGGAAAGGTGGTGTCACATGCTAGGATAGCTGCTATTGAGTAGTAATGGTGATTAGCCACTTAAAATAGTAGTAGAAAATGAGGGGGAATGATTTTTATCTTTAAAAAGAGAAAATTAAGTCATTCATTTGCCATTGATTTTTCTTTTCCCCCTCTTGCTGTAGTTTATGGTTGCCCATGATCATCTTTAGTTTTGTTAATTGCCTCTATAATTGCTCTTTTGAGATTATTATGATAAAATTTGAGTATTGCATACATTACTTATATAGCGATACCAAAAGTAGTTGGAAAAATTATTCCATAAAACACACCCTTAAGTTATATTTGGTCTTAAAGTTGTTTTATTTTTGTAGAACTTGTCTACATTTATTTTTCCATTTTCATATTTTGATAGAGATATCGACGTAAGTGTAATGAGTTTCATGTAATTACAGACCACAGGCGCTCTGAAGAAGGGAAAAAGTGTTGGTGATACCTTTGCCAGTTTTAATAATACAAAACCTTCTCAATATTTACCCGAACAACATTCTTTTGCTGCTTCTGGATCAAGTATGGATCCTAAAGGTGGTTTTCCCGTTGCTTCCATATCAATTGTGGATCCTAAAGATGGTTTTCCAAGAGCCACTGATCTAATGTTGTCAATTCTATTGTCAAATGAAACTTCCAAAGTCTTGAGTACAGCAAGAGCCGCCATGGATGAACTCCTTGTGAAAGCTACTGAACGAGAACCATTGTGGATAACCAAAAAAGATGGAACGGAAAGGTTAAATGAAATCGAATATTGGAACAAGTTCCATCGTGACGATCTAAGTTTTGAGAATCTAGCAAGATTATTTGAAACAAGGGAGAATGAATCTCATGGTGCAAATGTCGAGGTGACCAGAGAATTTGGTTGTGTGCCGATGCCTAGGGCAGACATTGTTGACATGCTTATGAATTGCGTAAGTAATGATTTTAGATGAAAATAATTCATAATTATATGAAACACAGTGTATGTTCTTTTTATTCTACAATAGTAACATATATATATATATATGTCAATATGTTTGTTATTCCAGGAATTATGGGCTGCTAACTTTTGCAATCTTGTGTCAAGAGCAACTGTGCTTGGTGTATTACCATCAGGAAGAGAGAACTATGATGGAACCGTTGTAATGGTAAACTCTACACTACAAGAAATTACTCTACTTGGCAATATAAGTTAACAGTAAAAATCCAAAATTTGCTGCAGAAGGCTATTGTTGTGAGCTTGCAGCCCGCAAGCATTGACTTTAGATCATTGTCGCGAAATCTCGCTGCAATAGATTGCACGAGGCAAGGGAGCTTACCTCAAGAAATATGTTTCTTGAAGTGAGATTCTTGCTGCGACAGCCTTCTAACATATTTTGGAGTTGTATCACTAAATTTAGTTCTCATAAAACTTTTTTCCTTTATGGAGAACAAATTGGGTAATTCGTTTCTTGACTACCTTGGCATCCGAATTCACTCCATGCAATGCTTGTTTGAGGGATTAATATGTTGACTAATTCTTTTAGGTTACAAGCGATTGTATAATTTTATTAAGAATCATCTAAGGTATCGATATATCATATTATAAGTAATCTATTTTTTTGTCACACAGTTTATGGTATCTAATTAATGTATATGAAATAAAAACATGAAAGAATAAAGATAGGCATTGCTCTTTGATGAGATTAGAATTTATAACCATAGAATTATGGCCATGCAAATGAAGATTATTTTCTATAGACCAATGTATTTATTTCAGTTGGATCAAAATCTGGAAAATACTTTCTATTAAGCTGGAAGAGCACTTTAAAAAATGCTAATAAAATGGCATATGAGTTTGGAGAAAAAAAGAAAAGAAAAGAAAATAATTGGCGTATGAATTTATTTTTATTGAGTAAGACTTCCATCTTACCTTTAATAAAAAGGGAAGAGTAAGGATCCTAATATTTTACGAAGAAGCAAGCATATAAAGGGTAAAAAATAATTTCCTTCATATATTTTACAAAACGGTAAGATTGATTTCTTTTTTTTTTTTCTTTTTTTTTGCAGCTGAAAGCAGAATTTCATACAGCCAGTCCAATGATCCCAACAAGAGAAAGCTATCTTGCAAGATATTGTAGAAAATTGGACCCATACACTTGGGGAGTCGTGGACATCTCAATTGAAAATTTAATTCCCAGTTGTCCTCCAACTAAGTTTCAGAAAAAGCCTTCTGGGTGTTTGATTACAGAAACATCCGGTGAAATCTTCTCAAATGTTCGAATTCATCAAATCATGCATCCATTACTATTATTTTTTTTTTTTGGGAAAACCAACTATTATTTTTTTTCAACGAAATAAAATTAAATAATCTGTTCTCGATTTTTGTACAATTTTTAGGTGGCTTGGGTTGAGCATTGCCTAGTGGATGACTGTGGCATTGACCAGGATCTTAAACATATTGTGGATGCTGGCATAGGATTTGGGGCCAGATATTGGCATTCTGCACTTTGTAGATATGCGAATTGGTGCAATGCAATAAAAACTACTGGGATGTCCCCCCATTATGGAGGTAATTATATTACTAGCACAATGATGCATAAATTCTAGGGATAATTGTGAATATAACATGTAAGCTATTAGTTAAATATAAATGAATTCCCTAAATTTTTGAAGTACGAATTCCAAAATCGTTATTAAAAGGTTAAAAGTTATCGGGCCTATATGCTCATTTTTATATGGTTTATCCATAATTGACTGCTAGTTTGCTCAAACTTTTCCATATTAGATTGTATGGGTGAGATAGTAGTATAGAATCTCAAGCGTGGAGCACAATTTGGCCATGAAAAATTGCTGCTTATCATTTCTCTTATTTTATGATAATGCGTCATTTTATCCACTTTGTACAGTAAACATCATTCAAGAAGGAAAAGCAAGTGTGTTGAGGCTGGGGGAGAGATTGTTGAGAAGTTTTTTCATTGATATGAGCCGTTCAAAATACAGCATATGGACGCCTTCAACATTGTTGGATGCTAAGGGCATAAAAGTAGGAAGGAGAAAGTACAAAGGTGTTGTAGGGTTACCTGATGGTGATACTATTGCCTTTGCAACTTCTATCAGGCTTCTTGTTTCACCTAGAAGCGTATTCGACTTCCTTAGTTACGAAGATAATCGACCCAAGGTATACATACATACCTATATATATATATATTTTAAGTGATATGTAATCCTTTTTTTTTTTTTTTTTAATTTCTATTAGGATCCTATGACTGGCAACTGCCTTAATGAGCTAAAGGCAACGGAACCCATATTCATTATGTGCATTTTTTTTTTTCCTTTAATGTTTGGGCTTGCTATTTTGCTTTGTTTAATACACTAGTTTGAATTTGAACAAATCTCAGACAGCGTTATACATGTATAATATAAGTGATTATTTACATATCAAAATATTGCAAAATTCATTACCTTTTTGAAGTGTTTTAGGAATTAAAAGTGACTAGCTTAGAAAGAAAAGAAACTATAGCATAGGACTCTTTCCACCTATTGTATTGCTCCAATGAGATGGATATGATACTCCTTAAATGGTTTGGACCCCCAGACAATTTTAACATGAATGGCTCATAGAAGAAGCCTCCTATTTTCTCGAATCCCTTTAATAGTATGTGTAGTTTCTTTTCAATCAATGCATCTTGCAATTACTATAAGAATAATCCAAACTAGATCCTACACATGTATTAAAGGATTAAGTCTTTCAAATTAAATTATTCAGAAGAATTTTTTGTGTTAAGGTAAAGTAGAGGTAATTATCATAGAAAATTAAAACTTTTATTTCAAAAGATGTTCGCACCAATATATGATTGGTTTGATTCAGGAAAACAACAGCATAATATTCAGATAAGCTTTTGATATTGAGATGAGCTGTGATGTGATCCAAGAAAAGAAATCTTTTTTTTTTTTTTTTGGAACGGATAAAATAAATTATAAATCAATAAAATTAGAAATAAATAAATATTAGTTGACCTTGTATTAGTTAAAATATGAACAAAGAATTTGAAATTTTTTATTAATACAGTAGTCCTTTTCTTGCTTTGCAAACTGAAACTTGGTGTTTTAACTATCCAGCTATAAATTCAATAAGAATCTTAGGGCTTTTGAGGGTTTGTGATCTTGTAATAGCAATTTTGAGCTTTAGATTCACAGAATTAGATTCTTTTTTATTTTCATTGCTAACTTTGTGATTCTTTGAGTTTTGCCTTCCTTTAATAACTTTAGGAATCCCATATAGATTATTACTTGAATATGATTCATTGTTGAATGCCTTGTTCATGCACGTGCTCCTTCACCATAGAGGACATTTTCACAAGATTTTTACCTAATACTAGGTATAATTTCTTATCTTTTGATCTTCTTATAGACACTTAGAAATAATATTTCTTTTGGTGTTGAAACCAAAGAGTTGTATCAAGTACGAAATGAAGAGGACTTATCTGTCTTGTGATTCTCTGCCATTATACATGTCGTGATGTGTTTTATCCTTATACTGAATAATTGTATTTGAACCATGTACCAGCTTTTAAGTGTTTTCTTTTGAGTAAGTATTGTGTTGTTTTGTCCCTGGTTCTTTTTATTTTATAACTCTATTCACAAGCTCAAGGTTGTAAAATTTTGATAATTCAAATTGATTCCGGGTTTACTAATAATTGAACTTCCTTTACTTGTTAACTCCCATTGTGAATAACATTTGCAACTACAAATAAGCCAAGTCCTATATCAGATAATGTGATCAACAAGATCTATTTTGTTTTAGTACCAACAATGAAATTGGCTTTTCTTTTTTAATGCAAAAAATGTTTTATCGTGTCCAATTAATATATTGAATCTTGACCTTTATTTTGTCCAAATAATAACATTGGTTTTATAGCAATAGTTAATTCTTTTATAGCTTTTGGTTGATTTAGGCCTCATTCCTTTTATTTTTAAATTAAATGTTGTTAATTCTATAGTTTTGCTATTACACTCACTACTTCAATTAATTGTCTATCATGTCTAAGTGTGATTTTTATATTATGTAAGACCCTACCTAAGAGCATATCAATTAAATTAAGTTCTCCTTTCTAATCAATCAAAAAGCTTTCTCAAACTATACAAGTTTTTGCCAATTCATACGGCTTTTTGAATATAAATGATAATATCTAGATATAGATAGATTATATCTGTATGATATAATGAAAGTATCACAGAAGTGAATATAAAGGAATCTATTGAAAAGAATAATTATTCACGCACTAGTTATTAGTTATTTAATTTTAAAAAGATCTTAAGTAAATATTATTTGCTTCTATTCATATTTTCGTCAGCTGGGCTACTTCAGTTTTGCATTTATTTTGACGTAAAGTGCGATCTCACATTCTTGGGGGGAAAAAAAAAAAGAAGAAAAAAAAGACATGGTATAACTATCCTTTAACTTTTTACTTTTTGTTGTTGAAATACAGTGGGACATCCTCTCTCATGGGCGTAACGTACGAGCCATAGTTCGGTTATCAACTAATCAAAGCTCGGATCAAAATTATATTTCCATTATTGAAGCTTCCGTAAGTTTAAAACCTTTTTTTTTTCCACTTTGGCTCTATGAAATTTCAGCAATTAGACGTGATTAAGTAAATAATAATAGTTAAAATAAGTATTAAATCCAATCTTTCGGTGTTCATCTTTTCGGATAAATAAGTGTGCGGGTGAAATTATTGGGAATGCTATGACCTTCTTGTTGCCTGCATTCTTCATAAACTATATGTGGAACCCATATATTGTTTAAAGAGTGAATAATCACACATCGAAAAAAAAAAAAAGATTTATTAGGAGTTCGATAATTTCATGTGTAATACTAAGTACTCTGCAAGATCTAATAAAGTTTAATACGTCATCCATATATTAGGACATATAACTATGCCGGGTGGTTCCTGACATATTGTACTTTGTTTATTCTTATCAATCACAATTAACGTGACAATCTAGGGGAAAGCTTTCTGTTTGGGAAGCATATGTAGGAGGTAACTAAATCAAGGTTGTTATTTAGGTGGAATGTACATGAGATCATTTGGGTGAATTTTATCGTATTTTGAATTGTTTTTTCGGCTAATTCTGTCATGTTTTACTATTATTGGGAGTTGGCTGATAAAAGTTGCTCATTTTAAATTTTTAACCGAAATCCCCATCCATTTTACTGATCAGGCAAATTCTATCTACTTTCCATTTTTTTTTAATTGCAAATACACCCTAAGCTATCTATCAAATATAGATAGACATATTAAATTCCCATAGTGCAATTTCACCTATTCATAACTACCAAAAAATGTGCATATAAACTTTAAAGGTTGCTAAAGTCCAAAACATTTAGACTTCCATGTTCTTATACACATTTCCAAAAGTTATGTAATAGTTGAATGACATTGAAAATTTAGAGGATCTTTCTGCAGTAGAGGGTATATTTACAATTATTCCTTTATTTTTTTTAAAATCACCCTTTAATTTATCTTTTTGGAAAGTTACAACACCCCTTAATTTGCAGGGGGTTGGAGAATGCAATGTAATGTATTTCGTCCAAAATGCATACAAAGATGATGCCAGTGCATATGTTGTGTATGCGCCACTGGATAGGCCTACGGTGCACCACCTACTGTCTGGCGGCGAACCAGATACCGCGATGATTCTACCATCAGGTTTTACTGTCCTCCCAGATACGGTCACCCCTTCCTCAAAGGAGAGCCAAGGATGTCTTGTGACTGCTGGATTCCATATCTTGGATACTTCTTCACCAGCATCGGTGAACCTCAATCATATTTCAACTGCATCCCTTGAGTTTGTCCAAAAGATTGCTTCAAAAACTGTTGAATCAATTATGTTTTCTTTATACTCTAATCCACCAAGCAGCCACTAATGGGATTGAAGAATAAGGGAGAATAGGACTTACAGTAAGTTTTATTTTTTATTGCTTCTCATTAATTTTGTGTAGTAGTAATAGGATAATTTTTGTTTTTTTAGTTTACGGCAAGGCTAGTGTTCCATTGATTTTGTGATATTTTATGTGAGTAAAGTACTAGATGGATTATGGAAGGGTAATAGCAACGGTTTACAGGATAAATTAGTAAATAATAAATTGACAGTGACCAAAGAAATTTCAGCCAAACAGTTGAAAAGGCCCATGAGTCACTATTAACTTTTGGTTATTAATTACTTAGATTAAGGAGCTTCAAATTCTATTGTGCTTTTCTTTAAAATGGTTTTTGGGTGCATGCAATTATACAACAATAAAAGTTAATCTAAATTGCAAATATAACACTTTATATTTACTATATGTTGTAAGTCCCCTATCTTTGCTACTGAACTTAGACTCTCAAACTAAAAATGTTTTTGGACTCTATTTTACTATTTTCTTCTTGAATAAAATAAATAAAAACTACTAAAAACACCTTTTTATTTTTTTCTAAAGGGTAAAATAATCATGTAAAGGATTGAAATGCACTTTTCTTTTAAAAAACACAGGTCTAGAAGTATAACTTAAAAAATTAAGAGGTTAAGTGCATATAGAGTAATGATAAGATAGCATACTAAATTGTTAGGGTTTCTTTTATGATGACATATACAATCATTGGATTAGGGTTTTGTTTGGTTTCTAATATAATATAAGATAAACTCCATGTATAACATAAGAATAATAGTACATCATAAGTTTTTGTAATATGTCTAGTGTGCTGATTACAGCATAGGATCTTTTTGTTTCTTGTTATACTTTATTTGTTATGCCTAAACAATATACTTAAGTGGTAGCTTAACAACTATGTTGTTTATGCTATTCTATCCACCATTATAATGACACTACACCACTATAAGACTAGCACCATTATCACATCCATGCAAGTAGCAATGAACTGTTGTAGTAGTAGTGGCATACCTTAATAGGTGATGATGGGTGGTAATTATGTAAGCGATAGCAATGATGATGGTGTAATTTAGTAAAGGTGTTAAAATATATTGACTCTAACTATTGTGGAAGTGGTGATAATGGTAATGTTGCAATAGTAACGTTGGTGATATAATATAATGTTATGATGATGCTTGCAGTATATGAAGTTCTAGAGATAGAAATAATAGCAATAATGGTGGTGTCGTTATGATGATAATATGGTGATGGTGGTGGTGACTTTATGCTTTTCTTATATTAATAATGGTGCCAGTGGTAAGGGTGGTACCGACAATAGCAATAACAGTTGTGGTGGTAATGAGGTCGAGGTGGTGACAATGAGGTTACTAGTGGTGATGATAGTAGTGGTGATTGAAAAGAAATATAAGTTTAAGAGTTGGCTAAGAAATTTATTTGTCCTGCTATAAGATTCTTCTACCACCAATTGAAATTTATCTAGTACTATAAGGGGTTTTTAGTTAAGTATTGAATTATTTTATAAAATTGAATATAGTACTAGTAGATTCATCATGTTACCTTAAAAGCAACAAATTAAATGTTAGGTTCTATTAATGGTACTAGATTCTAACCCTAAAAGGCTTTAATTGGATTAATACGTGTTTGATCAGTATGTTTGTATCATTTCTTATCATGATTAGGACAAAATTATTAAAAAGAAGTGCAATCTTAAGAGTAATACCAAATATTTCATTTACTTATAATTTTGTCAAATATTTGTAATAGGCAATTACGTAAAATACCTCCAAAGTTAAAATAGCTAGCCCAATCCCACTTCCCTACCCCACTTCTTTTCAACTATTATTGTTAGTGCTGCATCTCTTTCCAATACATTTATCTAGATACATCGTTTTCGGTAGTAATATTATATTACATTAGTCCACCTACTTTTATAAAATAACTTTAATATAAAGAGAACAATAAAAGAATGCTAACATCAATTATCTATTCTAGCTAACTTTATCTATATATTATTGTCCGTTGTAGTTAAAAGCGGAGGAGGTAAAAGCATACATGCGTGGAGCCTGAAGGTCTTATTGCTAATTATTCTCCTAATTCTAGGGTGTTTCATTTTTATCAAGTTCTAAGAGTTCGGAAAAAAAAAAAAAAAACCTCTATTACTAATCAATATCCAGAATTGAATGGATAAAGGGACCAAAAATACCTTTCAATATTTAGGAATTTGGTATATGAACCATTTTATTTCTATATTTAATGATTGTACTTTGGGTTGCAAAATGGTATTTCTATTAGTTTGCAAATTAATGACCTTTATTTTTTGTTGATTTGGCACATGCATGATTCTAAGATGTGCACATGGAAGAGAGATTTTTTTTTCGGTAAATAGCAGTATTATATTAGAAATAGACAATAAGCCTAGCTTCTATTGGAGTTAAATAGCAAAAGATTGGAGTTGATAACTCCACTATCCTTATATATCATGGCAATAGTAGCAGCAGCAGGAGAACTAGCTATAAGAGTCTTGCTCTTTTTATATATTCCAACAGAAAGTAAATCTTCTAATTAAAGACAAACAAAAAATAAGTGGACAAGGAAGAGTAACATGATCTTGATCTTCATGTTGAATCCAACTAGGCAAAGCATTCGCCATATTGTTCAGCTCCCTTAGAACCACTTTATTGTTCCAAGCCTTGAGCTATCCTTGAGCTAAGATAGCTTTTCTTAATAAGTGACAATAATATGATAGTATGCAAGTTTAAAATTAGCATTGTCTTTTAACAAGTAATAAGCTGCAAGAGAATAAGCCTAATATCAACATTTTTAAAGCCATGCTCAAGGCAATAATACACCCTTTAATAAGGCCCTCAAAGTTCTATTGTAAGGATGTCCAAGTGCCCAAGTCTTCCACTAGATCCAAACATCCATTTTCCTTGTAAGTCCTTAATTACTCCACCAATTACTGCATTGCTAAAGTCACTAATAATTAATCCATTAGTGACCCATACTTGCTCTGATAGAGACCAAACCAAATTGGTTAGGCTTATCTTAAAGACTCTTTTGGAGTGTTTGAAATGTGCTCAATATTCATGTGTAGTTACTCGAATGGAGTGAATTAAGTTTTCTTGTTTACTACTATTTGCAAGTATGGTGATGTTCCAGTAATGCTAAACTTTCCATAGCATAATGGCAAAACAAAAAGCTTTCAGAGGGGTAGATAAGGATAAGCTTTGTCTCTTGATGTGGCAATTAGCTTTCACCTAATAAAAGAAAGTAAGTTTTGAAGAAAAGTTATAATAGCTAACAGATTGCCAGTGTTGCGCTATAGGCTTAATGTATGGGCAATTGAAAAAGATATGATTTAAAGACTCGACTCCTCCATATCTGGCACATGAGTTATGCATATGAATGTCCCTTTCCTTAGATTGTATATGGTTTGGAGAGCCTAATTGAATATCCTCCGTAGGAAGATCTTTACTTTTGGAGGGAAGATGCTACTCTAAATCCAATTCCAATTGGATTATTTAAAGACAAATGGGAGAAGAGTAACATGGAGATCTTGAATGACTGGGATTACATGACAATTATTCCCCATAATTCTTTAGTCCTCTTTATTCATATCTAACGAGAAAGGCCCTATCTTATTTAAAGATAGCTTAAGATACTAAAACCAACTTTGTCCTCATTCCAACTTATGATCAAACTCTAGCTATAAAAAACATTGAGCTATTCACTTTGCTGTGTTAATGGACCTTGAAAAATTGATCTTAATTCTCCCAGTTTGCTCTTAGATCAAACCAAAACTTAGTCTTTCTACCATTTCCTACCAACACATATGGAGAGTTCTATAACAGAAGCTTATTGTCCCTTAATTCTTTAGCTAGGAAAGATAGTGATTGAGAGTTTCAAGTAGCATCTTATTTAAACAATTCTTATATTTGGCTTTTATTAATAAAGTTCAAGACATTCTCCTTATATGAAGCTCAAAATATCTTTTAACTGCAAAAGCTCTATTGCTAGTATGTAGGTTTAGTAAGCCTAATCTCCCTTATGTTGTAGGTTTGGTTATCTTGTCCTAACTAACCCAGTAGAATTTTCTTAATTGAAGATGATCCAAACTATAAGAAGTTATTGATGACCTATGTCATTTTATCAATTATTGTATTTGGAAGTTTTCCCATCTACATGTAATATGTTGGGAAGGATTGCAACACAAATCTAACTAGAATGAGTCTTCCTACCATACTAAGTGTTCAAGCCTTCCCTCCATTAACTAAGTTATTGTTATGTTGCCTTCGATTTTAGACCATTCTCTAAAGAATATCCTAGATACCTAGCAAAAGAGCTTAGAATCTTCATTCCCATTAGCTTAGCTATACTCTATTGATAGGAGTATTTATAGAGAAAAGGATACTTGATTTGATCTTTTTCACTTGTAGCCCTAATATATTTGAGAACCAATCTAGAATTCTAATGATAGCTGTAGCATTAGTTTCAAATGCTTTAGCACAGAGGGCTACATCATCTGCAAAGATGACACAAGACCTCTTATCCTAATTGGCTCCCATTCTCTTTGTTGAATTCCCTTTTTAATAACTTTCCTCAAGATATCTAAACACAAGATAAAAAGATAAGGTGATAGGTGGTCACCCTACCTTATTCTCTTAAGCGAAAAGAATTTTTTAGGAGTTGTTTATTTCCTAAAACTTCAAACTAAGCAAATGTGAGACAACTCATTATTAGTTTCATCCACCACTAAGGGAAGTTAAAGACTTTAAGGGTCTAGGAGGTGAAGTCTTATTTTGAAGAGTCAAAAGCTTTGAAGAGATCAAGTTTGATCATCATCCAACCTCATTGCCTTTCCTTTTACTACAAGTGTGAAGTAACTCATTTATAATGATGACATTATCCGAGACCTTTCTTCTTAATATGAAGTTAGTTTGCATAGGGTACATGAGCTTATCTACAAGAAGCCTTAGTCTTCTAATCAAGGTTTTGGTTATGACTTTGTATAGAGTTGTACAAAGATTGATAGGCTTGTAATATGAGATTTTTTATGATTGCCCTTGTTTTGGGATTAACAAATTTGAGCCTCAGATAATTTATGAAACATTTGGCCACAAGAGAAAATGTCTAAGATGAAATCGATTACTGGGGGACTTATAATGTGCTAAGCATTTCTAAAAAGAGGAGGCATGTAAGCCATCTTTCCCTAGTGCCTTCTAGGGCCCATTTGTTTTTAATGTTTCAAAACCTCTTTCTGCCCTACAGGCCTTTCCAAGGAAAGTCTTTGCTCATTAGATAATCCTCCTCATAGCTCAAAGATAATAGGATAGGTTAAACTATAAGAAGACCTAGAAGAGGAAAAGATTTATTTGAATATTCATTAATGATGGTACTAATATGTATTATATCAAAGCTCCAATTACCCAAGCTATCTTGAAGTTTTGAAATCTTATTTTTAGCTCTCCTATTCAACACAATAGTTTCATAGTATCTTGTATTCCTTTCCCCTTCAAGTATCCACTTTGTCCTAACTTTCATTCTCCATAAGCTATCCTCCCTATCTAAAACATGATTCACTTCTTATTTAATATGATCTTTTTGTAGCATTAAGGAAAGGGCAAGTGACTTGCTATTTAGGCATTTAGCTGGTCAAGTTGTTTTATTAAGTGCCTCTTTTGTTCTCTAATAATCTCAAACACCCATTTATTCTACCTTCGAAATTTTGAGAAAAGTACTCCGATTGCATGAAGACAGTTATTGTAGTTTTTTCCCTAAATTTGTTTAATAACGAGAAGACAACCTTCATGTGCAAACTACATGGAACGAAATCTAAAGGTTAAGTTTTTAAAGGAAGAAATGCCCTTGGCAGAGTTTTAAGAAGCAATGTATAGTGATCAGGGGACCATTTCTTAGCATGATAATTTTTTATATTGGGAAACAAGTTCCTCCAATAAGTATTACGCCAACCCCTATTAATAGGATTCCAGCAATTGGACCTCTGACTTGAACCCAAGCTCGAGGCCTTCAAGGACTAACAAAGTGGATTTTCTCTTTCCAGCTAATGATAGAAGAGGCCAAGCTAATTCTAGCTATCAATTTACTCTAAATGCTAAGCCGAACAACTTCCTTTCTATCGGTTATAGTGTGTCGATCTAAGTCATACCCTGCTGGTAACTCAACCAATTTGCTGTCAGCTTTGTCATACTGGTAGCTCAACCAACTCTGCTGTTAGCTTTATCATACTTGTATCGACTAATTGCTCGACAATGCGTGTACCGAGTAACCCTGAGTGTATCCAAGCTAACATCACCTTAAAAGGATCTTCAAGTTTACTCAGCATCTCAGTTTAGTAACAACTAGACTGGCTATACAATTTTGTTTGTTCCTACCAGAAGCACCACCACTATTTGCCAGCCACGTATCCAAACGACTACGTGATGGAATCTACCGCACCAATCATTTGTTTTCTTGATTTTTAGTTTATACCCTTTTACATTCCTTATATTCTTTATCTTTCAGGAAATACCCTTTTTGTTTTTTTTTTTTTTTGGCTTTTAGTAATTCACCCTAGAATATCGGGTATAAATACCCTTGTACAATGCAACTTTTTGTGAGTTAATGTGCTGGCTTCTTTCATAACTTTTACCTTATCCCTTGAACAAGGTAACGTAGCGAATAACCTCACCGAGCTTCTCGTATATCATATTGAGTTAGTTTATGAGTCTACGAAGGTTCCTTAGTGCGTCATATCCTCGAAATCATTCATGAGATTTGCTTCTTTACTTTTGTTCTAAGCATTTCCACTCTTGTTTTCAAGCTTTTGGCAAGTATAGACCCACCCTCGATAAAATCGACCTTGCTTGCCCTTGGCATGACCTATCATCCCGATATTAGCTTCACAGTTCATTAGGGTAAGTTACATTTCAAACCTTGTTATTACTATGTCGTTAGTAGCATTGGTTGTGGCAATATGTTGTGGTTGTATAGGGGTTAGTCGCAGTGTTTTAGTAAGTAGTATTGTAGTGTGATAACTGTTGAGAAGTACTTTATTTTACCTTGTTTCGAGCCTTGCGAAAACTAGTAGGTTCTAACTAAGTTGTATTGTCCTTTGAAGTAACTGTCTGAGGTTGAGGTTTACTTAGATTTAAATATTTGAGTAGAGAACTGTACATGTATGGAGTAGCTAGTTCAAAAACAGTGATAATTGTCTTAATGAACATTAAGATCCCAAGTTTGTCGTTGAGTTCATTGTGGAAGCAATACTACATTAAGGAAAGAATGACTGATTCGAGTGTAAACACTAGCATTGGAGATGATAACAGTAGTGTTGTCCATAATGGCTGACAACCCCTACACACTCCTAGAAGAACGAATCGACAAAATGGCTAACTTGATAATAATAACGACCTATAGGGTAGCCTCATTATAACAACCCGTCGTATACTATATAGAAACTCCTAACCAATACCACTATTACTTTGGAGCTTCAATATATACATAAGGCATTTTTATAACTTAGGTACTCCAACCGATCATGTCAATTTTAAGAAGCATCGAGACATGTCCAACACGATAAATAATAATAAATAGAACAAAATATTTTATTTCATAGTCCAAATACACCACCATAAAGTTCTAAATCATATTGACTCCCTCACTTATAGTCCCACAAGTTTGAATATATAACTTACAATACCATAAGTAATTTAACTTAGAGATAAGATATTGTTATAATAATCACTAGCTCTCATGTTCTCTGCCATTCTTCTAGTAACCCTCATCAGTCTCACTTGGGCATACATGCACCTGGGATATAGCCAATATAGTGCCTATAATAAAGTAAATCTATGGGGGTGTAAGTGCCAACCACTTAGTGAGATATCGGTCATATCGTACGCATGCAAGGACAAGTTAGTTATCATATATTATCATGTTATGCATGAATAAGCATATGAATACAACAATATATATAGTCATTTGGAAACTGTGTATAGCCCGGATTTGCACCCTCCGATCGCTAAGAGTTAGGGAATAAGTACCAATACGCCAGCTCTAAGCACCACCACTCCGAGCTAGATCGCCATTAGCCTAATGTCTTATTAATTAATTATATAATAAATTACCATGAGTTTAACTTAAGCGGGTTTTTAATTAATATTAAAATAGTGATATGATACTATATATATATATATGCTTATGCTTAAGAGTGTAGATAACCCTAAGCAATTGCAAGGTGGACAAAGCCCCAATCAAAGGATGGCATTCCTTGGTACGCGATAATTTCCAAAGGTTAGGGCGAGGTTATATCGAATAAAGCATCACCCTTGTATAATATCTCTATACACTTGTGTAATGTTGACGACTTTCTTCATGCAGTCGTATGATGGATGTCTGATTTATATTTAGTTTCGATATTTGTTAGTTCAATTTATTTGGTAGCCAAACAAGTTTACAAACACTCCATAACATAAATATATGCAATTCATGATGTAACAACCTGTTGTGTTTATATATATATATTATGTTTCTTGGTACATTAAAATACATAGGTACCATGCATTTTCATTTCAAATACTATAATTTCAATGCAACTAAACTATAAGCACAACCAATGTGATAATCATTGAGAGTACTCACTCGTCCATGAAAGTCATTGATCGTAGTAGTCCTTAGAATAGTTAATGTCAAAATCAACATTACCTGTTGAATATATAAAAAGAAATGTAATAAGTACAATAGAAAATATTATTTAAATTTTACTAGTCGGTTTTCCTATAACTGTCTATATTTTGATTTAACTCCCACTAATAGTCAGATATATATATATTAGTTTGCCTTATTCCTACTATTGTTTTGATCATTATTTCCATTACACACACATATATATATATATATTTATTTATTTATTTATTAGGTCTTTAGGATTTCTTCCCAGTAGCTTACAGTTAGAAGAAAAAAATTTATACTATTTCTTTATTGTCCTAACTACCGTAGTCCATACATGCAGTAGCTGGCATTAATACATTTCCTATCTTCAACTAATTTAATTGTAACTTCAACCACGTAATGTTGTCTTGCATTTTTCCTATTATTATTGTTATCATTATTAACTAAAACAATGTTTATTACATCTATCTTTTATTCCACCTTGTCTTTATTCTTTCTATTATTATTATTAACAAAGACAATGTCTACTACAACTCTTTTTTTTTTCCTCTTTTCAAAATATGCCATTACTGGTTATAGCCATTCTTAAGTTTCCATTGAGTGAAACCTATGCTTAAAAAAACAAAAACCGCAAGATTTCTACAGCAATTCTCTCGTCTTCTTCCTCACCAAAACTCACAGATGAACACAACATAAGCTAACGTACAGCAGCTTAGAGAATGTGCGGAATTTCGGTAGTCCAACTGCGAAGCGAGATGCGGTTGTATTGATATGGGTTCCTTCTTGCGTTTTCCTTACACAATTAGGAAATGACATGAAAAGGAAGGACATGGTCAGTTTCTTTGTTTACGGAATTGCTAACAAATCTGAACTAAGAGCCTAATCTTCCTTGGTCTTTTGTTCGTGTTATCGAGCTAACTATGGGAGTCTTAGGAACTTTACGTCGACGAAATGGAGTTCATCGGTTCTGTTTGTGGCACTCCAACAAGCAAATCTGGAGCCATGAAAATGGAAATGAAGAGACTATGTAAGCAAATTGCTTTTAACTTGCACGAATGAGTTTAGAGTTAGCAATCACAGCTTACCTTAAAGTTTCGTTATCGGGGAAATGCTTGTACACAAGGGAAGATTGCTATTGAAGTTGGTGCTCTGTTTCTAGGTCGAACATACAGAAGGACTAGCCAATGTATGGAAAAGAAAGAAAAATACGGAGGAAGAAGGTGATATGAGGTAACCGTTTGAAAGGGCTTGTCGACGTGGCTCAAGGTGAAGAACAGCGATCTTCTTGGTTTTGTTCCTTCATTCTCCGAACATGGTTGTCACAATGATAATGGAGAAGAATTACAGTGATGTAAATATTTTTGGTTCTTTCTTAATAAAGAGGGTAGTGTGTTGAGTGTTTCTTGAGCAGATTTTCACCTAATATAAGATGTACTTGGTTGATCTTTGTGTATATTTTGAGACAACAAAGTATACATAGGTGGCACTAAATAGGTCACGTAGGATTTGTCTAGTTTGCTTAGTTGGGGGGCTTGGTTAAACTAACTATATCGGGGTGGTCTTTAGTAAAAAAAAATTGGACTTGGGTTGTGTGAGCTATAGTCTTAGGGAGAGGAAGAGAGTGAACTTGTGATGATGATGGGCTTAGCTTGAATGGATCCCATATGGAATGTTACCCAATTGCATGATGATAAGAAATGGTAAGTGATCTGAAATGTTATGTTCGTGTAATTGAAAATTGAAATTAAACTTATAAGTAACTAGCTTCTTATTAGTTTATAATTTCTAGTCATTATCTCTTATTATTATTGTAATTATATATTATGTTCGAAAGTTTCTCTTATTTTATTTTTATTTTTTTATATCTTTAAGGATTTTAAATAGTTCTTATTGTAGAATTAAAATAGATAGCGGATTTTCTTTTCTTAATATCTCTTAAAATTTTGGGGAGTTATAATAGCTGACTTAACCAAAGCTATTTATGCATTAGCTTTCCGACCTACTGATGTCACTTAGAACTTAAGCAGCAAGAGGACAAGTCCTAACTTGATAAAATCGAGGTAGTGGAATAGGAGAGTGTATGCAGATGAGAATTGACTTGGGAGAAATGGACAAAGAGGTGTATGTTGAGGTAGAGGAGCAAGCTTATGTACCCCAAGTTATCGACCATGTGAAGCTTCAAATCCCTAGCTTTAATGGTTCTAGAGATGCTGATAATTATTTAGATTGGGAAGAGAAAGTGGAATGAGTCTTTAACTATATGAGGATTGCGAGAAAGTAAGAACTGCCGTTATAGAATTCTCAAGTTATGCTACCATGCATTGAAGGAATTTCCAAACCATGAAGAGGCGAGAAGGATATAGAGAGATTAGCACTTAGCTTGAGATGAAAAAAGTACTTAGAAATAGATTTGTACCTAATACTTATTTGCAAGATACTTTTACCCGGCTTCAAGAACTAAGGCAAAGGAGTCGAATTGTTGATGAATATGTGAGGGAATTTTAGATGCTCAAGATACGTTGTGAAGTTAATTAGCCATCGACCCAAATAGTATCCAAGTTCCTTACTGGGTTGAGGAATGATATCCGAGATGTAGTGGAGCTTCAACAATTTACTACATTGGATGAGGCTATAAGCGTAGACTAACATGTGGAAAGATAAAGGAGAAATAAGTTGATTCGACCTCAAATTAATCGACTAGTTCAAAGCAACTAACTAACTTAAAGTGGCAGCTGGACACCTCAAAATACTAACTCTAATAAGAGAGCTGAAGTTATGACTGAGTAGAAGAGTCGCATTGTTGACCAAGAATTTCCCAAGAGAACTTATGAGAAGGGATAAAGGTTTAGACGAAAGAAGAGCTATATCAAGTGTTTTAAGTGAAGGATCTGGGCATACAATCCCTTAATGCCCGAATAGATGAACCATGATTATTAAGGGCGATGCTTTGAAGATTGAAGTAAATAGCTCGAATGAAGAAACTAAGGAGAAAGGAGAGTTAGAAGGAGAAATTGAGGTTAATGATGAGCTAGTTGAAGAGGATGTATTTGTTGAGGACTTAGACAAGCTAACCTTAGTTGTCAGACATATAATGAGCATTAAGCCATCAATTGAAGAAGAGCAAGCAAGAATTTGTTTCACATCACCTGTGAGGTGAATGAACGAGTATATGCCCTTATAGTGGATAATAGAAGTTTTACTAATGTAACATTTGCCAACCTGATTAAGAAACTCAAATTGCCGACCATAACACATCTAAGGCCATACATGCTATACTGGCTAAGTGAGAAATGAACACTACATATCACTTAACAAATGTTATTACCGATCTCAATTGGAAATTACTTTAATGAAATCCTTTGTGACGTACTACCCATGTGCACATCCCATGTACTATTAGGCTAACCATGGCTCTTTGATCAAAGGGTCATTCGTGATGGCTTCAGAAATACATATGTGTTTGAGAAAGATGGGGGGAAGATCACCTTAAACCTTATGATCCCGACCCAAGTAAGCAAGTTACAAGCTAAGCTAGCTCAAGGGTTAAAGACGACTTTGGTTCTAAGTCGAGCTGAGCTTCAAGAAGCCATTAAGTTTCACATGCCGACCTTCTTGTTAATTAAAAGACTATTAGAGATGAAGGAGCAAACCGTACTACCCGAGGAAGTCCGATAGCTATTGGATAAATATGTCGACCTGTTTCCCAACCAATTGCTTAAAGAGTTGCCCCTTTTCGAGGTATTAAACATTATATTGACTTGATATTTGATGTTGCTCTGCTAAATAAGCCTGCTTATAGAATGAACCTTAAGTAAACTATTGAACTCTAAAGACAAGTCAATGAGTTGCTGGAGAAAGGATGTGTAAGAGAAAGTCTTAGAACTTATGTTGTGCCTGCATTACTTATGCCAAGGAAGGATGATACTCAGCAAATGTGTATGGATAGTAAAGCTGTGAATAAGATCATAATCAAGTATAGGTACCCCACTTCGATGCTAGAAGATATGTTAAACGAACTGAGTGGTGCTAAAGTGCTCAGTAAGATCCACCTGAAGTTAGGATAACACCAGATTCGCATGAGACAAGGTGATGAATAGAAAACTACATTTAATACTCGGCGTGATCTTTATAAATGGATGGTAATGCCTTTTGACTTATCAAATCCCTCGAGAACTTTCATAAGATTGATGAATCATGTGTTGAAAAATTTGATTAGAAAGTGTATCATGGTTTACTTTGATGACATCCCTGTGTACAGTGCCAACCCACGAAGCCATTCAAACCATCTCCAAGCTATATTTGATATGCTTTGAGTCGAACGACTATTTAGCAACTTGAAGAAGTCTTGTTTTTGCTAGAAGGAAGCAATTTTCCTAGGATACGTAGTTGGTGGAGGAGGTTTGTGAGTTAATGATGAGAAAGTGCAACAAATGTGGATTGGCTAACCCCGAACACTTGTATCGAAGTAAGAAGTTTTCATGGATTAGTATTCTTTTACTGACAATTCATTAAAGGTTTTAGCACCATTGTTGTACCCCTTATCGAGCTGAGAAAGACGAACATTAACTTTAAGTGAGGTAAGAAAGAAGAGAGAAGTTTTACCGAAGTGAAGGAGAGATTAACCTCTATAACTGTATTGGCCTGCCTTACTTCGAGAAAATATTTGAGCTTAAATGTGACACATTAAGCATTGGCATAGGCTTTATGCTGATGCAATAAGGCCGACCTATTTCCTACTGTAGTGAGAAGCTATGAGGACCTTGGTTGAATTATTCAGTATATGACAAAAAACTCCTAACACTTATCCGAGTACCCCAAGTGTGGTATCACTATTTACTGCCAAGAGAGCTTGTCATTTACACTAATCATGATTCCCTAAGACATCTCAAAAGTCAGATTAAGCTATCAAAAAGACAAGCATGATAAGTTGAATTCTTAGAAGGTTTCAGTTTTGTAACCAAGTATAAACAAGGCAAAACCAATGTGGTTATCGATGCCTTATCAAAAAGACATGTCCTTCTCACTAAGCTATAGACTAGACTCTTAGGATTTACGAGTACTAAAGGGCAATATCTTCAAACCCACCCCCCCCGATAGATTCAACAAAATAGCACACTTTGTGTCCAGCACTAAAACTAACAATGCTTAGACTATTGCTTTTCCTTTTTTATAGGAGATTATTCATTTGCACAATGTGCTAAGAAGTGTAGTATCAAATCAAGACCCAAAGTTTCTGAGCCATTTCTAGAGGATTCTTTGGCATCAAAAGGAGACCAAACTAATCTTAAGCACTTCTTGTCACCCCCAGACCGATGGCTAGACAAAGGTTGTCTATCGTACTCTAAGTTCACTACTCTAAGCTACAATAAGGAAGAACATAACTGATTAGAATGTCTGTTTGCCCATGATAGAATTTACTTACAACCAAATGGTATCTAGCACCACCAAACAAACACCCTTTGAAGTCTCTATGGCTTTATCCTAGAGTTACCCCTTGATCATACTCTAACACCCATGCCTAAGCAAGAAGACCTCGAAGAAAGAGCTTGAATACAGTCCTTTCAACAAATCTATCAAGCTGTTGCTCGACAAATTGATCAAGTTGTAGAGAAGTTAAGGAAGAATGGTAAAGAAAGTAAGACAGTATAGTTCTAACCTGGCAATTTTGTATGGTTACACTTGAGCAAGAAAAGGTTTCCAAAAAAGAGGAAAAGTAAGTTGTTTGCTCGAGCCAAAGGTCCTTTCAAGATACTCCAAAAGATCAATGACAAAGCCTACCAACTGGAATTACCTAAAGACTATAGAGTTTATGATACTTTCAATGTTGTCGACTTCAGCCCCTACCAACCTAGAGGTGAATAGAATGAAAAACAATCGAATTTGATCCCAAATCTAAATCAACCTAAAAGGGATTATAGGAATTAAGCAACTGGATCTTTGACTTGAGCCAAAGCTTGAGGCCTTAAAGGATTGATAAAGCAAATTTTCTTGTTCTAGCCAACGCCAGCAAAGGCTGAGCTAATCCTAACTGCTGATCAACTCTACATGTTAAGTCAAACAACTTCCTTTTTGTCAGTTATAGTACGCCGATCTGAGTCATACCCTATTGATAACTCGGCCAACTTTATTGCCTGCTCTATCATACCTCTACCAACTAATTGCTCAGCAATATGTATGTCGAGTACCCCTAAGCACATTCGAGCTAACATCACCCCTAAAGGATCTTCAAGTCTACTCGACGTCTTAATTCAACAACAACCAAACTAATTGTACGATTTTGTCTATTCCTACCAAAAACACCACCACTGTCTATCAGCCATATGTCCAAACAACCATGTGATGGAATCTGCTGCACCAATCATTTTTTTTTTTATTTTTCATTTATACTCTTTTACATTCCTAGTATTTTTCTTCTTCTTTTAAGAAATACCCATTTTGTCTTTTCAACTTTTGGCAAGTTACACTAGAATATCGGGTATAAATACCCTTACACAATGCAACCACAACAGTAATATGAGATTAAATATACTACACCTTTCTCTTTTTGTGAGCTACTGTGCTTACTTCTTCCATAACTCTTATCATATCTCTTAAGCAAGGTTAGATGGTAAGTGACCTCATAGAGCTACTGATGTGTCATATCGAGTTAGTTCACGAGTCTATGGAGGTTTCTTAATGGGTCATATCCTTGAAATCATTCGTGGGATTTTCTCTTTTACTTTCTGTTTTGTGCATTTCCACCCTCATTTTTAAGCTTTCAGCAAGCTTGGATCCACCTCCGATACGGCTGACCTTGTTTGCCCTTGGTGCCACCTATCACCTATCTAGATGCCTTTAAATGAGGTTGAGTATTTTTTGTTCATTCCACCAAGTTACTTGGGTCCTATATATCCTAAATGCTTTTGTTGAAGCTCTTAACTCCCTATTGTTCATGAGGAGAAATGATATCATTAAAGTCTCCTATTATGCACCATGGTTTATCACCAATTGAATTTTTTAAAAATCTTAAACTATCTCAAAAAGAAGACTTATGAGAGGGATTTGGTGTAGCATAATGTCTAACCTTACAGAGAAGGTAAAATCCCTGAAGGGTTTGATAAGCAACATCTACATCCAAGACATTAGTGTTTCATAGCAATGAGATACCTTCACTTTAACCATCTACTTCTTCAATAGCAAATCCATCTAAAGGAAAGTTGTTTGAGAATGTATAAGCATTTAAAGAGCCCAGTCTAGTCTCCATCAAAACCTCTAAATCCAGAATATATTCACCTATAACTTCTTTTATAACATCCTTCTTTCTCTGAAAGTTCATCCCTCTCACATTCTAAGCCATGATCTTAGTATTCCCAACAGGTGTTGGTAGCTTATCTTCCTCCATTCTTTATGTCATCATTCTATACCAAATAAAACCTAGCCCAACTCTCCCTGTGCCCTTAATCTCCAAGAAAATTTACTTTAATTCTCTTATAAATTCAAGATTGCTATGGTCTCTTTCCTATTCATAATTGTTAAGGGGATATCCTCTCTTTTCTTCAAGAGTACTGCTACCAAGATGGTCCAATTTAGAATGTCCATATTTGGCATGTTTAACACTTGATCTAATAGAACCCTTAAGGTCCTTTCCCATTTCACCATTGACTGAGCCTTTGTGATGTTGTCGTTGGGGACTGCTATGTGTATCTATACAATATAGTCCCTCCTTGATGCTATGGTTAGGCCCATTCTTGATAGGTAAGTTTCCCCTTCTAGTCGTAGAACTATTATCGTTATCTTGGGAACCATGTGTGGGATGGTTACTTGATTCAGTATTCTCCTATCCTCTACTATTTGTATTCAAAATCTTTCCAAACGATTGCCCTAATCTATTGTAAGCAACTTATTGGTTTCCTCCCTCCATGGATGGTCTAAGTGTGGCCTTAGAATTTGGATCAAGAAGGTGAGGGTGACTTTATGTTCCATTTATCTTAAGCGGTTTTTGGGATTGATAACTTTTTTAAGAGAATGAGTGTTATTTCTTTTTTCTTTTTCCAAAATTGGGTCCTGTCTTAGCTAAGGGTTGAGCTTTAAAAGAAAAGTTTATGCCTCGACAGTCATCGTCTAAAATGGCATTAACTGCATAGCAATCACTTTAAGGAGCATCATTAGCCTACGCCGACATTTCGTTACCTAAGTTAATATCAGTCTCCTATGATTTGACATCCTCTAATTTTATTAGATTTTTCCTTATTTATTTCTAAACTTTCCTTTCATTTCCTTATGTATCTTTCCTCAAGAGTGATATCATTACACTCAAGTTGCCACCATTTGCTTTAAATTCCTTTTTATCTTTAATTTCCTTTTGATTTTCATAGGATTTTTATTTGTTAGCTCTTTTCCTTTCTGAATTTATTTGGTTTTTTTTTTATTAACTACTAATATCCAATCCCTACAGGCTTCCTTTAGGGGTAGTTCATTTTGTACTGGGTTTGGGTTATTCTTTGAATCAAATTTTTGTACATTATCACAACTTCAGCTATGATTATTTAGGGTTTAACTTTGACTCAAAGTTTCTTGCTCTATAGGAGCTAATTGATCCTCTTGAGAGGCATCCCTTGTGAAATTGTCTAAATAACTTTTCTTGATGTGCCCAACACATCCACATTTGTAACACGATAGTTTAGTCCTCTCATATTGCAATTGATAACGAATGTTTTCTACGATGATTATGTGGATTAGGAGTTGGTTAAAATTGACCTGAACACACAATCTAGTGAACTTTCATCTTTTGAGAGTTGGCTCATTTAAACTTCCTAATCTCTTTAAGAAGGCTAAATCATAATATTCAAGAAGAAGCTGACTAATTCTTACCTAGACAACAACCAAAGAAAAAATAGATGAGGAGACCCTAAAATTTGGCTCCCATCTTCTGATTGCTAAGAAGTGCCCATTGATAAACCAAGGGTTGTCTCAAGCTACAATATTTAAATGATCAAGATTTTGAAAAGAAATAACATAATACCTAAAGCCTATACTAACCATAGAGAAATTTGATGCAATGCTCCAGATATGTTTTATCTTTGTGACAAAAATTTATAACTTAAGGTAGCACAGTAAAGCTTAACAATTAGCAAATCTCACCATCTACCCTTAATTGTCTCTTCTTCTTCTTCTTCTTTTTTTTTTTATTAGAGGAAAGGGAATTTTTCTTAATACCTTAACCAATTGAGACATCCCCTTCAATAGTGCTGCTTTGGCCTCCCTAATCCTCTTGACATTCATTCATCTCCTCATTTGGAATAAGGGAGAGGAATTTGCATTTACATCTTACATTTTTCCCATAGCCATGTCTCTGTATGACTTTTTATTCAATACCTATTCCTCCAAAGAGACAATTGAAGGCCAACAATTTTTGGAAGAAGAACCAATCATATCTATTGAGGATTTGAGGTTTGTGTCATTTTTTCTTTTAATTAAGAGAAAGGGGGCTAAGGTTTGGGAGAGAACGGTTTGAGAGAGAATAGGACATGTTTAGAACTTCTACGTAAAAGAGAGAGTTAGCAATGTTGAAGTCAAGAAGAAAAAAAGAAAGTTGGTCATTATTTCTTTTTTATTTCTAAAAAACATTAAAATTATGAAAAATTAGAAGAAATTTGTAAATAATCGAAAAGTATGTAAAGCATAGCATTAAGCTACTTAAAAGTTGCAAATGAAGTCATTATTTATTCTTCTTAATTAATAAATATTTTTAAAACTAAAATAAAATTAGTTTTGGTTGGAAATTTTCAATTGATACATCATTTTCACATAAATATCTAAACTTAGCAAATATACCCCTTATATTTCATCTATGTGCATTTAGCCACATGAGGCAATGAAATTGAGTATTTAGATCCCAAATTTTTAGAAAAAGTGCTTCTTGATCCACCATACAACCATATTACTCTTCAAAAAATAATAAAAGTGATATTTTACTTTCTAATTATCTTATATAAGTGTAAAATAATAAATTAGGGTACAAAATACATGTATTAAAAAAATTTAGGATTTAACCACTCAATACTAAGGTTAAGCTAGTAGTCATAAGTGCGCATAGAGTACATTTAAGAAAATGTTTTGCAATTAATTCTAAAAATAAAGTTAGAGCCTTTCTCACAATTTACACACATATGGAACCACTTGCTACAATAAGATAAAAGAAATATCGTGGGATTACACTACTTAAATAAGCTTTGGAAGTTTCAATTCTTAATTTAGTAAAACTTCTAGAGATCCATTTTGGTTAATTCATATAATGACATCAAACCCTAGAATTTTTCGTCTTGATCTAAATCTTAAACCAAACCCTAAATAAGTCCCAAAAAATCAATGATTGAATTGAAATAACAAGATTTGGAATCTCTTAGAATTTAGCTAATTATTTTCCTTAACTTGAGACACTAGATTAATAATTAGAGTTTAGATATATGAAGAAAATATAACAAAATGATTAATCTATCTTTCCTAAGCCCTAAATTGAAAGAATAACTTAATAGGATCCTATATCAAATCTCTGTGCCTAATTTTTTGTGGATTGAAACTACAAAATGAAAACAAAATCTAAATGGGGGAAATTAACCAAAACTAATTAACTAAACTCTTACTATGTAGTTGACCACTTTACCCCCCACCTGCAGCCCCAACCCACCCACCCCCCCCCCCCACCCAAATTAACTATTTTGCATCATTTTGGACCTAATTAACCATTTCATCTTCCTAGTCAACCTATTTTATTGGTTTTGCTTTAACCTTGTTTTAAACACCTTTAACCTATTTTTTAATCCAAATTAATTTAGAAACATTGCTAAAACCAAATTTTAAACAAGAAATAAATTAAAATAAGATGTATGGAAATCGATTTGATCACTACCAATTTATCTGGTTATGGGAAGCATAAAGATGCGATATATTAATTTACAAATAAACAAGTGGAGGTGAATGACTATTCTACTTGCTTGTTGGATATCTACTTAGATTAGTCAAATAATTGAAAAATTGACTTCTAATAAGTGAATTGAAATCAATTGTTAGTTGGATGTGATAAACAGTTTGTTCATTGTCTATTGTGGGTTCAACATTAGAAATGAAATGGTTGATGGTCAGGTACAAATATCACCATGGGTGGATACATCAATTGCCGATATGGTGGAAACATGGCTAATGAGGGTCAAAAATATGGTTTGAACCCGTTCGTCGGATTGCCGTAGCAATATGGGACACTATTTTCGTTAAAGAACTTCTCGCTTTATCTGTAGGTTTTTCAAATGAATTTATTTAACATTATTTAAAATTTTATGCCCCAATAACAACTATTTTAGCAAATCAGAAATCGAAAAAAAGAAAATAAAACTACTTTTTGCGTTACTTGTCAGAGGAACTAAATTTTCTTAAAAACCCAATATTATTGAAAAGAAACCCAAAAAGTGAGTTGCTTACCATTAAACATGTGTCAAGGAACTGTCGATCTACATGGTCTAATACAAATATTTCAGATGGTATAAAATATGTAAAACACAGCAATATTAAGCTGCAATTGAGCTGTGATGTGTTGATGAAGAGAGTAAAACACTGTAAAACGAAGAAAGCAACGGAAAAAAGGTCTAGTGAAGGCTCTGACAATGCTTAATGGGCCTTACATAATGAGGTGAAGTTACATCTTCGTTCTCAAAGAAGGAGAAGACACCATGGACAATCTTTAGTTAAAAACGGATTTCCATAAATTGCAATTTTCTGTAATTTTTTCCTAGAGCTTCATGTAGTATACGGTAAGGGCATGCTTTATGTCGACAAAAAGGGACAAATTGTATCCTCGACGTGTGTTTATCAGCTTTTAGTAAAGTGTTTTATATTTTGCATTTAATGTTTGTGTTAATTGTTCATAAACTTTCAAAAATCCACTTAATTGAGGCGAAATGGACTCCGGTCAGCATGATGAATCCCGTCGGAGAGATTCACAAGCATGGACATTATACCTAAGAAAATCAAAAACAGCAAATATACATTCGTTTAGATATTAATTATGAGGTTCAAATGCGAATATACATTTTAAATTAATATCTCAACTACTGTGATATACACTTATGATTATAGATGTAATGAGTTTATCTTCTTTCACGTTAATATTCTGATTTCGAAATTTCAATACCAGTAAAAAGGGTTCCTTTGACCATATTTTTATAAAGCCAAATTGATTAAAATTAATAAAAAAAAAACTCTTATTTTTTCCATGGGGCTTCACGTGGTGGCACATGCACTGTTCAGCCAAAGGAATATATATATACACATAGCACACGTGAGTGAACCCACACGTGCAATTCCCTTCACAGGTGTGTCAATCCATATGCTGGTTGAACATGGAAAGATCCTTTGCCCTAACTAGGTTTACCAAAATGTCCGATTAGGTCACATCTTTGAGAAGAAAATGCAAAAGTGTATGACCTAAAATTAGGAACCATTTCCTTGTGAACTATGAATAATATAGAATTATGGCTTCCTTTTTCTTGCTTCAATATGTCATCCAGAAAGAGACTCCTCACCTCCAGAATTAAGATATAATTCACCTTAAAAAAAATAACTCTTGCCTCGTTTTGATTTCTGATCCTCACAAGATACCCAAATTTTGGTATATACCTTTTTCATTGAATAATAAATACATTAGCTGATAAAATCCATATTCGATAAATGTAATAAAACTGCGATGCTGATAGCTTAGGGGGAAAGAATAAAGGTGACCTTCAGACCATACAATTCTGACAAATATTTCTGTTGTTGTTTTGACACATAGAAAAAAACAAGCTTATATCATATCTTATTATCATTTTTATTTACATATATCAAGATTCTAAATCCTACATGGTATCCCTGTATGTATCTTGCTAATCATATACTATTATAACTGAATGATATATCATATATATCTTATGTCTGTTTCTCTCTAATTTATAGCAATATATAAATGGAAGAGTCATGAGTGAACATACCACTTGATGAGCTCAGAGAAACTTTATGCATCGTGTTTATTACAATATAGCAGAAATTTAATATGTTGTAGCTGTGATAATACAATCGAGCTAGACACCGAGGCCAACATCATGTCTATGTTTTGTAACGAGATGGATATACGTTTTCGCATGCAAGGTTGAAGTATTAAAGATAAGGAAAACGTTAAGGGGGCTTGGAAACTTAACAGTTAAAAGAAGATTTTATATTTTTTCTTACATTTATTTCTCATGAAATACGTAATCAGCTTTAAAAAGACAGAGAATTTTTTTTCCTGAACTTATTAATTAGTCCAATCAGGACTCCTTAAAACTAAAGAAATAGATCTTCTAAAGTTTTTTGAAGTTATAAATGAATGAATGAATGAAAATGTTTAGATTTTTTAGATATCTTATATCATCATTATAATATATTTTTTTATAATATATTATAATGATAGGATTTTAAGAGAATAATTAGAAAAAAAAAACTTTATTTTCAAATCCAGATCCACTTACAGGCACAATAAACGAAAATATAAAATGAGGATTTAAGGAACATGGTACGCTACACTAGACAGATGCATGACATTTCTGCTGTTCGTATAGAAAGAGACAGAGGCCTGGTGAATGAGAGGCACCGGAAAGACACGATCCTCCACCAGTTATCATAAATGAAATGAAAAATGTAGGCACTATAAGATATATTTCTCATGAATTAATTGTCCCATATTCCAATACACATTGTTTTATTTTAGTGTCCATTTAATACAATATCTTATTATCTTGCATTGCGCTCCCCAAGTTTAAATAGACACTTGCTTATGAGCAAGAATAATCTTTTTTAATTTTTTTTTTCCATCTAAAGAACTAAGCAATATAGATTAAATCAACTAGTCGAATTATTTTCGAATGAAGAGAAATCTTAATAAATGGAAAGGTTTATAGAATACATGTTACACGTAAATGGGTTATATTCACGGCTATCTTAGGGCAACTCCTAAAAAACAGTATGAAGTAAGCTTACTTGTCAAAAATTATCCCATGAAATTGCATATACTAGGAAATACTACAAAATAACAGCCAAACAAAGTACAATTTTATACGGTTGTTCATCAATATGCACTGAGGAAACCCATTAACACTATTTTATTCGAAAGTTGAATGAGATATTTTGAGTGCAAATCTAGTAAATTCATCTTATTAGACCTACCATGCAATCAAACCTAGATGAACAAATCAAAATATTAATATATTTGGTTTCCCAAATTTATAGTAGTTACATCTTCGCTAAGACCTAGAAAATTTTTATTATCAATCGAGTCTGTGAATATACAACCTGTAGATATATTGGATTGAGAGTGTCAAAGCTCAAATGTGAATAGCTCGAGTCGTATGCTTTATATATAAAAAGATGAGTGCTATGCTTTTTAATAACCCTTTTAAGTCAGATGCCAAAGAGAGTGATCAAGGGAAGGAACATGCCTTCTTAATTAGTAGGCCAGCATACTGTTTTGATAGTCAAAGAAACTAAAGTGCTTAAAGTTTTGTAGTACTTGATCTATGGATCAGTGGCAATTTCAGTGTAGAAACTTGTGTCTTTCACCTAAGGTCCCACAAAGAAAAGCTAAGCAATTTGGCAATCGATAACCACCACCAGATTATCTCATTGACGGACGAATGAGATTAATAAAGTTTTCTATAGCCGCTAGTGGGCATCCAAAAGAGATGCGTATAAGTTCAAAAGCCTTTTAAAGTACTTACCAAATACATGAGCCTATAATGGAATTTTAAAACAGAACAAGTCGGTGTTGATATATTATGTTCCTAGTCTATCAATCCAAGCCTCTTTAAATCATCCCAAATAGGGATCTAATCATTTGTATCATGTTAGTAATTCAAATAATTACTCTAAATCATCATCCAGCTTAGCCTTATTTAATATGCTTGCATTTTTTAACCCCTCTACATGCTCATATGTGGCATGCTATTATCTAAAACAGTGGTTAGTATTTTTGTTTTTTATTGGCCAATCATCTATATAAATATTTTCTAACTCATAAATTTTCGACATGACTGTTATTAACAATCCACATAATATATTAGTATAATTAAATTTTCTTTCCTTCCTTATGCTTTTCTTTAATCAATAATATCATTTTACCATATGATGAGATGGTTAAACGTTCAATTTCAAACCTTATGAAAAGTGACATTAAAAGAGATTACTCCCTATGCAAATCCTTACACAAAAGTAGATCCTGTTGTTTTTTACTCGTGTCAAACAGTTCCTAGCATTGTGACTCGTAAGAAGCCTGCAAGCCATTGTCCATGATCCTTCCTCCACGACATATAGTTAAAAAGATTATAAGGCTCAAAAGGGTTAGAAGAATTTGATGAGTAGAACTTATAGATAAAGTGACATGTATCGAACTTTAATAGCATATTAAAATCAACACGTGGTCATGTTCTTCCATAAAAATACTTTGAAAACTAAAATAGGAAAAAAAAATTAATGATTCACATAAAATAATCAAACCTCAATAACTGATTTTATACTTCTTTTTCTAAACTTTGATACCCACATCTTTCCTCGATTTCCATCACTGCATTTTACTACTTTTCATGTTAATTTCATGAGTTGGAGCTATTAAAGATATTTTGTTATTTCATAATCACAACAACATCGAATTAGTGCTCTTTCATTTTTATGGTGAATGTATACGCGTTAAATTGTACTAAATATAAAGAAAACTGTAAGATACTAATTTGCCAAGAATAGGACATCGCAATCGACACCTAGTGAAGGAATGACAGAAAGTGAACAACGTAGGAAAAGGACAGAAAAACTCTATACAACTGTCTTGTCAAAGATGCTCTAGATTTCTGAAATTAATTAGGTTTGAGATTGAAGTCAAAAAGTTGCTACAGTCTTTTCCCCGTTTTAATGAAAGACGGCGCTGTGCTTGCTGTTTTCCTTCAAAAACATATCCATGAAATATCTAGATAATTTTTATTATTAATTTATAAATTAAAAAATATATTAAATAGTAGGAATCCAAATCCAGAAGTATTATTAACTTAGGCTGGTGTATGTCTATTTTTCTTACCTCTTGATTTAAAATGTGCACATATTTGAAAACTTAGTTTATGCGTGGGCTGATCAGGATAGTTTACATATAAGAACATTTACAGGCTATTTTATATATGCAGCCATAATTATTTTAAGGTTTTGTTCCCACGAGCTGCTGACGATGCTTCAGTCTTTATCCAAACTATGAATTCTCGCCATATAAGCAACAATAGAATAATGTTAGAACAAACTTTGACCAAAAAATCTAATTTCTCTCTTCCAAGGAAGGAGTTCTACTTCACTCGACCTTCTTCTTTTTTTTCTCCTTTTAATTTGGTTTCTAGTGAATACATTAAATCCATTTCATGATGTCGTAATCCTCATAGGACAAGACTAGATCTAAAAATAAAATTTCAAAGATAAGGTAACATTTGTTTTGCAAAAATTTAAGGGAATGAGGTAGATGAAATATCTAATACCATGTTTGATTTGCAAATTAGATGTGATATTGGAAATAATCCCTCAAAGAACAAGATAAAACATAAAAATTTTATACCATCTAACAAGTGGTAAAGGAAAAAATGTTACTTGATAAAATATAAGTTTTATAAATCATTTTAGAAAAAAAAAAAAAAAAGAAACCAAGTACTCCTCTAAAAGGCCTTGCACTAAAATTTTGTAAAAGCTTATTGTGCTTGTTCTTCAGTTCTAACGCTATCAAAGTAATACCCATGAAGCATAACGTATTTAATCTGAGTACGTATGACTGAACAACTTCATTTCAAATTGGCGTGAATGTGAATAAGTTAATTATTTGTGCTTTGTTATTTAATTCGTTTTATATGAAATGAAATTATGTATGATAAATTGAAAAATTATGTAGATAACCTTTGGAATTTACTAAAAATAAATGGTAACTCTTTTCTTTCCGAAATTAATCACTTATCTCCCCCTTAATTACTTGCAAGCTAGAGTATTTACTTCAATTGCTTATTAAAAAATTAACTTTGAGTTAGATAAATGGGAGGCCAAATAAAATTATACCCAAACTCTAAGTTAATGGTAGGTTAAGTATACTTTTACACATAATCCAAATTCAATAAAGATACTAAGGTAGTCATAATTTGGTGATATAAATACTAGTATTCTAATAAGATAAATTAGATTCGACTTCACCTTTCAATGATATACATTTTAGTTGGCAAAAGAAACAAAAAATTCAATAGGGGCAATGAGGTTGTGGAATCAACCATTTAACCTATTCATGAGTGTCTTGATTGAAAATAGGAAGGAAAATGCCATGGCTACTTCCAATGTAGCCTACTTCTTAATTTACTATAATATTAATTGAGTGCTCTATACACTTACTTTGGTATGTTTTCTCAAGTATGTTATAATTTAGAGGAGGGAAGATTCCAATTTGATTTATGTTATTAAAAGATCAGTATTCATACTATTAAACTATAATAATTTAATAATTAACGTATTATAATTTCCTTGATAATTATACCAAATAAATACAACCAAAAACCTATAAAGAAAACTAATATTATTTTTTTGGTATAAAAAAGAAAAAAAATTATTATATGTTGCGTGCCTAATGTGCCTAACAATTCAGTACTAAGCCCACCTTTATTTATATCCAAGGTTGTCTCGAATCAACTTCCCTAACTTCCACATTAATGTTCACACCAAAACATCAAATCTCATGAAACCTATACTACCAAATCTACATTGGTCCGTTTAAAGCTAGCCAATACACTCTTTCTCACTATCTCTCTGGGGACAAACATTTCTTTCAAACTTGTTCCTACAAATTACAAATGAGTGATCAATCTTGGAAACCCACCAGCCAAGAAGTAAGTTCTCGTGCAACAAGCAATTATTCTAAAGAAGAGAGTAGCTGGACAATGTATTTTGATGAATTCTTCATCAACAATCATAAGGATAGGAAACTTCATTCTGATAGTAAAAGCCAAAGCTTTTCTACAGTCTCTGATGCTGCTTGTTCGGGTATGCGGAAACCTGAAGCCGGCTTCCGGGGTGGAAGTAGTAAAAGATCGAGTCATGAAGAGGGGGAAATTAAACCAGGAACGGTTGATGATGCTTTAGAGGATACTGCTAGTTCTCCTGTTGCAAAGCAGTGGAGGTCGAATTCAAGTTTGTCGCACTAACAAATGTAAAGCCATATCTTTTTTACTTCCAGTTTTTGTGTTACCAGCAGGATTGTTTTGGTTAATGTTCGCATAGATCGCGATTTTAATAGAATTCTGTCATATATATATGGCACATAAAACCTTATCAATACACAAAAATATTAATCATAAATATTGATATACATACCATATGTGAAATAATACATGATTAAATTTTTATGGATTCATCCAACCGTGAATTTTTATTTTGTTGGCTCTAAGAGGATGTGAATCTCAATAATGTCCTAAAAGCATTTTCAGCATGTACTTAAAACAATATAACGCCCTTCAGAGTTAAATAATATAGTTAGATATATCTTCTTTTTTTTTTTGTAAAATAAGGCAACATATGTCATCTGTTTTTTCTTTTTTTTGTTGGACTCCGCTTCCCTCTATCCGCGAGTTTCTTAGCCATATTAGAAATTAGTAAAAGCAATTCGTAAATATATATATATATATATATATGGAGAGAGAGAGAGAGAGAGAGAGAGAGAGAGAGAGAGAGTAGTCAAAGCATTTCGCAATGAAAAATGAAAATCAATAATTGATGCGCTTTGCTGTTAAAATTTTTACAATATTCTTTTTAATAATAGGCTACCTCGATTTGGTTTACTTGATTCCTAAATAGTGAGTTCAGATCGATCAAAATTTTCATTCACCTAAACCGTGGAAACATATAGTTAAAATTGATGTTATGTTACCTAGTGATGGGAAGAAAATTGGCCCAAATTGATATTATATTATCTGGTGATAGATATCCCATCCGATTTTGCTCTTGACAAGATGGAAAAATATGCATCATTTAAGGCCTCCTAGCATGAAGTACTTATGTTTGAACTGAGTTTGAAATCTAATCCATCTTAAGATGATTGATGGGGCGATTTAAAGGTAACCCAATGCAAATGAATCTAGAAGGAAGAAAATGTTTTCTATAATTATTCATCCATCCTATCAAATATTATATATGTTTTAATAATTTCATAAAAAAATTATATTAATTTTTGTAAACTTATCAGAGGATACCTCTCTTATGAAATCCAATCTCTTACCTTTTTTTTTTTAAATTTTTAAGTTAGTATGTTCACTCTTTAATGCTTCTTTTCTTGTTTTCATTTTTTATAAATTATGTACTATTTTTCAATATTTATTTAAAATTTTATACCATTTATATTCATTTTTAATCAATTCCTTTCATATTTATGACAAAGTTTTAAAAGTATGAGCAAATATTTTATTTATAAGTTTTAATTTTTGTTATTTACGGATAATATTTATATGATTGTATTATAAGCTAGATCCTCATGACTTGGATAGCATAACCATTGAGATCGGTTCGATTTCATCCAACCTTTATAATGTACCTTTAATATGTGAAAATGTTTAAACACCAATTTAACTTGAGTAATCCAATAATAGAAGCCAAATCCAATTCAATCAAACGCAACTCAACAAAGAGCCAACTAATCCCAACCTTAAAATGGCTTTAAACTTTATTTCTCACTCCGAGACTTCTAGTGCTACATGCAATAAAGAGGGATAAGAAGGAAGAAGGAAGAAGGGGTATCTCTGCAATATGAAAGAGTCAAGTATCCTTTGATGTATTTGATATCTTTAAAATTGTTTATCAAATAAACTATGTTAGCATTTTATCAAAGTTGTTGTACCCTAAGAATATGAATAACAATCTTCAAATTAGATAAATCATATTCAAATCCCCCTCCATTGACTTATAATGTAGTTGGCATATATATACACATACATACATACATATATATATATTAGAATTGCAAAAGAAAATATGTAAAATAGATAGTCATCGAGAAACTTGTTAAAAAACAAAAGCAACTATCTTAACCCACTGTATGTAGAACACTAGGCTAAACTTAAGAAACAAAGGGGGGGGGGGGGTTGTTGCGGGTGTGAGTAAATTAAGGTTTTAGGACAAATTGAAATGCTTTTCGAAATTATCAATTGAATACAATAACAAAAATGATTAAGACAATGATAAAATAATAATAAGTATAAAAATTAAAAGAGATAGAGATAGAGAAATTCAAGTTCAAATATAATGTAGAGTTCAAACCACCCCCTAATCTTTACGGACCCACAATGCCTTTAATCAAAGACTTCACACTACTTTATTAATTCCTCAATACAATGCTCAAATAGCTACACAAGCTTATACAATCACTATCACGTACAATAATCTTAAGCGTAGTGCTTTTTTCTCTCTCAAGATTGTAAACATAAGAACTCACAAGCACTACACATTAAGTCTTACTTATTTGCTTGTAATTTAAGAGTACAAAAGACAAGTAGGAAGTAACGAGGCCAAGGAATATAAGAGAATATCTTTTTATTATAGTGGAATATCGGTTCTCAATTCTCTTTAGTCGGGTTGTTAAGTATTTATACTAACTTATTGAATTCTTCTCGTTATCACGCATTAAATGCTTCAATGGCTACTTAAAATAAACTTATTGGCATGACGGTAATGTCTTCTTGCCGTCATGATTGTAAATAATATCACTATTGGCAAGTGTGCTCGCAAGTGTACTGGCATGTTAGCTCTTGGGGATCATAAGGCTTTTCTTCTTACTAACTAAGACTTTACACCGTCAACCTGGTTATTCCTTGTGCTGTCATGACAATAAGCTAAATTTGATCATTTGATTACCACTAAAAAATTAATTGATGTATTTAATTATTAAGCAAATTAATTGATCTTATTCAATTAACTCGATATAATCAAGTAATACTTAGTTTAATTATCTACTTTTGTTTTGTTCGCATCAAAATTAATTAGTGAACCTTTAGTTCAACAATCCCCCCCTTTTTTATGAAGACAAAACTCTTATATTCTTAAGAATTCCCCTTAAATTTAGCACTTGATTTTAAGATATTTTACAATTGAATAAGATTAAGCAAGTGCTTGCAAAATGAGAGTATTGATTCTTTTTATGATAACTTCATATTTTGATATATCAATTTTACAAGGACTTAAGATATGCCAAATTATAATATAAGTCTAAAAAGCTAAAATGAGATAACTATTATCTAATCAACTAAACAAAATATAATTTATCCAATCTAAGCAATTTTATACTTTTTGACTCTCTAACAATTTGAAAATTTCTCTCCCTTTGGCCTTATCAAAAAGATGAGGACCCATGCGATGAAGAGGGAAGAGATTCAAGTAAAAATTTCAGCAGAGTCCTAACTTAAACCAGAGAATATGCCTCCTGCAAGAGGAAGAACAAAGAAAACATCGAAACTTGAAAAGAGTAATGAAACAACCAGCAATAATGTCCAAGAATAGTAAAAATTAATAAAACAAGTAAGAGTCATCAAAACTTAGCACAAAGAGCTAAGCCCCACCAATACAGGCCATCAAGGACCAAAGTCCATCAAAAACAAGATAAAGAAAACATAAAGTGGCCAAAAGCTAAGTCCATAAACAAAAACATAAAACAAACTAAACTAGAGTTGGCAACTTAAGCAGCAAGTGGATCTTCATCATGAGCTAGAGGAGGAAAGAGGCAATGTAAACTCCATAAATTTAACCTTTTGAGTATATAATCAAATATGCATACTATAGATGATTTCTCTAAGTTAATCGAGCCAATAAGTTTAAAACCAATTAAAATTTTAAATTTGAAACTCAAAACAAGTATAAAAAACCATAACTTATTAATCGAAACTCCAATCATGTACAAAAACCTTAATAAATATATGTAACTGTAAGAAATTAATCCCGAACTTGATAAAAACTTTAATTACAAATGAAAACTCTAAATTCTATACGTGTGTACATATGAGAAATTGAATCCGAACCTAATCAAAACCTTAAAGACTAAAATTTTGAACTTATAAAATACTTAAATTTACCTCAACGGTAATAAAGACCTAAACAAGTATAATTACTGAACGATATGCTTAATTGTGTAAAATTATTAACGAACGATTATAGATAACTTTCAAATGCTAGTAAACATAACAATACTTAATTAATTTATAAAATTGATAATATTATCTTATAATCGATAGTAACTCTCTCTCTCTCTCTATATATATATATATATAAGTAAATTAGTATTATAAATATATTTAGTTAATTGAACTTTAATTTCTTTAGTATTTGTTATTTAAGTATTATATAACTAATGTTACTTTTATACTTCATAATTTTTCTTATAATTATAATATATGTTATTATTAATATTATTTATAGTATTAGAAATGCTTAAAGAAAATTCACAATATTATATTTATGTATGTCTTCATTTTCCTTATTTTCTTTTCTTTTTTTACTAAAATATGCATGTTACATGCACACAACATTATTACAACATTTTATTTCAATGTTGACTAAAAGTCAACATGTCCTTTTAATTTCATTTAATGATCTTTTTCTTTCCTTTTCTTTTTTCTTTTTCTTTTTCTTTTTTTCACATTCTCTTCTAATGTGGCCATGACACCTAGAGGGCCTAGAAGCACCCTTAAATTTCTTGAAATTTCCTTGATTAATGCTTGAACATCTCATTTATTCTTTCCCCTTCCCATTCGAAAATTGATCCCCATATTTTTCTATCCTCTTCACTCACTTTCCTTCCATTTTTTTATTACATACTTTCACCTAATTTTCTACTTACAAACTAACCTATCATTCCATCCAATTTTAACATCAAAGGAAGGAGGAAAAAGACTTTTCTTCAAGAGTACATTAAGACAAGTAAATATCTTTCCTTTGTGTATTCAATAATAATTCTTTATGTAAACTATAGTATATGTATTTCTTTGTATTATGTAACACTTAGTGTACTCATGGATATCATATATTGAGTCTGTATTTTATAATATTGTATTAGAAACTTTATGTTTAAGTATTAGATTTTTAGAGTGAACAATTTATTTCTTGTGCAAACTATGTCTGAACGTGTATGTATATACTTATATGTAGAGTCATAATATAAATTTAGTTGGTATATGTACATATACACAAATATATACATGGTTTAAGTACATATACATAAGAATATCTAATATATATATATACATATATAGGAGTAAATAAGAAAACAAGACAAGAAATATACATAAACACATACATATACGCTATATATATAAATATATATATTATAGGATATACATAAGCTTACATATAGGTTATAATAAGTAAATATATACATGTATAAAAGTACATATAATATTAAGTATAAATACATATATAAGTATATGTACATGTATGTAAATACATATAATTATAAGTATGCTAAAAGTATAAATATGTATATGTATGCATGTATAGGTATACATATGATAATAATATACTATAAGTATATATACAAGTATATGTAGAAGTATATATACTAACATATTAAATATACATAATACTTAAGGATACATATGTACTATATATATATATATAAATATAAGTATATACATAATTATAATATACTTAATTAATATTATATCATAAAATATATATGTATATATGTATGAGGGCTGAAACCCATAAAGGATAATAAAGGCCCATAATAATTTAATTAATTAATTATAATAACATATAAATATATATAATAATAAAAAATTTGAGAAATATAAAATGTTTAATAAATAATAATAACATATATATATATATATATATATATACCAAAGGAATACAAATATATATACACTATAGATTTAGGAATCCGATTGGACTAGTCACATACGTGCTGCGTGAGTAATGTGTTATACGTAATTTCGAAGAAATGAAGTGAAACTATTATCTAAAGGGATTATTAGGTGAGAATAAGATAAGAAGGAGGAATAGGCAATCTCAATGTCTTAAATGCACAAGTGACAAACAAGGCAATCATGGAAGATGTCAGGTGTTTACCTTGTAGCTTGAGTGAATGAGATCAATTTTTTGACTAACTTACTTATTTGATATTAGAGAGTAGAGATTTCGTAAAGTACTATTATTTCTCTATTCTCTCTAAGAGTTCCAAATCAAGAGGAAAGACTGAGTATTTATAATCTCTTGGATAAGATAACATCCATCAGATCATCTAGGTGATTAACAGCTGAGATAAAGCTTGCTCAATTCATAGTTATCCAGAATGAGCTAGCTAATGTGCCCAAAGATAATAGCCTTTCCTGTAAATGCTGGAGCTTGCTTGAGAAAGGTTAGAGGTAAACGAACCGATCCAATGATCCTTGTTCCGAGCCCACCAAGCCAAATCTTTCTAA
>JAMXBB010000001.1:118611452-118813072 GCA_024138015.1 Lumnitzera littorea | reverse complement strand
CTAAGTGAAGAGATTCCGGTAAATAATTTAGGATTAGGGTTAATATGCTTGAGAAAGATATTAGCTTTAATTGTGAATCCCTCCGGTCAAGAATTATAGAAACTGAATTGAATACATTTTAAAAAGGTTACATGTTAAACACTAGGGGAAATAATTCCTAAATACATCATTGCATACTTGAAGTCGTTAGTAGTTTATTGTTTCTAATTTGTTTAATTAAGTCTCATAATTAGTTTAATTTGTTAATTTCAGTATTTTTAATTCATTCAACTTATCACAATTTTCTGGTTAGATAATAAAGCTATAGTTAATATTAGTACTCAAAATCTCTGAGGGATCGACTCGGACTCATATCCGACTATATTAAAATTGATAGGTGCGCTTGCCTCGTATCAACACGTTTAAGCATAGTAGGAACAAATTTTAGTTTTAAGGCTTTATAAGGTATAAAATCACTACCTAAGTTCCTCAAGATCAAATGTTAAGCATAAATATAGTTAGAAAGCAAGTATGGATTCTTCCTCAAATTCAAGATAAGTTTGTGCTTCAAACATGTTTGAAAAATACCAAGAAGCATAAAAGATGCATGATCAATCGAAGCAACATCCATATAGGCACAAATAAACATAAGATATCTCAAATAGCACTTAGTTCCTCGTAAGGGTCTAGAAAGGTTAAATTTGCACAAAATTGACATTTGATAAGAATAATCATTCCACTATGATTTAATTATGAAATAGAACATGCGAGGACCAATTTTGGGCATGGAAACTAATATACGATAAATTTGTGTATATATGAGCTTGAATACTTATGAATGACTTCAACTATGCTTGAAACATGCTAAATATCATTTTTAATGTATGAAATTCATATGATCAAGTTTCTTAGACCTCATAGTGTGAATTTTGCCGATCAACCCACTTAGTATAACATTTTTGCTCAAAAACGTTATCTTGGTTCTTATGTGTTTAGCATTTATCTTGCATGATCATTCTCAATTCTCTTTTTAGAGTGCAAAACCTTTCCTCACTCAAGGGTTTTGTAAAGATATCAGCTATTTGATTGTTAGTATCAACAAATTCTAAGCAAATATCATTGTTTTGCTCATGATTATGAATGAAATGGTGTCTAATTTCTATATGCTTAGTCCTTGAATGTTGAATTAGATTCTTAGTCAAATTTATAGCATTTGTATTATCACATCTTATTGGGAAATTAGTAAATTTTAGACCATAGTTAAGCAATATTTGATTTATTCATAGTACTCGGGTGCAATAACTATCGGTTGCCACATATTCTACCTCAAGGTAAAAAGTGCTGCTAAGTTTTGTTTCTTTGAATGCCATGATACTAAAGAATTACCAAGGCAGTAGACATGTGTTATTTGTGCTTTTCCAATCAACTTTACAAACGGTAAAGTCAACATCGAAGTATCCAATAAGGTCAAATGAAATGAACTTGGGATACCACAAGCCAATTTCAATAGTGCCTACAGGATACCTAAAGATGCGTTTGACCACATTCAAGTAAGATTCTTTAGGGCAAGATCAAAATCCTGCATAAACACACAGCAAACATGATATCGGGCCTAGATGCAGTTAAATATAGAAGACTCCCTATCGTGCTCCTATATATCTTTTCCAAAATGTTCTTTCCACTTTCGTCTTTATCAAGTTTTAGAGTGGTGCTCATTAGAGTTGGCTTAGTCTTGCAATTTTCCATTTTGAACCTTTTTAAGAGCTCTCTAATGTATTTGGCTTGGTTAATGAAGGTTCCATCTCTGGTTTGTTTAACTTGAAGACTTAAGAAATAATTGAGTTCTCCCATCATACTCGTTTTAAATTCTTTTTTCATACATTAGACAAACTCATTAATGAGATCCATGTGAGTAACACCAAACACAATGTCATCTACATATACTTAGACAATTAATACATGAGCGCTGAATTGTTTAATGAATAATGTTGTGTCAAGTTTCCCTCTAGTGAAATCATTCTTTATCAAAAAGCTGCTCAATCTTTCATACCAAGTTTTAAGAGCTTGTTTAAGTCCACACAAAGCTTTATTGAGCTTATATACATGTTTTAAGAATTCACTATCCTCAAATTCCAATGGTTGCTTTACATATACTTCTTCAATATAGCCATTTAGAAAGGTACTTTTAACATCTATTTAATATAGTTTAAAGTCTTTATATATGGTAAATGCTAAAAGTATCCTAATGTAGCAACCGAAGTAAAGGTCTCATCAAAATCAATTCCTTCTTCTTGATTATAACCTTTTGCAACTAGACATGCCTTATTTATTGTACTATTTTAGTTTCATCTAACTTGTTTCGAAACATCCATTTAGTTTCTATTACCGGTCTATCTTTTAGTTTAGGTACTAAGTCTCATACCTTATATCTAGTAAATTGATTTAGCTCTTCTTACATAGCTTAAATCCAAAATTCGTCCTTTAGAGCTTCATCTACATTTTTTTGTTCAAGTTGAGATAAGAATACTATATTGCTTAGATTCTTAAGAGAGGCTCTACTGTGCACTCTATTAGATGGTTCTCCTATTATTAGATCCTTAAGGTGATGTTTTACAAATTTCCATTCTCTAGGTAAGTCTATGTTAGAATTGTTAATAATTCCAACTTGTTTAGAGGATTCTTTCTCAATTGAAGTAAATTGATCCTTATTAAGACTAAGACCATCCAATTGAGCACCAATGTTCTCTATTTCATCATTAAACTCTCTATACGCATATGTATTGTCAAATGTAACATGAATTGACTCTTCTACAACAAGAATTCTTTCGTTATATACTCTATAAGCCTTACTAGTTGGAGAATAACCAAGAAAGATGCCTTCATTTGATTTTGAATCAAATTTTCTAAGTCGTTCCTTTCCATTATCAAGAATATAACATTTTGTACTAAATAAATGAAAATATGATATGTTAGGTCTTTTGCCTCTACAAAGCTCGTAGGGGAAGGGGTGGGGGGGGGGGGGGGGGGGGGGTGGGGTTGGTGGGGTTTCTTAAGAATAAGTCTTATGAAAACATAATTTGATATATAACAAGCGATATTAATAGCTTTAGCCTAAAAATACTTAGGTGGATTATTGTCACATAGCATAGTTCTCTCCATTTCTATAAGGGTCCTATTTTTCCTTTCAGCAACTCTACTTTATTATGGAGTTCTAGTTACTGAAAAGGTATATTTTATTTCATTTTTATTGTAAAGATCTTCCATGTCATGATTTTCAAATTCTCTCCCATAATCACTTCTTATTGAGATAATAGAAAAACCTTTTTCATTTTGGACCTTCTTACTATAATTCAAGAATACATAATACGTTTCATCCTTTTTTATAAGAAAGAAGGTCTAAATATATCTAGTGAAATCATCAACTATGACCAATGTACATCTTTTCTCTCCTAAACTTAAGGTTTAGGTTGAACCAAATAGATCCATGTGTAATAGTTGGAGTGGCCTAGATGTTAAGATGGCATCTTTTGATTTGAAAGATGACTTCATTTGTTTGCCATATTAACATGCTTGACATGCTCTATCTTTATCAAAACTAATCTTAAGTAGTGTAAATACCCCATTTTTGTTCTCTTGTAATTTTAGAGTTTTTAAAATAAGGTAAAAGGTCATAATTTAGAAAAAACACAAAATATAGGAATTTTAGAAAAGTACAAAAATAAAATAAAATTTTTTAGATAGTTTAAAAAGAGTAAGATTTATTTTAATCTAGCTTCAGTAATTTTTAGAGCTTTAAATTATTAAAACAAAAGAAAGATATTAAGCTTAGGCTTAAATTTGAATCTAATCTAAACCAACCTAATCCATGTGTACAATTTGATTGCACATATGGACAAGAAAAACCAATAGCTCATCTTGTAAAGCATTTGAACATTAGTATTGCATATGACTTGGAGATCCTATGTTTAATTCATGGAAAGTGCAAAATGTATCTTCTATTTTTCTTCTCTCACTTAGACACTTGTTCATCCCTCATTAGTACATGCATTTATCACGTCACCATGCCATGTTATCGCTACGTCATGCTATGTCACTTACCATGTCATCACTAAGTCATGCCACATCATCGTTATGTCACAAGGCACACTCTTACACGCATTGGACATACTTCGACGCACTCCTACGCACAGCTTTATATTTAGCACCATATATTATCCAAGCTCACCTAGCTTAAACATGAAAGAAAATCATACCACATTCAATTTTTTTCATCCTTAACTCGACTATGATACCTATAAATAAGAGATTCAATTTTACTATAAACTATCAACTCATCACTCATAATTACTTAAATCCATTTGCAACACCACTCTTTTCTATAATTAAGCATGTTTGTTAACTATGGTAATTGCATATTTAAGTATTTTAGGATTTTTCTAAAAAGTTTCATCAATTAGAAGTTTTTTTTTTCAAATAAATAAAAATAAATTGACTTTTATTCAAAAATTAGGATATTTTAGAATTTTTCCAAAAATAAAATCACCAAATTATGATCATTTTCTCTTAGGTGTTTTTTTTAAATAAAATAAAAAGAGACGTAAACTCAACCGCTTTTCAAATTTAAAATCAACTAATCGACTAATATTTTTGAAACGAACTATGAAAGTCTGATCTTAAATAGCAAGTACATAGGCACTTGTACATAAATACAAGGTGACTTAAAATATAAAATTTTTTTTTTCCATTTTTTGTAAATATTTATTTTATTTATCTTTTTTTTAAATTCAATTTTATTTGCTTATTTGCATGTGAATAGATAATTTTTTAAAAAATATATTGAAAAGTAAATATAAATTCGAAATGTTAAAAGTGGTACTAGTTAAAGGTTTTAAAAAAGTTAGCTCCCGAACTTAAATATTTGATTTTCAAAAACCTTTTTTTTTTTTCTTAAATTGGTTTTTTATGTAACCTAGTGCCTAGATTAAAATCAATCCATCCAATTGGTTTTAATCTAAACATTTTCCCTACTCTGGTCGGTGGCGACTCCAAGTTTTTCCAAAACACATTTAAAAACCGAGTTTTTCTTAACTCCTAGTCAAAGATTAATATTAAATGAGTTAAGGTTTAATACTAATTGAGTTAAGGGAAATAATAAAAAAAAAGGCTCAATAGATAATCCTTTAACAAAATTCCTTTTAGCTAATTTCAATAAGATATCCATACTAGCATGTCCAATAGACAAGTTTCAAGAGAACATGAAAACATATTAAAGTCAATTTTGTAAATGTTTCCTTGTCTATACCCCTTAAAATGGATTTGGTCATTGTTAATATTTTCAATAGAATACTTTGATGCATAAAAGATAACTTTATATCCTATATCACACAATTTGCTAATACTAAGTAAATTATGCTTCAAGTTATCAACAAATAACACATGCTTTATAGTAAGATCATTAATAACGTAAATGTTAACTTCTCCAACAACATGAGCCTTCTGGTTATCTCTAAATGCCATACTTCCTCCATTCGTTATATATCTTGAACAACCGCTATTCAAGATCTATTTGTTGTTTTACCTTGAAGAATCCTATAAAATAAATAGTTATTTCTTTAGTACTAACTTTAGTTTTGGCTTATTCAGGGTTAGTTGTTGTAATGTAAGCTTGTCCCTTAGAAAGCCAAACCATTTTGCCTTTGTTATTTAAGGAGAGATTGTGACGTATTTCACAAGTATGTGTAATATGACCATATTTTCCATAATAATTGCAAGTTTTATTTTAGGCCTTAACAAAATAACTTTTGTATACCCTATACACATTTTATTTAATATAATCTATTTTAGTTTTGCCTAGCCCTTACCTTTATGAGCCAAGGATTTTGTCTAAGTTTTTCTATCCATCTACAAATTTCACTATTGTCTTTCTTGAATCATCTAAGCTAGATTTTAGGATTGAATTTTCAATTTTAAGTCGACCTAGATTATCAACCATGCATTCATCATCTTTTGCCTCAAGTTTAAATTCTTTTATTTCCTTTTCAAAATTCTTGTTAGCTTCCTTCAATTTGTTATTTTCATCTATTAATTCGTTATTTCTAGTACTTAGCTATTCATTTTACTTTGTTAATTTCTCAATCTCAATTTTCAAATATTCATTATTCTCTTCTAATCCTTCTTTTGTATCAACTACTTTATTGTATTCATTTTTTATAATGTAAAACCCATCACCTACTTCACTCATCATTTACTTCAAGACTTTATTCTTATTTTGCACTTTATGAACTTTTTCAATAACTCATCATATATACTTCTAAGTTTATTAAAGGAAGAGTCATGTGAGGGAGAGCATACCTCTTCATTGAGAGCCACAAAACAAGTTTCATTATCTAAATTGCTAGAATCTCTATCACTCCAAGTAGCTAGTATAGCCTTTTTTCTTAACTCTTTGTCGGCCTTCTTGAGTAAAGGACAATATTATTAAATATGTCTCGGCTTTTAACAATTGTAGCATTTGATGACTTCTGTCTTTTCTTTCTTGAACTTAGAAGGTGATTTAATCTATTCTTATCTTTCTTAATCCTTTTGTTAAGTTTCATGAACTTTCTAAACTTCTTTGTCAACATTGCTACTTCATCATTATCTTCGCTTTCTTTTTCACTTGAGTTCTCCTCCATGACTTTTAGCACAATTGTCTTTTTTCTAGAATCCTCTCCTTGTTTTTTCACCATCTCATGTGTCTCGAGAGTTCCAAGAAGTTGATCTTTTGACATTTCATTAAGATCGTAGGCTTCCTCAATTGTAGTTCTCTTGACTTCTTAATTTCTTGGCAAAGACCTAAGAATTTTAAAGTTTATCTCAAGATTAGTAAATTTTTTTCCAAAAGCACTCAAGGAATTAATGATATTTGTAAATCTATTATGCATCTGCCTCGTGTATACTTTTTAGTTCATCCCATATTCTTTTAGCACTTTTACATATACATATTCTATTGAAGTCATTTTCATTTATGGTACAGTGCAAAATGTTCATAGCAACTTCATTTACATCAAGCAATTTCCAATCATCACCCAAGTAATCTCTTTCTTCTTTTTTTTCTATCTTAAATGGTCCTTAGTTAACTACATAACACAATAATCTATTTTATGTTTTCAAATATATACACATCCTACATTTTCAATATGGATAGTTGTTACCGATTAGAAGAGGAGCCCGATTAATTGCTTGTCCTTCTAGAAAGCCTAATGTATTAGATACTATGATCTTTACTCTAATATGCGATTAAGCAAGTGAGTAGAGACTGGCTATGATACCAATTGTAGAAGACTAGGCTAAACTCAAGAGGAGAGGGGGCGGGGGGGGTTGTGAATTGAGTTTTTAGGATAAATTGAAATTCTTTTCAGAATTACCAATTAAATACAATAACAAGAATGATTAAGACAATGAGAAAACAATAATAAGTATAGAAATTAAAAGAGATAGGGATAAAGAAATTCAAGCTTGAATATAACATGGAGTTCAGACCATCCTCTAGTCTCCATGAACCCATAATGCCTCCAATTGAGGACTTCATATTACTTTATTAATTTCTCAATACAATGTTCAAAAAGCTACACAAGCTTACACAATCACTATCACACAAAATAATCTCAAGTATAGTGTTTTTCTCTCTCTCTCAAGATTGCAAATATAAGAACTCACAAGCACTACACACTAAATCTTACTTGTTTGGTTGTAGTTTAAAAGTACGAGACAAATAGTAACTAATGAGGCCAAAAATTATAAAAGAATGTCTTTGGATTGCAATGGAATATCAGTTCTTAATTCTCTTTGGTTAGATTGTTGAGTATTTATACTAACTCATCGAATTCTAATCGTTATCGCACATTAAATGCTGAAATGGCTACTTGAAATAGGCTTACCGACATAATAGTATTGTACTCTTACCATCATAACAGTAAGCAATATAATTGCCAACAAGAACACCGGTAAGTATACCAGTATACTGGCTCTTAGGGATCAGAACGCTTTTCTTCTTACTATTTAGGGCTTTACACCATTAGTCTAGTTTTTCCTTGTGCATTCATAACGGTAGACCAAATTTTCCTGAAATCAACTTTAACACACAACAAGTAAATACACTTTACAATCTAACTTCAAAATCATTTAATCACTACTCAAAAATTAATTGATATATTTAATCATTAAACAAATTAATTAATCTTATTTAATTAACTCAATATAATCAAATAATATTTAGTTTAATTATCCATTTTTGTTTTGTTCTCATCAAAATCAATTAGTAAATCTTTAGTTCAACACTATAATCTCATTATCCTTATTATTAGCCCATTATATTAATATAATAATTCCATGATCACTTTGGAAATTTCATTTTGTTTTGGAAAATGTCAAATTTTTATTTATAAATAGCTCTTAAAGGATGCCTCTTGGCTAATTAGGTTTGCTTACCATAATTTGCTTTCTAAAAAAGTTTTAGTTTTTTTTTCCTTAATTTTGACTAATTTTCTGATTTTACTTAATTCAATTGATTTGAAAAACTTTAATTTATCTTCCAAGAAGTGAAATATATCTAGCTTAATTTTTTAATTATGAAAGGAAAGTAAATATTCCCTTTTAGAAAAGTTGTTATTTATAATCCCTTTAGGGTTTTAAATAAGTTAACCCTCAAAACTAAAATTTTTACTCATGATTTTTTTTAACTAATTTACATATCAATAATTTTGTTAGTATCATTCTAACCATGTGATGCTAACCCATTTATAACTTCAAATGGTGGCGATTCCAAATATATATATTTTTTAAAAATTAAAAAAAAAAGAATTTTCAAAATAAATATTTTCTTTAAAGCAATTTATACTAAATGGGCTATGTTTTGTATAGATTAAAATTAAGGGAAAAAATGATAATTTCAAGCTTGATAACGAAGAAAATGATGAAAAATGTTTGTTTCTCTCATGGGATAAAGCGATTATCGTGAAGATAACTCAATTTCACCTAGCTAGTTCCATACAAAAGTCTTCAAGATTGTACATAACATGGCATGTATGGTTCAAAATGGTCCCATTTGTGCTCAATACTAAAAGCACGACTACTAAAAATCCTGAAAGCTGCTCAAAGTAATTTAAGGTCTTATTTTGGAATGCTAAGAGTGTTGTTTCATCAAGATGCTGCTAACGAATGACTAAATTAATATTTTTATTTTTTTTCTAAATTTAGTTTGATCATGTTGTTGGAAAACCATCTAAACAGGCAACTGCAAATGCATTACATGATGACCTAACTAGGGCTTTAAAATATGATTTATACGAAGGCTTTTTTTTTTTTTAAATCACTATGCTAAGGTTATTAGCATGAGTGGAGGAATTATCTCAAAATGGTGGCTAATAATGTTAGTAGGCATGGATGATGACCAGTGACTTCAATGATGCTTTATTTGACAATAGAAAGTAAAAGCTTGTAGTTATTTTAGCAATTGTGAGTAATATTGATTGTTAATTTAGCCATAAACTAGTTTGTATTTGGCGCTAATGAGTAATATGTAACATGGTTTACGTCCATATCCATTATTTTCTTACATACTATATAGTAGAAACCCAAAAATAGTTATTTTTCAGTTTAGATTCTCTTTGTTATGTGCCTACAATTTGTATGCAATTTAAGTTTTATAGTTGGATTGTATTATATTGAAGGTATTAGAACTTTGAAACAATGTGCTTCACTGGTAGGTTTGGGAATTCTCAAACTTATTCATTGAATTTCCAAGTTGGTTTTTAAGTTGAATTAGGTTATGTGTTGAAATTTGCATAATTGTGGTTGCGATTAAAGGAAATTGTGTGTTTGTATTGTCCAAAATGTTCAAGTTGATGCATTGCATTGTAGTTGTTCTTAAATGAGTTATTCGATTGTGCTTCAAAGTTAATGCTATTAGTTATAGTTATTTGCTAATTGTTGATTTGGATAAGATGTTTGAAAGAAAAAGTGGAGTGCATAAGTCTTTATTCCCTTGTTCACTAAATCTACTGATTAGGCTTTATAGTAAAAATTACTTTTACTAAGCATATACTTGAATAACCAATGGTTTAGTTAATTAAGGAGTGTATTTTGGAATTAATGGTTAAGGGTTTAAACCCCTTTGTTAGCATGATATTCTAAGAATTTTTTAGATCAAGATTCTTTTAAAAGTGAAATAAAAATTAGTTACATAAAATAATTGAGATTAGCTTTAGCTTAGTGGTTGAGTCATTCAGTTTTACAAACACTAGTTAGAGTCGAAACTTGCCTCATGTAAGCTTGTTTTCTTTTTCAACATAAGATGAGTGTATGTACTTCAAGCCCTTCATTTTCTTCCTTATATGTTTGCATGGAATAATAGTCGAGCTTAAAGCTTTGAGACGAGCTCATTTTATTAGTTTCTCAATGCATTCTAGAACTTTAAGATCTAGAATTTTAGAAGAATTCCTTATGGCAATTGCATAACTTTAAGTATCTAAGCATTAGTAGATCAAGGAATGAGTTTCAAATTATTGAGTTTGCCCTTTCATCCTTTTTGCCTTATTGCATTCAAAACATGAATCTTGATAAATGGGGACCTTTAATACTAGAAATTAACAACTATAGATTAATTTCACAAAATCAAGCTCAAATTTGATCCTTCTCTCACTTAGGTTAAGCTAATACCACCACTAGCTTCTACATTGTATAAGTTACTAAAATACCCTTATATGGCTGCGAACCATCATGAATAAGCCACAACAAAAAACCCTAAAACTGCAACCAGTAGCTACCCCTGAACGAGAACACCCCTCAACCCACAGATGTGTTTTGCTATTATTTAGCATTGTTAGACAACTTTCTATAGTGCATAGAGGTGGTTTAATGTACCTTCTATATATGGTAAATGTTGGTGTGAGATGAGCAAGCTTCGCTGATTTGAGCTCTACATTTGATCCATGAGTCAACCCATTTAACAAAGCTTAATCTATATCTAAACTCAATCATTTCTCCTTTTTTCTTAAAAAATAAAAAAGCTTTTGGTTTGATTGTTTAAATAAAGAAAAAAGATGTAAAATAAAAATAATAATAAATAAATAAAAATAAAGAGGATTTTGAAAAAGAAAAAGTAAATATTAAATCAAAAATCGTTTTACCTCCTAAATAAATGCAAAGGGCCTTTCTATAAATAAATTTTTTATTTAAAATAAAGCATTTTCCCAAATTTTTCATAATTATTAATTAACTTAGAAATATTTTACATACAATGTAGGAAACCTAATTAGAAAATGCAAAAAGAAAGAAATTCAATTTTAAGAAACTTAATCAACTAAAAGAAAATAAAATTTATTCCTTTGTTTATTTTTGAATTTTTTTCTAATTTTTAGGAAAATTCATTTTTATTTATTCTTTATGTTTGTGGAAAATTTGATTTTTATTTTCTAGTGAATGATAATTAGAATGCCCATATATAGCTAGTTAGGATCAAGTAGTTGTGCTTCTTTTTTTTTTTTCTCTTTCTCCTTTATGACAAGTCTTCATTATGTTGGGTTTTGATTTTTCAAATTTCTCAACCTTTTTCTTGTTTTATTGGCTTTTTTTTTTTTTTTTTTTTTTGTGAAGATCTTAAGGAACTTTAATTTCATGTCATATTTTTGAAATTCCTAAAAAATCTTAAAATTTGAAAAATACTAATTTATTCTTTTTGTTTCATGAAAAACCTTAATTCTAATTTTGTGATAATCATTTTTTCTTTTTGAAAAAAGCTAAGTTTCATAAAAACCAATTTACATGAAAAATCAATTTATGGACATCTAACACAAGCAAATGCTTCATCTCACATCCCATCATAAGGTAGTGTTTAATTAGCAGGATTTAACAGTATAATGAGAACTAGATATCACAATCTTGTACCATATTTATCATGTACAATATTAAAATTGGATATTTATGATTGAATTTTTTTTTAAATTTTAAAATTAATTATTCATGTTAAAGATTATTATAAAGTTCATCTTGTGATTTATAAACTTAGTGTAGGGTTAGTTTTTGTAATTTTTAAAATTTATTTATTCTATACTATGAAGTAAATTTTTGTATTATCAAATATATAGTACAAATTTTTTAATTTTAGTCCAATACTTCGTGACCTTTTTGTCTAGTAACTTTAATTAATAAGTAAACCAAATAATGAACTAAAAAATCTATCCATTATTGTATTATAAAAATATAGCAACCAAAAGATACCTAACATCTTAACATGGAAAACATGCAAAAAAATAAAAAATAAAAATAGATATAATAAATATATTATCATGAAAAAATAATGCTTCTCATTTTTTAATTAGAAGCATGCATGTGCACATAAAACATACTAAAATCAATCAAAATTGCAAAAATCAAATCAAAAGTTATGAAAGCAAAAAAAAAAAAAATGATAATATATTATTTTTTAATAAGAAACAAATTAAAATGGGAAAAAGAGTTATTGGTTGGTGTAGATCGTGGGGAGTTCAATTAGACAATTTTATAATGGTTGTTGGTGGGAGGGGAGCTACTAAACCGCCTTCTTTAAGGTTGTGTTCATCCTTATCGATTAATTAGATTATGGAAATGTGTAATGTTAAAGGCAAATAGAGTAGAGCAGTAAGGGCCATCAGTTGTTGCAGTATTGTTATGTATGTTGTTGACCATACTCTAGTAGTGATTGATAGTGATAGATCCATTAGCATAACTCCTTAGGATCATTGGAAGCTCTTAATCAATTTCATATTTCATTGCATTCTAGTATTTTGATTAAGTCAAATTAATTTTCTAAGAGCCTTAATTTATTGCAAATCACATAAAAACTTAGTAAACGATATTGATACTACAAAATTGAGTTAGGGTTTTTAGTTATTGGGTAGTGTGGAATCTATCTCAAAGTTTGATTTTGGTTAAAATTAGGTGAAAATTTAGAGAAAACCTAAGGTGTTCATGTTATGATTTAGAGAGAATTTTTTACCTTTTTGAGGTTTTGTAAGTTTTAAGTTAACTTGACCATAGGTTCATCACCTCTATTTATAAAAGAGTTGAATTGGATATAAATTTAAAGTTCAAATCTTGCATGAAATTGTATCAAATTAATCGACTTTGAGCTTACCCTAATTTTAGATGCAATTTGCCTTTTCTTCTTGATTTAATCAGATCCTTATGTATAATTAGTTTGTGATATTTGTTATAGATTGTGTCATTTCCTTAAATTGGTAGTTGATTTGAAAAATTATGTATAAGATTTGGTCTAATTTTCCTAAAAATTTAAGTTCATGAAGTTGCCTAAAAATTACTTTCTTTACTATGTTTGTGTGAAGGAACTAAGTAAGAGGAAAAAGAAGTTGACTTGTCAATAGGGAGCTTCTCGGTCAGGCAATCTACATGCCTACTCAAACCTATAACCTTTAAGAAGCAAACATAACACCCTTGCTCTCATGTTGTTTGGCTTTTACCCAATTATATTAGGCAATTAAATTGGCTATATGATTTCATTTGTAGCAAATCTAAGCTCCTTAAGCCTAATAGTTCTTGGAAATTGATTTTACACCATAGGCAACACATTAGTCTAGTACACACCTAAAATATTTTGTTCAAAATAAAATCATTTTGATAGAATTTGGAGTCAAAGTTTCTTGTCGATTCAATTTGCATTAAAATTAATTTTGGGTTAAGATAATTAATTTAATACCAAACGAAACATCATTTCATAGTAAGATTTTGTCGAAATTGTGTATTTTTTTATACTTGCGAGAACGAGCATACCGGATTAAGGATGGGAATTTAAATTTTTAGGAAAAAGAAGTGATTTTTTTTATTAAAAACTCAAAATTCATTAATCACATCCACATGTTTCAACAAATGTTGTTAGATTTAAGTTGACTCGTTCGATATAACCCAATTCATCTAACCCCTCCATAAAACTAATCTTTATCAACTCTTTGACCCTTATTGTAGTGATTTAAGTAGTGATCTAGGTTTGACTTGATTAACTTGGTCAGTTTTACCTTTTTACCTAGTTCTTATAAGATTTAACCAGATTTTCTGAATTAAAATATATTATTTTCTCTTATGTTTTTCAAGAAAATATGCCAATTTACTAATAAAATAAATGTAGATCAATGAAAAATTAAAAGTAAATTATAACTTTCAAATTTCAAGGATGCAAGTAATTTTATTATCTTGTACATAAATATGAATTATATTTCAATATTTTTATTGCCTCCAATTTGATCTAAGTTCAACCTTAGTTCGAACCTTTCGACCCTTGGCCGCTTCTTATTTCGGGTCTCAGTCCAAGTTTGACAACATTAATTTCAATTATAAAATTCATTTCTCACTTTTAAAAATTATTTCCAACCTTAAAAACTATTTCTCACCCTAAAAAAGTATGCTTTGACCTAAAATTTTTTCTTCTCTTTTTATTTCTTTTTCTAATTTTTCTTAATTTTTTGTTTTCCAAAGTTTTTTTGGATTTTTTTTATTAAAGATGCTATTTTAAGCTATTGTTATAGGAAAAAAAAAAAAAAGACATCTTTGCTCTTTCATCATTAAAATAAGGAGGAAGACTCTTACATCTATGGGGTACCATTGGTTGGAGGAACAACTTCTCCACCACTCTATGACTAGTCTAATCCCTTGTCTTTATCATCTCCCTTATATCGATCCTTCAACCTTGCTGTGATGTTTAGATCACCGGTACTCCTTTGTCAATCTCTACTATTTGTTTAGATCTTGATATCGTCCCCTTGTATATCCCTCAATATTTCAGTTCTAGTATTTAGTCCAATGAGGCCTAAGCATAATGGATCCTACTTTGTGATATTATCTCTCCAATTACCCCCATCATGTAGTGCTTAGAGTAGAACTACCATATTTTAGAGCTTTGATTAAGCCATGATATTTGATTCGGCATACAAGAGTTGCAATGAAATTCCAATATAACATTTTAGCTTTATTTTCTCTAGCTCACTATTTAATGGATTTTCTATGTTCTTTTTTTTTTCTCCAATTTTCTCAACGATAGTATAAGAGGAAGAAAAGAAAGTTGGTAAGAAATTATCTGTATTTACAATAATTACGTTTTCCCTTAGTAGTTTCAAAACATGAAGTCCTTGTGTCTCTTTCCCTTTTCCTAAAGAGATAGATGTATTGATCATATCAATTGGCGTAACCTTAGAAAATGGTGTGCCTCATATCTCTTCAATTGAATTTTATGAGTTTTGAAGTTCTCTTGCTATGCTAAGTTCACTCGGTTGCTTTCTAAGTTCATTTTCTAACTTTTGTTCTTCCATTAGGAAGGGGTTTGTGAATTTTCTTTTCTTTAGTTAAACTTTAGTTCATTCCCCATATTTGTCACTTTTGTTGAATTGATTTTGTATTCCTATTTGATCTCGTAAATTAGGACTTACGCCATCAATACTTTGGTTCGATTCTTTTACCTGGTTACCCGCATTATTAGTAGAAAGCTAAACGAGAACTTAATTTAGCGGCTCTTTTCAAAAGGCATGAATGCAAATAAAAAACATCTCCCAGATTGCATAATTCTTTTTCCATTTGTTTGGTCCCAGGAGGGGCGATGGGTAGGGTGTTACTTTTTACTCTTGACTTATAGTAGTTCCTTTCGTGGTATTTGTAGAGTACAGAGTTTTACTGGGTCTAATATACCTACAAAGGACACATAACCTTAGCAATCCTTCAAATGGTACTCAATAATAAAATTATTAGTTACTAATGCATGAATGGAATGAAATGTGTACTTAAGTTCACTTATACACAAACTCATGTGAGTTTACCCCTTTCCATCTCAATAGTATATGCCTAAAATAAAATCTTGTTAAGTATTCCAAAGATATTTTGACAATAACAAAATACCATATTAAGAAGTTATTAAGTGTGCCTCTAAAACTATTAAACATGCTATAGACTTGAGTTAATGAAAGAAGTTGTGCATAGTTGAAAGAAAGCATGTTTAGAACCTATTTCAAAATTAATGTTTAGAATTAAGTGCATTCAAAATCAATGTTCAAAATAAAAAGTGTGTCTAAAACTAGAATCGACGTATGGAACAAGATTTCAGAATTAGAATTAGAACATAAATAAGAACGCATAATTAGAAACAATGTTCAAAATTGGAATTAGTTTTAGACTTTAGAATGTAGTTTCAAACTTTGAAATGCAATTTCAAACTTAATAATTAGAGTGTAGTTTTAGAATAAAAACCAATTTTAAAATTAGAATATAGTTTCAAAATCATAACACAAGTTTAAATCAAAATACAATTTTAAACTTCGAAACTAGAATTTAGAATCAGAATGCAATTTTTGAAGGCTTAACACCACAAGTTAAGTGTGTTTGGGCAATATATTTAACTATACATTTAACAAATATTTTTCATGAGTGCTCCATAAGAAATTTTAAGAATTAAGTAACAGCAAATAAATAAGACATTCATCAAAGGAAGTCGCATGTAAACATATCTAATTCCTTATGAATTTCATAAGAAATGGCAAGAAGATTACAAAGATAATCAATCACAACGACGTCTTACCAATCATGGTTGTCAAAATCGTGATTCTACTGTTCATTTAAATATATAGAATTGTATAAAATCAATAAAATCGTAAGTTTATAAAATCGTATATTAAATTTTATAATTTTACCAAAAGCTTACACATAAATGATTTTACATTTATTTTAATTAAGAAAAATATCATAAACTCATAAAATAATATTGTTTATTCGTAATTTTAACAATAATATTACTAATATAGACCACCATTACATCATTACATCACCATATATCATTAACCTACTACCCATGTATATTAAGGATTACCATTTCTCCAATATAAACCATCCTTGCACCACTTACACACCATTATAGACCATCTACCCATGTATCCCCTAAGATTGCCATTTTGGTTCTTCACTATCATATAGAGATAGACTCAAAGAGAGAGAGAGAGAGAGAGAGAGAGAGAATATAGCCTTTTATAAATTCAATCTCATAACTTTCTCTTTAAGATATAGAGGATAAAATAAGAAAAAGGTAGAGTACATGTAAAAGAGGATATTAGGATTTCTTAAGGATAAAGGCAATATGTTTGATTAAGTTCTACTACTAATATATTCTTTAATTGCCTTTTTGTTAAAGTGAATAACATAATAGGTTTTACAACTATTTTCTATTCTTAATGAATGGGTATTTTGTTGTAAGCTTCTTACATTGAGTTAAGTGAATGTACAATGAGGCACTTTGGTTCACCCTTTTCAATAATATTAATCAATATTAACACAATTGAGCTTGGAAGAATAAATTAGAATTTGTTTTGTTATCTATTATGTTAAATGGAATGTAGGCTCTTTTAGTGTAACATGCCATAAAAGTTATCATGAATATAATATAAAAATTTGGTGTTTGGTTTTAGTCTTGATTTAATTTATACATTTTTGTAAGCTTTACTGTTAAGCACAAGCACATTATTTTCTATTTACTTTAATTGAGGCTCCTGATGTATGAAGGAGAGAGAGAGAGAGAGGGAGTTGAGATTGAGGAGTTGTTCCTAAAATTTTAGAGTAGTTGGAACATGAAAGAGAGAAAGAGGAGATAGAGATGGATTATAGGATTAAAAATGTTATCATGAAATTGACCATAATAATTAAAAATAATATATAATTATTTTTTTGGTAAAAATAACATATAATTATTTTTATCTATATTATTAAAGTACTTTAGGGCTTAAGTAATCGTCATTATTTAAAATTACTATTCAATCCTCAATCTAAAAATATATAATAACAAAACCAACGCTAAAACTAAACTTTTAAAAATATAAAAATAAAAATATTTGTCAATTTATCAATTTCTTTTCCCTCCCATTCCTATTACTAAAAACTTGATAATCGTAAATCTTATCTCTTTCTTTGTCTCTCCCTTCTCACCTTTTTGTAGAATAACCCACTTATTTTTTTACTAAAGACAGTTTCATTCTTCTCCATTCTCCCCTCCATTGTCTCTCTTTCCTTCATGGATTTGTGCTTTAAGGAATCAACATAGTGCTACACGCTCTTTCTCTGTGGTGCATTAACCCGTAGTTTCTCTTGGTGCTTTATTGTCAAAGCATTCACCATTAACACATAGCAAATAAAAAAAGCATTTATTTTGATTCTCTTCTTAAAAAAATTTCTATCAATTGATGCGATGGAAAAAAGCGGTAACTCTTATTTACTATTTTATTCCATACCATTGTTTCAATTTTAATTGAACTAGATGCTATTGCTTTCATGATATTGCTGAGAATCACTAAAGTTATCATTAATAATGTTGTTCTTTAGGGTTTGGTGTTGAAGTTAGTGAAGATCGTACGAAGGAATATGCAATTTAAAACCAAGTAGCGGATTATCTAGCCAACAACATGCATCAAGCAAATAAAGATGAAAAATTTTTATTTTTTTTTAACATTCTCCAATTTTTGTTATGTTTATAATTTATAATGATGAGAAAAGTTGATTCATATGAAATGACTAGAATCAAGTTAATTGATAATAATTATAAATCTAACTCAATGAGGATGATGAATTCACATTTTTGGAATGTACATTTATTTTGAAGTAATAAGAATATCATGCTCTTACCTTGAAAAAAAAGAATATAGAAATTTTAAAAGATTTAATTGACTTAAAAGGCTATAAGCATAGAATTTACGTAGTTAGTAGATTTTTAATCCTTTCTTTTATACCAACTTCCTTTGATCCATTCTATGATTAAATTTTTAAAAATTTTATATCTTTTTTTATTGTCACTTGGAAAAAAAAAAGGGAAATAAATTAAATAGTTTTCAACAAATGTAAGGAATTTACATGGTTGGTAGATTTCTAAATCCTTCAAATAGTAACATTGTATGCAATTCTTTTTAATCAATATTAGACTATCTTTTAATACACTGTTATTTTTAATATTGTGCCATATTTTCAATTTTCTTAATTCCATATTACTTTTAGAATAAAAGTTATTGCAAATTTCTTATTTCATTGTTATATAATAGTTGTTGTTTACTTTAACTTTCGACGTCACTTTCAATCCTCAAAGCCTATCATATGATTTATTGATAGGAAATAAATATAATTTCAATATAACTTTTATTGTAAGATGCTCATATGAATATTATTGTGACTATATGCATTTTTTGAGTGTGCTATGTGGATAAAGAAAATGTATTTATAAAATTGTGCTTTTGAGAAGATAAAAGCCTTTAATATGGTAGTCAAATTATCTTAAATTCAACATTATTGTTTTTAATTTCCTCTAACCAATCATAATAACAAGTTGAATTAGTTTAATGAGCATATATTTTATTGATTAGATTTGTTAAAAGGTTTAAACTTATATATTTACTAATTTAAATTTTTCAATTTAAAAGTTATCATGAACGAAAATATGATAATAAAGTTAAAATCTTTCAAGTAGTTATAAATTACCCTTTTTTTAGGTTTTCCATTTGTTTTAATTAAAAAATTATGTCATGTTAAAAATTTATTACATTGTTATATTTAATATTTACACACGTAATGCGGATGCATATTTACTAGTGACATTGAATGATATAAATTTTTAAAAATATTCTTTGAAATTTTATGGAAAATAAAGTAAGGATGGTTATTTAAGCCTCTTTCAACTTAACTTAAATAATGTAGATGTCTACGGCTCTCTATGAAGCTGGTTATGTATTTATGGTTGAAGAAAAATTGTTACTTTTTTAAAATGATGACCTTTTAAGGAAAATATAATTTGAAATATTGAGCGAGTAGACGTGTGAGGAGAATTTTTATATGTTTTTATTATTGTTGATTTTATAAACAACTGCTGGAGAGAGAGAGAGAGAGAGAGAGAGCGAGAGAAGGTCGACTGGCTTCATTGCGTCTCCTGTAGACCCCCCTGCAGATCTGCATACTGTCGGGGGAAAAAAGAAAAGAAAATCTCATGCCGTCATCTTCCTATTCCATTTAAGCTTCTAATCCCTCTCAATCTCTCTCCTCCCACCATTTTCTCTCTCCTCAGATCGCATTCCGTCCACCATGATTTCGGCGTCGAAGCTCAAATCCGTCGACTTCTACAGGTTCATTCCTTTTCATTTTCTTTATAATTTCTTCGCGTTTTACGTGCACGTGTCCGTACTGATTTCCGTGGATTCAGAGCCGTTTGATTCGTGGTTTGTTTTCTCGTGCGTGCTTTTGATGTGGAAATGTGGAATTGGATGTGAGGTTTTTGTGTTAGCAAGGTGGCTTAGATTAATTGAGGTTTGGGAATGTAAAAATGGTTTAAGAGTGTGATTAGACTGAGAATGGTCGATATTTTTAGTGGGATTAATGAAGAATGCCTTGTCTAAGTGGCAACTTTGCTCGTAGTGTAGGGCCTTGGGTTTATATTCATTGATGTTACCATGTCATGAAGTCCGTGGAGTGGCTCTACGTGGATTCATGAGAAGAATCCATTTGAGTGAATACCGCGCAAGTGCCAGGGTTATTTCTTGTTTCCAGATAGACTCGGGTTGTTGTTTGAGTTTGTAGTGCGGTGGGAGGTTTGTGTTGTTGTGTAAATTTGAACTAAATTTAGTTTTTTTTTTTCTTTTTTTAGGGCTGATGTGGAAAAAGAGAGTGTTTTATTTTTCCCATGAGCATGCATGACGGGAGATGGGGTTAATTCTTGTTTATAGATGGCTCGAGGTTCTTGATATAGGGTTGAATGTTGATACTTTGAGACTGAAACTTTGTGCAAGTCATGGTGATTTTGAGACCATGGAGTTTATAAACCAAATAAGTTGGCAAAACCAAAACAATTACATTATCTTGTAACTCCTTGGCAGAGAGTCGAATTTTTGTGAATGTTTGTAAGAACAAGGATTGTTGATCAGGTGTTCTTGATGGGAGTCTTGGTGTGAGAAAATAGACTTAAACTTAATCATGTGTGGGGAACTTAAACTTTTGGGCTAAATCTTTTCCACTTCCCTTTTCTTTCCAGCTGAGCGTTAGTGGTTAACTTTTTATAAGCAAACACATGATTAGGTTTTCTTTATTTTTTGGTTGATGTTTGGTTTTTCTGTGTTCTGATTTCTTTTGATTTATAAGGTCATGTAAACCGAATCTTAAGTCGTAGATGATTTGAACTTATACTTAAATACCCCTTGACAAATGCATAAGTTTTTTGGATAAAGTAATAAATATACAGCTCACAATATATGTACAAGCTTATTTTTTAATAGTTCAACATGAAATTAGAGCTGAGGTTGTGAGTTCAAATCCTTGTTCTAATTTTTCACCCCATTCAATTAAGTTGTCCACTTGATGGTTTTTTTTCAAAGTTTTATTCCTTAAGGGGAATATAAAGATAAAGTGACTAAGATAAGTTTATCTCATATTTACAAGTTTAAACTTTTAGGTAAGATTGTTATAGGGTTAAATTTAACAATTTCTATCAAGAGTACAAAACCGTAGATTTGTATGTGTTTTTGTGCTCGTAGATATATCTTTGTTACTCAGAAGTAAAAGAAAAGGCAACTTATAGCAAAAAAATATGATCTCAGTCTGACTGTTTGTTGCATAAGCCTATAAGCTTTTGGTGTTGGTGGATGTTGGACTCATTAAAAGGCAATAGATAAAGTATGAGGGATGGAATATGGTGCTTAGAAGAGTCATTATCTTGTAGAAGGAAGAAAGAAAGACCACCATGCAATGATCATCTTCAGATAATTTGGAGATTTTTTGGGGAAAAGAGCACTTACCTTGCGTTCTCCTAAAAGAGCTGTTGCCATGAAATATGATCATGCATAGTAGGAAATCTACCTCTGAAAATTCACAAAACCTCTATGTCTCTGATATAATTTGCCCATGAGATTAACTTTTTAAAGAGAAGGGAACAAAGAACAGGCAGGGAGTACTTTCTGTTTCCATGTTGTGGTAATCATTAGTTTTAGATGATATGTACCCAAGTTATATATATTATGGTATACCTTTTAGATTACTTTGACAGGTTTATCATTGCAGTTACAGATGTAACGTTTTCTATTTTGTCTGCAGGAAAATTCCTAGGGATTTGACTGAAGCTTCACTATCAGGAGCAGGACTATCTATTGTTGCAGCACTTTCCATGATGTTTTTATTTGGAATGGTAAGCAGCTTTCTTTATGGGCTGGATCTTTTAGTTTGCCTCCAGCGATTGATTGTACTTAGGATCCTAATTAAGTATTATTTTTTCTGATATATTTCATCATAAGAATGGCTGTGGCTGGATTGGCTTATGACATTGTGTCCTAACTGCAGGAACTGAGTAATTATTTATCTGTCAGCACGACTACTACTGTCATTGTGGACAAGAGCTCAGATGGGGACTTCCTGCGAATGGATTTTAATATTAGGTTCGATATATTTTGTTATTTTATGTTTTTACTGTCATTGTGTTAGCAAGGTGGCTTAGATAATTTGGAGATTGCTTGTGAAAATTGGAGATAACAGATCTGGTTCCTCTTCTCTTTTTGCAGCTTTCCTGCACTTTCTTGTGAATTTGCATCGGTGGATGTCAGTGATGTGTTAGGAACGGTAAGTGTCTATTGATTAGTTTATTTTGATGACTATCATCTTCTATTGTTCAATTGCGAGTATTTGAGTATATGGTGAATGTATTATCTTTTGGCATACAGGTCTCATAATGAGTGAGCAATAGAGAGGACAAAATAATAGAAATCAATGGTTGGTGCCAAATGTAATACTCACATGGTTAAATATGTTTCATCATTTAATGTTAATACTTGTATAGGTTGAATAAATCATTGTCAAGTTCATTTGATATGGGCAATTCCTGAATGACGCGGAGTGCCAAAAATCTCTTTCACATAGGAATTCAATGAGTGTTTAAATCGTGTATATTTTTAGGGATTTAATTGAAAGGTAAGAATGTGGATGGTTCCTCATGGATACGATGCACCAAAAAGAATTGAACAATGTCTAACCTAACTGATATGATGTACAATTAGATTAAATGAGTGTTCACTACAGCCTCTAAGATATTGATAAGAACAAATCTCTAAAATGATGAACTTTCATTAACTGAATCATTTGGGTTTGTACAATGTAATATAACGGAGATTAAAACATAACTGAGGGTAATTAAATCATTGAAATAAATTTAAACATAACTAAAAGGATAATTGGGGAAACGAAAAAGTGTTTATTGTTGGCATTTAGATGGTAACATCAACAACTGATTGGACGCCATGCCATGTCTTTCTATGCCTCAGTAGGCTCGAGACTATCAGTTGCATGGTAGACGGCTCTACATCTTTTATGGTTGTCATGACCAATTTAGAGGATCCAAAATGCATCAGGCTTTCAGATGGCGGTAGGATCCTGGTTGTATGCTATACCCTGAACGTCTACCAGCTGGATGGGAAAGCAACAACCAATCGGAAGGCAGTTCGGCAATTCTGAATTTGTAGAATTTCCTTTTGAATCACAATGCTCCTCTAGTGTTTGCTTGCTCCCAAGCTTCTACTCTCATAGTTATCAAAATTGCGAGTCAAATATACGATTATATGAGTTTTGTGATTTTATCTTGTTTTTATTTTTAATTGAAATGGATGTAATATCATTAAAGTACAATTTTTTGGTAAAATTATGAATTTTAATATATGATTCTATAAGATTACGGTTTTATCAGTTTTACACAATTCTATACGGTTTTATTGATTCTATAAGTTTAAATGAATAATAAAATTGCAATTTTAACAACTATGTCTACTCTAGTATCAAAGATTAACATACTGCTTCCAAAGCTAGCAAAATGCAACCCAGAAATATTGATAAGCACGATCTCATTCTTTGTTGGCTCTAGTAAGGTTCTAAAGTCTGATTAAAATCTGATCAGCAAGATTCTAAAGTCCCTTAGCTCTAGCTCTAGTAAGGGGACTAGATGGCATTTGATCCCTATCATCATTACTAGTTTAATTACTTTAGATGAGACAGCCCTATTAACAGGTGTATGTAGGTTGTTTCATAGTAAACAATGCGCTTTGTCAAAACACAGGAAATGTGCTTAACTATTCTTACTTATGGGAGCTCATGCTTAGCTTATTTATTCATACTGCTATATTGTGGTAGTCTTTTTTATTTTATTTTATTATTTTAGTTTTTGACATCTTTGTTATAGCTAGCCTGAACATTACCCTTTTTCTTGCAGAACAGGTTGAACATAACAAAGACAATACGCAAATTTTCAATCGATCCAAATCTAAAAATCACTGGGGAGTTTCATTCAGATCCAGTTGGACATGCTATTAAGCATGGAGATGATGTTGATGATGAATATGGTGAAGGCTCTGTCTCCTTGAATGCTCGTAATTTTGACCGAATATCTCATCAGTAAGTAAAAATTTTAAGCTCTAACCTGCTGGCCAAGCATTGTTTATGGTAGGGATAATTTATTATACATTTAAATTACTAGGGGCTGCCAAATAGAAGAGCAAAGTCCTTCCTTGCATGATTTATTCATTACTTTTGACTTAGTTGCTTGGTTGGTGATAGTGTACATTATCCAGGATCAACTTATTTAATTGGAATTAAGACTTATATATGCTTCTTTTGTGTGTGTGTTTTTTTTCCTTCTCTTTCACAGGTATCCGATTTTGGTTGTTAATTTCTATGCTCCTTGGTGCTATTGGAGCAACCGCTTGGTAATTTTCATCTTTATTGTATAGCTCTATCGTGTAGTTTGACCTTGCACCCTTTGATACCATAGAAATTCTTGTGTAAATTAGGGAATGGTGTTTGTCATTAGTTTAGACAATAGAACCAAAACCTAAAAATCTCTGTGGACCTTATTTGTTTCCTATGAATTTTGAACCTTTGCCATCTATGATATCAGGAACTTTATATTTGAAGTAACCATCTGACTTTTGTATTCAATAAAACAACAAAATATTAGCTATATGCTTATCTATGTAGTCCCGCTTCTGTTTGGGTGATGCTTTGGATGAATATTACTTTTTCTCAAGTGATTTAATCAACTACACTTCTTTTCTTAACTTATGAATTAATTGCGCTGGATGCTGAATTACTGATTTCCTTGGGTTAGTGAATTGGTATTTATGAGATATTAATTATGTTCATTACTATCAATTTCAACCTTTTCTACTCTTTACCAATGCTATTCTTCTATTGATGATCGTATGTTATACTGCTTCAGAAACCATCATGGGAGAAGGCTGCTAAAATTATTAGAGAAAGGTAGTGCCATCCGCCACAATTCTTGCTATTGCATAGTATTTAACTTGAGAAATAGCAAGTTTTTTTTAAGTTGATGTCAAATTTTAAACGTACTTTCTTCTATAAGGATTGGTTGGTTCCACATCTGTTCTCATAAATATAATTTACAGATACGATCCAGAAATGGATGGACGTATTCTTTTGGGGAAGGTTGATTGCACTGAAGAACCTGATTTGTGTCGAAGGTACATCTTACAGGGCATTTCTGCATTTCCCAATTTATTAATGGAAGTCAAACACATGTATCTATTTCTCCCCCCTAAAAAAAAAAAAAGAAGAAAGAAAAAAGAGAGGAAGTCAAACAGGTCATCCATTGAGCTTGTAAAACTTCGTCCTTCTATTCTCTGACATTTTTCTTTCTTATATTTCCCACCAACAATTTCCATGACCATGAATCTCAAGCTTTTAACTTTTATGCAATTTGTTTTACAGGAATCACATCCAAGGGTATCCATCAATTAGGATTTTTCGCAAGGGAAGTGATGTTAGGTAATGGACATAAGCATAGACATTTCTTTTGTCTTGGTTGCACAGTTATTTCTTTATCGTAGTAGAATGGATGAAGAGCAGGAAAGAAGATACTTATGTAAGTAATCAGAGAGGTGAATCAAGTTATATTCTGAGACAGAAAGCCACACTTAGTTTTCATATGTTTAGATTGGACTGGAGCTAGGTGCACAAATGGATCAAAAACATAGTCCGACTTGCATATGTTAAGCTCATTGTAACAATATTACATTGTGCACCAAATCACCGTTTGTTTAGCCCCTATTGATTTAATGTGAACATCATGTTGCTTCCTTCATCATCTCCCTTTTATTTATTGACTGAAATCTGCAACATCTTTTCTGTCACAGAGAGGACCATGGACATCATGAACACGAATCTTACTATGGTGATCGAGATACTGATAGTCTAGTTAAGGTGTGGATATTGATTAAGTTGCAATGTGATGCCCCTATTCAATATTAAGTTCATTCTCAAAGATTTAATCCCTCCCTCAAGTTCAAGAAAATTGTGAACTACTTTTCTTATAAAAGTTACCTCTCTCTCCCACACATGTTCTTGCGGAATCTCTTGTAATAGAAACAGAATTTCATGTGAAATTTAAATCTTGCAGACAATGGAAGCATTGGTTGCTCCGATATCCGTGGAGTCTGAGAAACATGCTTCTGATGAACATACAGAGAATGTAAAAAGACCTGCCCCATTGGCAGGTGGTTGCAGAATTGAAGGATTTGTGCGAGTAAAGAAGGTAAACTGTTTTAAAAATACCATTAGCACTTTGATCTGATAGGTGTTACTTGGATATGGCTTGTATTCTAATGTGCTAACTTGTATAACGATCTGAATTTGATGTTAGCTGTGAGAGTTGCGTTAATTTTGTACTTGTTTTCCGCTTGATTTTCTGAGTCTGTTTCTTTGGGAATATTGGTTGTTGCTTTAGGGTTTTATTTACTTGAATAATTGGTGATTTCAATTATTTTTTTTTTGCAGGTTCCGGGTAGCCTTATCATCTCTGCTCGTTCAGGAGCCCATTCTTTTGATACTTCCCAAATGAACATGTCCCATGTCATATCTCATCTTTCATTTGGTAAGAAGATATCAACAAGAGTTCTGAGTGACCTCCAGCGGCTGCTACCTTATTTAGGTGGAAGCCATGATAGGCTGAATGGCAGGGCATTCATTAATCAGCGTGATTTAGGTGCAAATGTCACGGTGAGTTTTACACTCAAGGAATTATGTGAACTGCCTCAATGCTGTTCAGAGGTCATTGGAATGTTTTACCTTTCCTCATGGGTGCTATGGAATATTATTGAAGCTTATGACCTTTTTTCTCTTTCATCATCTGTTGCTTGGATGCCAGTATGTTTCAATGTGAATTACCACTTCCACTTGATCTGTTCCCCATATATGCAGCCAGCAGCTCTAATCTGCTTCAGCTGGAATTTGGAGGGGTGAAATGAGATAACTTTTTGCATCTCTTTCTGTAGCTATTTTTGGGCTTGTTTGGAGATTGAGTAGCAGAAAAACTTGAGTGTATATAAATAGGACTTTTCTTTATTGCAGAAATGACCTACACTTACTGGTACAAAATACATCAGTTTGTTAATTGGGTCTTCTTTGAACTTATCCCCACTCCCACCCCAACCCTCTCGTCCTCCTCTTCCCCTTTTCTCTCTTTGGGCCCCATTCTCCCCTCTGTTAGCAGCCTAGTTCTAGATCCTGGAAGCTTACTTACCATCATGTTTATCTGGTCCAGTGGATACTTAGCTCATGCCAGGTGCATCGATAGATGGTGTTATGTTACTAGATATAAAGTTCTTATAGATAGAGTGATAGAGAAACTAAATTTTATGTTTTCCAATTAATGCTAGCCTCTAGCCTCTGACCGCTAGGGTGGCTTCACAATTCCCCTTTGGTCGAAATATTGTTCTTGAGTGTATTTGCTAGTTTTTGTTAGATGCTTTTCGGAATATTGGTTTCCATTTTGTTTTAATGGATTCTAACGTATTATGTTATGTAAACATTAGCGTGCATCTGGTTTGCTGGGATGAGATAAGGATGGAAATGAACAGTCATTGCTCTGGTGTTATTTTGTTTTTATGATTGGGAATATTTTTGAACCAAAAACTATATGTCGCAATCGCAATTCCTCTGGTGAAGGCAAGGAACAGAAGTTCTTTATCTATTCCACATTATATGGAATAGGGATTGCTTATGGTATGATTTTTTCTTGTAAAGGTAGAAAGGTAACTCCATTCCAGTGAACCAAACACAATGTAAATGTCTATGTGACTATTTGGTCTGGTGTACATTTTCTAATTGTAGAAACCATCTCGGTTTCTACTTATCCATACAATTGCATATATGAGGGAAAAAAATCATCGTCCTGGCATATTCTTAGTTAATTTGTGATTTGTTTTTCAGATAGAACATTACCTTCAAATAGTTAAGACAGAAGTGATGACGCGTGGACTACAGAAAGTAATTGAAGAGTATGAGTACACAGCACACAGTAGCGTGGTTCAAACCCTGCATGTACCTGAGGCAAAATTTCACTTTGAGCTCTCTCCTATGCAAGTCAGTAACTGGCTCTATAATCTTCTATATTACTGTCCTGCATGCCAAAAATTTCAGGGCCTTTTCCGCTTCTTGTTTCACATGATTTTTTTCCTTTAATCAGGTCTTAATAACCGAAAATTCCAAGTCTTTTTCGCATTTCATCACAAATGTTTGTGCTATTATTGGAGGTGTTTTCACGGTTAGTGATGGCAGCCCTATGTTACTTAACAGGATTTGTCATCGGTGGATGCATTATTTATTTTTCTGTTTCTGTAATCTGCAGGTTGCTGGAATATTGGATTCGGTTCTCCACAACACACTTAGGCTGATGAAAAAAGTTGAACTAGGCAAAAATTTTTGATAAAGGAACAATTTTGGTCTAAAAATCTTGTTGCGCTGTCTTGAACATTACATTCACTGGAGTAGGAAAATATAGGGTGAAAATTTGTCGAGTCATATTGAATTCATATGACGTTTTCTGCTTATAATGTTTATACATGGCTCATGGGCATGTTCCTTGTTATAAAGGAGAGGGAAATGATGCTTGAGGCACAATTTAAAACCTGCATCATGTAGTGAAATGGAGAAGCAAAGCATTATGCCTATTTACAAATTCTTTCAGTGAAGTCTAAATCAGGGCTGCAATTTGTACATGTTTTCAATTGTTCGAGGATTACTGAAATGGTAGTAATTGTCATGTGGGATGGAATCAATTCAACTTGGCCCTGGCATTGCCCGCCACAACCCACCACCACCACCAAAAAGAAAAAAAAACCCTAGAATTTGCCTTTGTACATGCATTAGAAAGCTCTTTGGCAGGCAAGAGATCATATTTATCACCGGATGGAGATAACTTTTAGGCTATTGTTTTGATTATTCTATGGCCTATTGATTTCTTAGAGCATACGTTATGCCATTAAGTGTTAGAGAGGCATTTTAATTATCTCTTTGCGATTTAGGAAGTCATGGGCTGCCACATCAACCCCTCTTCTTTCTTCTCAGATTCAACAGCCAGTGGCTGGAGGGAAAAATTTTAAAGAAAGAAAAAAAAAAAAAAACCTCTTTTTATATTTTTCAACCCATTACCAGAACGTGGATCATTGACCAACACCCACCACTAGCCGGAAGTGGTCGTGGTAGCTTACGCCGTAGTTCTCCTCCGATGGCAATTGTTAAGTCCTTCTAAGAGAGATAGCGTGCTGGGCAGGGTAGGACTATTTAGGGATGAGTAGGTTATTAGGGGTACATGTCGGAACGTATGGAGATCTCGAGCTTATTGAACCTTGTGCGGATAGATGGGGACAGGTCAGAAGGTGGGTAGAAATAATAGGCTCATTTTTAATTTTTGGGACCTACGGTCACGGATTATTTTCCAAGTTTCAAGATATCATAATTTCTTAGTATATGCGAGATACATTGAAACGCAGTTGTAAAGTATATCTAATACATAATTATATATAATATTATTTAACAAAGATAATGTAGTCTAAATTAGTACCATTATTTAGGTTAGCACTTGGTCAATTTTCAATTCCATCTCGAAATTCCAATATAAGTCGCTATCATGAGTTATGTTTATCGTATTTTTGTTATTGTTTAATGTTTTTATTGGAATTGTCTCTCTCTCTCTCTCTATATATATATAAATATATTCGCTAAAATTTTGTTTTAATGGTCTTTTCAGCTTACAATTTTTTTTGCCAGCATTTCATCTTATGAATATGAAGGACTAATAATATCTTAACACACACACACACAAGTTCCATATGCTAGTTATTTCTTTTCTTCTTCTTCTTATATATATATTTGGCTGCCAACCGTTCCATATGGTAGTTCACATGTTATAAATTTTAGTAACGTATATGCTCTAAAATAGTTCTAAAAGGTCCAAAGGTACTGGTCTTAAATCCTACATATGTTTAGTTAAGGTCTCATTTGTTTTAGGAAAAATCGCTCATTAGTGGAAAATATTTATCCTTAAAAAAATTTCCCAAGTGATGTTATATTGTCACATATTTAGTTGTTTTTATCAAAGGCTGAAAAGTTAGGCCGTTCTTGACACATGTAACAATAAATATAGTCAATTACTTCAATTGCATTTTCTAACAAAAATTGGTGTAAATTGACGAGATAGAAATTGATTCTTAAACTTTTAAAGTGTAAGCTCACTTCCTCATAAATATTAAATTTATGTAAATAATTCTCAAATTGTCATTTAAGCCCTAAAATCATTGATATTTCTGCTCGTTCTAGTAACTGTTGAGAGTTCTAACAATTGTATAAGGGTAATTTGCACATTTTTAGATGTCATGGAAAACTATAATCCCACATTAAAAATATAAGGGATTTATTTGCATGGGACCAATATATTGGAGGTTATATCTACAATAATCCCTAAAACCAATGGTACCTTACGCTACATTGAGACACTAAATTCAAAACTGCAAAATTCTACGTTATTAGAAAAATATAAAAAAATCTAGAAACTATTCACTATAGTTTTGCGTTCAGCAAGCTATCTCGTGATTCTTTGCCCAATTTTGTTCTTCGTACGCTGTGGAATGTTTTGGCTCATGAACGCTATAGTGTCTTGGTATATCATGTATAACCATAAAAATTAAACAATTTGACGTAATAGTCCATAGAAATTTAAATTTTGTCATACAGTATGGCGATGCATTTATTTTTCATATATCTACACGTATAATGTAAAAATAACTAGCACACTTAAAACATACAAGACTTAATTTCTCGATCAATAACAAATATAAAACCCCAATTCACACATGAAAACCCAGATGAATCTTCCAGGCTCAAGTGAGGAAAATCATATTTTGAAGAACTGCACAAAAATCAAACAATGGACACAACACTCAATATCATAGCGCTCTAGTTAAAACACAGTCAGCAGATATGAAGCAATAAATGCTCCAATAGAGCTTGTCAAACCGGCGAAAGCCGAACCAGCACCATTAGAAGCTGGAGCTGTTGCATTGGAAGGAGCTGGAGCTGGCGTGGGTTCTGCCATCCCCGCGGGAGGGGATGGTGCTTCCTCACCAGCCGGGCCCGGGGCAGGAGAAGTATCAGGGGATCCCGATGGTGAAGTAGAAGGAGCCGTTAAGTTGCCACTTCTGTCAGCCATGACAACAACTATCAATTTTTCATTCTTGAGACAGTTGTCTTTGTTTCCACTTATGAAGTGAAATGGTCCTGATTGATTGAACTGGAACACAGTGTGGCCATCGGTGTACTTGGTTATGTAGGAGTTATTGTTGCAATTGTTGTAGCTGTCAGCATTGACATAGAGTACTGAATCCTGGGAAGGCTGGTAGACAAATACTGCATTTGGATAGAATAGTCTAAGAATAATTTGAAATTACATAGGATAGAAATTCTAGTATAATTCATTGAGCTAAGTCTAAATATAGTTAAGTGTGTACTTTAATATTATTTAATTAGGAAAAACAGATCATACTTTTTAAAATAAAACAAGTCTAACAAGCTTAATCGAGTTTGAGTTTATCAAATACTGTTTTAAATTGAACTTAAGTTTAAGATTTTAAACTTGGTTGAGTTAAAACTTTTAATACGATTTTAAATCGACTCATCTATATCTTTACTAATACCTTCTTGTTATTAATATCTTTTCTTTCTCAACATTCTCTTTTAAAAATTACATATTTAGAAACAGTGTTTATTTTTTCATTGTATACAAATAATAGTATTTATAAAGGATATACAACATTAGCAAGAATTAATGTGAAATGACAAACTCTTAATACAAAGTGTTGTATTCTCATGGTTTAACCCTTTTAGATAGTAGAAAGTTTCGTAATCGTGAAAACATAAAACTAAAATATGTTCTCTATATAAGTAATAATATTTAAATCATATTTAAAAACAATCTATAAATATATATTAATTGTGATAATATTTTTAGTGAATTGAAATAGTGACATCACTCACCAAGAGAGTCGCCTATTTGAAATCTCATCTTCTCAGCCCATTGATTGTAAGTGTTTATCCCATTAGCCGGGACAGTCCATCCCTTGGAACCACCAACCATGAACTCATATGCACCAATGTTTTGTACCAACAACATTAAACAAAAGAGACGAAGTACTATGAATGCTTGGTTTTGAAATTTTGATCTATTGGCCATCGGAGAATTTCACAAAAGAAAAAAAAGAAAGAAAGAAAGAAAGCCCCGAGATCTCCTAATTGCCTGAAAAATGAAGACATGCAATGTTAAGGTATGAAGATCATGGAGGGTTTTGTAGGCAAAATGTTGTACATGTAGAGGTGAAGCTTTAGCTCCTTTTCTAGGTTCTTTGGATTTCTTGCCTTCTGGTGCAAAGCATATGTGCATGCTTTTGTCCCTTTTTATTTAGAAAGGTGACATGTTGAATTCTTTTGAATGTTTGTTATTTTACTTGATTTAAAGGTTTATTCTTTGCTTTATAATTGTCAGGAATATTCAAATCTTGCAATTTGCGTTTCATGCTTTGGAATGTGTATGACTAATATTGACAATTCTGTGGTCTCAAGTTAGTCTCCATGCGAACCGAACGGTAAATCTGGTTGCAATCGAATCTCAGTGTAATGTGAATAGCTTTGCTTGGCGACATAGGAAGGAAATTAATTACCCATGCCACATCTGGTATATATTTTTTACCCTGCACAAAAACCAGAAACAGATACGCATGGTGGGGGAGGGTGTCGTTAGTGATATTCAGGAATTGGATAGGGTACTGGGCTATGTTGTGTTGTGTTGGACTCTACTGGTTCTGATTTTTGTCCAAAGTTAAAATACACCTGTATGGTGATATTAATGATTTCTGCACAGTAACATTAATGACAATAATAATTACTTAATGATATTTATAACAAGAGAAAATAACTTGTTTACTATTAAAATTTAAAAAAAATAAATTACATAAAAAAAAATCAAAATACCAAATTTATATCACATCTTACTATAGGTAATTCTAAGTATGTTGCATTTAGGCCTAAAATATTGTTAAAAATAAAAAGGGGCCTATAACGGGCCTTAAAGAGCATTTTTGAAGGCCAAAATGGCATCAATCAGACAAACCCTAATTACCTCGTTATAGTACTCGAAAATCAGTTCTCGAAATAGATATGATATGTTACCCTAATTAATTTTACTAAGATGGGTACCTGTGGAAATAGATATGATATGGTATAATGTACATACTAAATCGGGACATTATAGCCCATCATATGACATTACTAGCTAATAACACGCTAAGTTTATTAACTAAACTACTACAATCTCTAACAAGCACCTACTTTAACTGTAATCACATGTAGCATAAGTCAATAACATCTCCACGTAATTAATTGAATGTTTCACAAACAAGTTATTTCAACCACAAACATAATCAATAAAATAATCTAGAGCTTAGCTCCCATAGCATTGAACCTATCAGACACGACCTATTGAAAAGCTATAGAAGTTTGTCTCCTCCAAACATCAATAATAGAACGTCACAAAAACTAGTGCCTTATCTCCTAAACATGACATATGAGCAATTATCATTGAGTGTATTTAGTAACATCAATCCCACTACTACTTATTATCATCATAACAAGAGTAGTAGTTGTTGCTTTCCCTATCTTGATAATAATAATAATAAACATCTCCAGACTTATCATAGTTAACATATTCATCATATACACCTACGACTGCACGAAATAAGAAGTGATCCTAAGCCCAACTCGTCAATACCACCTGCACATGTGTATGGCATATAATGATTAGGATACAAGCATTTAATGCCATAGAAATCATAGAGAATCAAATTAGTTATCTTTTCATTTTAGGTCATTCAATAGCAAATGAGTACCTATGACCCTTGTCACACTAAATAACTTACATATATACATGTACAAATATACCCATATGCTTAGCGTATATATACATACATATATGGGTTGAGAACTTCCATCTCTGGCCCCAATATCCCTAAATTTACCCTAAATCCTTTCTGTACATGACTCCATTGAGGATAATATCACATATCAATTATCAGGGTGCCTTTTAGGATTCTACTACCCTTAGCCCCTAGGTTGTACCATGTATAAGTGACAAACATTTTAAGTTAGATATTTAGGTTCATTTTCTTTACTATCCTAACGAGTATATCCAGCAACTATGATAAATAAGTACTTGATAAGGTAGTCTCAATAGGCAATGAGATCAGGTCACTCATAAAACTTGATATTAAACATGGTATTAGTATATAGGACTCTTTAACTAAATATATTGCCAAAAGGTGTAAGTTGGTCTAGTTGAGATAGGATTAATATATCATAAGGTTATAGAAAAATTTTAAAGATATATATATACATATATGTGCATGTGTGTGTGTGTGTGTGTGCGCTCGCGCTCGCATGCATGTGTACATATGTGCGTACTAGTACTAGTTATATTTATGTAACTATAATTATAAAAAAAAATAAGAAAAAAGTTAAAACTTAGCATTAGTTTTATTTATATTGATAATTATGGTTTATTACACTTGTAATTATAATAAAGTAGTAAAATTAGGAGAAAAGAAGAGGAAAATCGATCAAAGCTAGTTTACATGAACCGGTTGAATGGTTTGTACCAAACTGTGTAGTTGGTTTGCATTAATGAACTATGACCAAGAGGTGCCAAAACTGGTTAGACAGTTCCTTTGAATCAGTTGACTAGTTTAATATAGTTTTGAATTTATAGAAATCCCCTTGAGAAACCACCCAAACATCAACACCCCACCACCTTAAATGAAAGTCATCCTCTAAAAATACTCAATACCCTACCTAAACACACTACACATGCCTATCAACTTTGTAACATTGGAGGTAGCATAAAAACATATTTATTTCATTATAATTTTCATGAAAAAGGAATAAACTTTGAAGTCTTCAACTTGAAAACTAGCTAAGAAACTAATTAGAATCGTTATTTGGTGATGAGCAAATAACCCTATTCTATAGGGTACCCACCTGAACCCTACTCTATCATGTAGGTTTTAGGTAGATAATGGAGGTTACAGGATAGGTTCTAGGTAGTAGTTTCTTGGAATCTACTCTCACAGGGTAAGATGCGGGTATGAAGTTAAGGTACCTTGTCCCGTCATGGAACTTATATTCTAATATATATGGGGTATAGGTTTTATGACACTTTATATATACTTTGTAGCAATAATTAAATAATATTAATAAATAATAAATTAATACTATTGTTTTTTATATTTTAGTTTTAAAGAAAATAATAATAAAAGGCTAACTCATAATAATACCCTAAAATTATACGCAGCTTGTATCTATTATCAAGCCCCCTCTCTTATTCTTATTCTTATTATTCTTTTTCTTCTCCTTCTCCTTCTCCTTCTTTTGGTAAAAAAGTCTCTCTTCTTTTACCATCTTATTTCTTTTTACATCTCCATTCCTCTTTTACTAACTCTAAACAAGTAAGGTCTTAAAATTATCTTATTTCTAACTTATTGTTCAATATATTATATCAAAATTACTTGCACACGGTTTTTATATTTTGTATATAATAATCTTATGATTTTATAAAAATTTTATTTTGTTGATTTAAAAAGAAAAGACAAAAGAAATTTAAGCATGATCTAACCAGGAGTTTCAATATTTTCAATTGCAAAAATATTCTTTGTTTTTCCTATCAAAGTTTTATACTGTCTTAACTTTAAAAGCATTGTAGCCTATACAAATTATTACTAGTGAATCTATTGACTATAGTTCTAATTTTGGTATTGATTATAAATTAAATACAAAGTTTTGAAGGAAGACAATATAAAAAATTACAGGTTTCATAGATTTTACAGGGTATAAGATGGTTTCAATGTACCATAGGGGAGGTTCTAGGTACAAAAAGTTTGGAACAATACTTGTAGGGTAGGGTAGGGTAGGGTAGGGTACAGACAAGCCTCATACCCTACCTACTTGGTACTTGCTCACTCCCATTGCTATTGCTTTCTTTCTTTTGATTTTCTTATGAAAAAACACTATCTCCAGCAATAACTTAGGAATGTTTAATATTATTTTCTAAGGGGGTAGAGCAATCGTGATATGAGGAGAATGAAGAGGAAGAAGAAAGTGGGTTTAAGTTATTAAAATCACAAAAACATAAATTTCTTTATAAAAGATATGTTGTTTGTAAATAGGATTTGAGAAAACCAAATATTACAAAAGATTTCTAAATGGAAGTCATCGGTATTCTTATAAAAAAAATCAAGGGTACCTATAAATCCAAATAATAAAAAAAAATCATTATTTATAATATATATAAGTCATCTTCTGATGGGTGTAAAAATATGAATATTAGAAACATTAAAAAGGGGATGTGACGCAATATTATACAAATAAATATGATCTAAATCACAGGTAGGCCTAAGGGGCATTGATAGGTGCTCCCTCTCCCTAAGATTAGGAAAAGTTGCTTTTTAAAATTTTATAAAAGGAAAAAATATATATTGGATATATATTTTAAAGAATAAAACATGATATAAAATGAAGCATAGCCTAAGGATTGAATTTATTTTACAAATATGAGATTTTGGGTTCAAATCTTACTCTTTTTAAGATGTATTGATTACTTAAATAGTATTTGTCTTTTTGGACGTATTAAATTTTTTTTCTTTACAACAATTAATAACATTAAATTCATTAATTACAAATCATATATAATAAAATAAATTTTCTTGAATTGCTATTTTTCATAAGTAATACCATAAAAAATAATTATATTATTTATATTACAATTATTCGATCTTATCACATAAAGTATTAATAAACAATACCAATTATATGAACTGATTTAATAAATTTTTTCACAATTAATCTTACGAAAATAAATGCGGATTATTGAATGATTGATTACCTAATAATTTATATTCAAAATGGATTTTTTTTTTTAGTATAGCTAATGTAACAATAATATAAAATTGCCATAAAAAATAGCAAAATACTTATACCTATGTCAAGTAGCTTTATCTACTTTACTTGTAATTTACTATTTAATTATTTTTTGATCTATTTTTGTTAAATAAAAACGTACACAAATTTTGTATATTAAATTAATTTTTATTTAATATATATACATAATAAAAAGGTAAAATTTTAGATCTTTTAATTTCTTATGAAGTATATCAATTACTCTTAATCATTTTTTAAATGAATTTTTCCATCCTATTAAGTTATTAAAATTATTGTAAGTCAAATCATTGATAAGATCGTTTTACATATATAATATGCAATATAATTATAATAATAAGCAAGTCGTTTCTTACCAATAATTTTAATATTGCCTTAAAATAAAGTAAGTTCGAACTCCCCAATTATATAATCTTAGGTCTATCCCTAATCCAAATATAGTGCAAATTAGTACGATAATAAAATAAATTGACTACTTAGGATATTTACAACAACTTTTGTGTTTTTATGTAGAGCAAAATTTGTCAAAAATACACTGTAAACTTAGTTAAGCTACATTCTTGAAAAAGAATTTTATAATTTCAAATAATTACTCTAGTTTTTCAAGTAAACAATAATAAGAGGGGAAAAAATTTACCTTCAAATAACTATTTTAACACCACTTCGATCGTATGTTTACATTACTTTCTTTTATTTATCATAGAAATGATAAATTATAAAAATAAACAGCCTTATAGAGCTTATTTTTAGTTCTTAATATAAAAAGAAATAAATAATACAATATTTACAATTTCACGTCATTAACTACAATAGCTAAATATTTCAAAACATGGAATATGTATTGTGATGGAGTTGTTAGGGAAGAGATCCTTTATTTTACAATAAACATCTTTGGAGATAGATTGTATATACGAGTCTTTTTATTTAATAAAAATATGCCTTTTTTCTTTTTATTTTATGTGTTCTTGATGACATTTAATTTACAATGAAATCTTGTAATACAACTAAATTTGACAGATAGTGAGTTAAAAGGTGTCTAAATTAGAATTTCATAATGTTATATTATACTTAAATTTGACGAGATTATTGTTATCAAATCTTGGTTGAGGTATGACGTTGAACAATAGATTCACAAACACTCTACAAAACAAACAAAAGTTAGGCTAAGGGGTTATTGAGGCAACTCTGGCGTTACCATTCCAATACCTAAGTTAAGTAATATCAAGTAAGATAAGGGAAAAGTAGAGGAGAAAATGCTAATGTTTAGAAGAACTTGTTTATTGCATTCGAAACCCCTTTTATAGTTGCTGGATCATTTTGAAAATCGTAACCATTCCCTCCAATTTCAAGCACATGCACTTGATGGGAATTAGCCTCCAATCACATCAAATCTAAGGCCTATCAATGCTTGTCGAGACTGAACTACAGCCAAAAGGACGAAAGGAAAGAAGATGAACACTCAGCATCAAGTCTGTCATCAGTCAAAGTGCCGAAAGACCATATAGCTGAGTAATCAGATTTAAAGAATCACTTGGCACATCAGAGAGAGACTTATGCCGACTGATTATATGACTTAACAATTGTGGGTTGACCTCTTTAGTGTCTCATCCAAGACATGCTAGACGTCAGGACTCCTTTTCGGACCCAGACATCCAACTGTTGACCCCATTCGATTTGGATTCTATTCCTCTTAGGACATGCTAAGTGACTGCATGTTGAGTCTTGTAAAATGCCCAGTTTTGTATTCTTATATATGTTTTCCTTCATTTTATTTATGGGTTCAATTTTTTAGGGTTTAAGGCCTTATACATTATTTACAGTTTTGCTACTAGGGTTTAGAACTTGATATAAATAACAACATTTATATAAAGACAAGGGGACAGATAGATATACAAAGATATATACAGAGAGTGAAACTTTCCTCTTTCAAAGCAAGGCTATACTTGAGTTAGTATTTATCGGATTATCGAGTGTTGATTAGACTCTTTAATCATCCCTGCATTCTTATCAATCTTGTTCTTAGATTATGGTGAACCCCTTCATTTGAACCGGTTAGTGAGTTGCGTCTGTAAGTCTTAAAGTTAAGCCAAGTGATCGTAGAATTAAACTTAGTATACAAAGTTTAGGGCGATCGGTTAAAGAATTCGATCAAACCTAAATTATAAACTATAGATAAAAATATTAGTAAAAATAACCCCGTAAACTTGAATTTAAGAAAATAAGTAATAAAATAAGAGACTATAAAATTTTCAAATTTTAAGTATAATATTTGTTAATTATCGAAAAGGCGAAAAGTGTAATCTAATAACTAATAAATTGCTAGAGATAGATTATATGTATACTAAAAATCATAGAATGACCTAAATAATAATTAGGAATGTTCACATGTACCTCATATGTATTTACGTATAGATAAAAATATGTAAAATTACTTAAATTAGATAGAAACTTATTAAATAATTAAGAAAAAATCAGAAAAAAATTAGAGGAATAGGGAATAACTTGGATTTGGTCGTGGCAGGTCAAGAATTGAAGAAGAAAAATTAACCAATAAAAAACAAGCAACACAAAAGGCAAAATCGAAGAGATTTAAGCAATGTCTTGTCCAATTAAATGCATAATAATTACTACAAAGCTTTATAAATAGTAAAAAAAATTACAAAACTCATTTAGACAGTTAGAAGTTAGAAAAAATTGAGAGCACTGAAATTTGGAGGAAAAAATTAAGGTTTAGAAAATTCTTAAGCAAATTTGTGTAGTAGGGGCTTGTGAACCGAACCTATATAACATCACCACCTAGAACCGAGCCACCATCACCACCTCACTCCAGACCCATTGCTTAGACCGGCCGACACACCTGAACCGGTGTTGGAGGCCCAAAAGCCATCGGATTGGGTGAGTCTCACATTTGCTCCGATTTTATATAATTTCTTAAAATTATTTATTTTGCCCAGAAAATTATGAAATTTATTATTCTGAGGTTTTATTGTATGTAGATTTAGGGAAAAATAGTGATTAAATTTAATCATGTTTGTAGATATAGGGTTTTTAAGAAATTAAGCAAAATCGAGCATGATTAGAACTAGAAATAAATAGGCTTAGAAGTGTAGTTTAGAGCTTAATTTTTTTTTCTGTAGAATGCTTAAGTGATATAGAATAGTGCTATGAAACCTTTTTTTTAAATTTACTTTTTGAAATTTTTAAGTAATTTTTTAGCCCTAAAATGATGGAAAAATTGGATAATTTCAAGTTAATTAGGTGATTAAGTGATTAATTACTGATGTAGATGGTAATTAGATGTTTAAGGATGTTGATCTTTGATGTGGAAACCTAATCTTAGTCTTTGGAGTGTTAAGTGTAATTAATATAGGAATTATGTAGTAATTGTAGGAAATTAAGAATATGTGGAATTGAAAATTTAATAAATATGACAAATTAGGTTTATTTGGATAATATAATAATAAAAATCAGTACATAATAAATCTGAAACAAAATTTAATTTTAGGTAATTGTACAAAAAATGTAAGATTTTCTCACATCGGGAGTAAATCTGGTACTCCTGAACAGTTTAGAACACTAAATTAAGACCCAATGTGATATTAGAATACCCAAGTTTAATGTGATTAATTTCACATTAGGATTCAAGTATATTTAAGATTCCTCGTAGTCAAAGACAATGTGGAATCAAAACTGGAATCTAATTTAGAAACCGAACCTCGAAATAAGGTAGAATGAATTATTAGTAAATAATAGGTATACATGAAAAAATGAGTTAAATTATAACTTAGATTATGAATCATCAAAGTATAAGTACTAAAAAGACGTATTTGTATTATAGGATACTTGGAGACGAATCGACTTACTATTAAGTGATTGGGCAACTAAGAATTCTAAGTAAGTTGGGTTATTACTTTATTGTATTGGAGTACTATTTTATGATACTCGAAGACTTAGGATTGTATATGATTGCGATTGTAAGTAGTTTATACATATGTTTGAGTATTTGAATTCGTGTTGAAATTTGTGTTGTGATTGATTGTGTGTTGTAACTGGATTGGTGTGAAATTGTCTGAACACCTTAAATGGAATTTAATCTTATTTGACTATAATGCCCTAAATTGTCATGCATTGTAACTCTTTAAGGAATCATTAGGATTCTCTAATCAAACACCGACACCTTCGATAAAGATAGCGCTGGATAGCAAATTGGTCTTTTCTTCATCCATAGCCGAACTAAGTGACGGGAAAAGAGGTTACGGTGAGGATGAGGGCATTGGTTCGAAGGTTAGTCTTAGGAGGAGCAGTGTCTCCATTGTATAAACTTGGGTTTGGTTGTGAGTTGTTGCATAACATGAAAACTCCTCAACCCGGATTAGAGCGGGTGAAATTTCTTTGATTTCGCAATGGATCGGACTACATTGTGTAATGACACTTGCTTATTACATTGCATGAAAATAATTGCTTGATAATCTTGTTTGTGTTTGTATACATTCATGAGTCTCCAATTCAACTTACTGAGCTGTAGTTACTTATACTTATATAGATCCTTTTGCAGGTCCTGATTTCTGAATACTTCCAGTATTATGCCGCCCTACAACTATTTAGAGGTTAGTTCTTTTGAAGCCTGAGGTGTGAGGATCAATTCGCCTAATAGTGGATATATAGCTAGAGTCTCCTTAATAGCTTAAGAATGAAAGACTGATAGTTGTTATGTAAATTAGTGGATTGTTATGTTAATGTCGAATTTCCTGAGAAGTTCCGTGGAATGTACATGTAATTATGTATGTTGACTTAAAAATTCTTGATAATTATTATAACTTTAGCAAAACACTTAATTGAACTATTTACTTCAAAGCGAGGAGTCATCAACGCCTTGTGTAGATCATGTATATGGTAAGTACCGTGAGGCCAATTACAATCATATAATGGTTTATACGGTGAGACTGTTACAACTCTGTGACTTCAGGGTGTAACAGCGTCTAACCTTCATTTGAAACCTCGAGCGACATTTAGTATTCGTGAGTTGTAACGAACTTTATTTTGAGCTCAAACCCCCTAATTGTATTTGTGTCTTGGTGAGTTATATTTATTCATATCCACCATCAAAACCTTCCTATTCTTTATACCAATTTTCTTTTGAATACCCATTCTTGTTCGTTTCCAAATCCGCTGCCTTTTCTTATTTCGATCCTTATCATGCACCCAATTTAAATTTTAAGACCACTTACTAATTTTTAGGGAACGTGGTTGACGTAATGGAAGCTAGTAGGTTAGTATTCAGATAGGAGGGTTAACCATTTGCACCCAATGTTAGAGTTTGAACCTTTTGGGGTTGATTAGGTCAAAGTCTGACCTAAAGGCAGTTGTTCCAAGTTAGAGGAAGCACATCCGACCTACTTTTGTCAAGAATTCTCTCGTTGAAGTTCAAGCACTCAATCTTTCTAGACCTTACCCTTTGATCGGCGGGATCTAAAGGAGGTCAGAACAAGGTAAAAAGGGAGATATGATTTTAATAAGAGATTAGAGGCAATTCTAAGTAGCTCGATTTGTGCTCCTAGGGAAAACCTCTATCAACATTTACCCCCCATTGTCATTATTATGGATTCGCAATATACCTTGTTTTCTAGTCTCGACCTTAATAGGTCGTAAGTCACCTTTTAGGTTTTTACCTTTCAGGTGACTTGTTTGGGAAGCCTCAACTGTCAGGTGTAACATTTTGCATACTGCTATTGGGATTCATGTGACCGTGTTAGAGTTCATGCACGTCTTTTGGGATGGGTAATTTCATTTGGGTTGTTCGATCTTACATAACACGTAACAAATCAAATGACCTGCATTAAATAGTAGCTATAGTAGCTTCAAACCCCTAGAAAACTACTGGTAAACTTATTCTCTATCTTCTTTACTCTTCTTCTGCGCTCTTTCTCTCCTTTATTTCAATTTTGTGCTACTATTCTTATCTTTTCCAACCTTTATCCTTCTCCTACTGTTCGTATACCTCCCTTCTTCTTCTCCTTTTTTTTTTTTTCACTTGTAGCAATAGTTTCACTAAGGTAAATTATGTCTCCTACTCAATCAAACGACTCAACTTACGCACAAGAGTGAAGCCAAGATCCATCCATTGTGTATTTTGTAGGAGATTTTCCTCCTTTGGAAGAACCCCCCAACATGGTAGACTTTGATGTTGCCAACTGCCTAAGATTTAACTAGGTACACTAGGTTGGTGAGAATGCGTGCCCTTCGGTTGTAGAAGATTATGAAGCTTCTGAACGATGAGTATCCCCTAGACAATGAATGCGACTCTCCCGCATTACCCTTATACGTTGGGATTAGATACAATATGAGTCTCAATGGTGTCATGAGCACAATAACTAAATAAGAATTTAATGACATGTGATTTTGTTTTATAGGTGCCCCCAAAGAGTGGTCATTTGAGAGAGTATAGCCACATGAGAAGATTACGGCATTAGATAATCAAGAATTTGCCTTATTTAGGAAATATTTCGAGGTTGGCTTGAAACTCACCTTTACTATATTCTAGAAGTCTTATTTTATGTATCATTGTCTTTGTCTTTCTATGCTTACTTCTAACTCTTATAGACTGCTCATAGCCTTTGAATGGATATATGAAGACTTGGAGGTTAAGACTGTAGTAACATTATTTAGATTTTTTTTACTTTGAAGAAGAAAGAAGGTTGGTTTTATATCTATGCTTGACCTAGTAGGAAATTGTTTGTTGGATTGGAATCTTCCATTCATGAATGGAAGCAAACATGGATAATAGTTAGGTTGGCTACATTATTAGATTCTCTAACCACTTACAGTCAACCAATTAGATTATCTGATATAAAGTGCTTACTCCCTAACGACTAAAAGCCTATGATGCTATTATGGAGGCTTATAATAATAGATATTTCCTCTGGGATGCTGATGAGATTACAATCAAAAACTCCTATGGCGATTCGATCTTCCCTAAAGATGAAGCTCGTATCAACAAAGGCGCCAGTGGTAGCTTTAATGGAAACACTAAAGGTTTGGATGGGTAAATGGAAGTTGAACAAGATATGGGCCATCATGATCTCATTGTGCTAACAGGGGCTTGTAAGATGAGGAACCTTTGCATCTACTTAGGAGTAGGATGGTCTTCCTTGCTTGTGCTTGGCATGGTTATAGTAAGTTTTCTCATTTTATTTTTTAATCATCTTTATCTAATCCCTAGCATTGCTTACTACAGATATGATGCTTATGGATTATAGCTCCATGGACTTGTTTGTTGAGTTGAAGACTAGTGAGTCCAAGGGAAAGGAGGACAACAAGAACACCTCCTCTAAGTAAGCTCTTGCCAAGCAGCCACCTAAACCATAGATCAAAGTCCTCCCAAAAGAATTGATCAAACCATCGGTAAAGTCCATTGCTTCAGTTGCTACTAAAGAGAAGGATGGTCAATAGGAAAAGAACGTTAAGGAGTCTTAACAACTCAAGGCTCTTGCTAAGAGGAAGGTTGCCAAGGTTACCAAACCTAGGAAGTGACCCAATACTTACAAGTGTCCTCCCTTAGAGAGGGGCCCTAAAAGGGGAAAACTCTAAGGGACTCTAAGGTTAGAGGTAATTCCACTAACCCTAACGAAGGAAAAGAGGCTCCATTCAGGATTCCAAGCTCAATAACCCCTGTGTAGAGACAAAACACTAAAGTGGTGTAATTTTAGCCTACTTGGAATGTTAACATTGTAGACTTCGCATTAGGAAATGGTCGTGTGGCCTTTGAGTTACCCAAATGGATTAATCTACCTAATGATGTTCAACCCTTGACTAATACAGTCAAGCTTTGTTAGAATTTAGGGTCAGATAGTCTACTTTGTTTAGTTGCTTCTAGTTGTTAAGATGTAAGTCTTCTACCTTCGTGATTTCACCTTTGCTAGGCTTGTTGTTTCTTTCTTATCCTCATATCAATTTTTCAGAACTCCTAAGGGCTCCTAATGATCGTAGAAGCCTTGTCAGAAGAGAAGAAAGCTATAAGTCTTCAAGTTTATCTTATCCTTCTGGCCTCCTTCTTCCCATTAAGGTTATAGTCCCTCATTCATGTTTCTTCTAGATTGTTGAGGAGGCTAAGAACCAAGTAGCCAATGTAGAAGCTGAAAAGAAAAGTTTACAAGAGAAATCAGGACTAGAGAAAGCCATATTAGAGGAAGAGAAAGCTAAAATTGAGGATGAACTCAAATCCTAGAGAGAGAAAGTTGAGAAAGAGGTTAGAGCTCGGGAAGTGAAGGAGAGGCCTTTAATAGAGTGGCAAAAGAAGAACTCCTAACTGGTGACCAACCTCCAAAGTGCTCAAAATAATAAGTACAGTGAGGAGGTTGCTCACTTGCAAAGGTCGTACAAGGAGCTAAAAATTAAATTGGTTGATACGGTGAAAGAGAATGACTCTCTATACGATAAGGCTTATGCGGACATTCAAGAGAACAATGAATATAAGGAGTTGATGAGTCAAAAATTGTTGGACGGGATCAACTTTGCCCAAGAAGAGGTTTTGATCCATCACCCTAAGTATGACCTTAGCTGCTTTAACTTTGCCAGATAAACTTAGAATGTCCAAGCCCAAGCCAAAGCCAAAACGAGAGAGCTTTAGGTAGAAATGGAGAAGAAAACAGAAGATGTAGATGCTTTAGTAGTTGATCGCCATGATGCGAAAGGAAGAAGTGAGAGTATTAAAGTTCAAGAGATTGTTGTATCTAACCGTTTGACCAACACCTAGCCAGATGCTATGCAAGGCTTTAATCCCTAAGATGCTCATCCTTCCCAAACCCTAGGCCAATGATAACCCTCTACCCTTCATTTGTTTTTTATTTAAAACTTTCTTTTAGGTTGGTATGTCGACCTTAGCATTTAAGAATGTATTTCATGAAGACTTTGTTCCTTTGAACCTTTATCGATAGCTTAATACCTCTAAACTTTTGACATCTTGTGATGATGCTTAACTGTGCTTTTTAATGAATTTCCGTTGCATGTCAATTAGGATATGTTGTTGTTTACTTAAAACAGTTTCAAGAGTTCTTTATGAGTTTCCTTCATATTGGAAGTTGGTTCTAGTGGCAACGGACTGGATCGAGATTGGGGCTTTGGAGATTATCACCCTTATAGTAGTTCATTTTCTTTGTGGTTGAGATTATAATATGGTTCTCTTATTGGCTAGGGGCTAAGAGTATGTCTTCATTTGCTATCCTTGAAAGGATTTGCAATTTATGGCTCGTTGTCCTTAATAGGATTTGTAGCCTTTAGCTCATCGTCCTTAAGAGGACTTATAGCTCTTAGCTCGTCGTCTTTAAAGGACTTATAACTTATAGATCATCATCCTTAGGAGGATTTTAAATCATAGGCTCATCATTTTTAAAAGGATTTATAGCCATCATACCCATCTCCTTTGCAAGGATTTGGGATTTTTAGATCTTGTTGTTCATGAGACATAAAGATTTAATGATATACTTTTCCCGTGGTCCATTAAACATAGGACCTAATGATTAGTGCTATTATAGTTTGCTCGTCGCCCCTTTGCATAGTACTTAGACCATGTTTTACTTTCCACAAAGCATTATGGTGGAGAGAATAAAGTGAATAAAGCCATAAATAAATGTTTTAAGATTAACCAATTTAGATAGAAAATTAGGTTGCTATCAGCCATGACCTGATGCATAATATCTTCTTAATCATACATAGTTTCATAATGTTGGATAACACACATTAACACATATGACTTTAAGAACAAGTCTAGCAAAACATAACCACACCACATATTGAAAGAAACAAATAGAGACAAACACACATATCTTAACTCACATAAAAAGAAATTAACACACTTCATCCATGCCTCTAGAGTTGATTCTTTACATCTTTCATTTGAAATAAGGTCTGAGATTGTTGGCATTCTATGCTTTTGGTATTGGTTGCCCATCTAGCCTCTATAGCCTATAGGCATGCTCTTTTCTAACCACCTCCTTTATTCTTATTGGATCTTCCCATGTTGAGGTAAGTTTCCCTTGACACTCCTTCGCTCCTAATGCCTCCAACTTCTTGTAGACTAGGTCACTAGGTTGGAACATTTATGCTTGACCTACTTATTGTAGTATTGAGCAGCTTGTTGTTTCTAAGTAGTAAGGTGGGCTTGAGGCAAGGCGTGTGTTTTGTGAATTGTATCCATGTTGGCTCGTAGATTGATGTCATTAAGCTCAAGGTTATATGCTTGGACTCTTATGCTCTCTACTTATAACTCAATTAGCAATACTGCCTCAATCCTAAAGGCCAATTAATATGGAATATGACCTATCTTTGTCCTCTGAGTCATCTTGTACCCCCACAAGTTGCCCACTTGTTACTTGCTTTGTTCACTCTTTTCTTCAAGCTTTGTAAGACGACCTTATTTACTGCTTCAATTTAGCCATTACTTTGGGGATGCGTAACAGAAGTATAACATACACTGGTCTTCTAAGCTTCACAAAATTCTCTAAACTTATCATTGTTGAACTGCGATCCGTTTTCTATTATGATTGCACAAGGTATTCAAAATCTGGATAAGACATTACTTACCACAAGTGCCTCAATGCTTCTTTCAGTTGTGTTCGACAGAACTTTGGCCTTAACCCATTTTGTGAAATAATCAATTGCAACAATAATGTACCTTCTTTGTTTGGTAGTTCTTGGGAAAGGACCTAATATATCAAGTCCCTACTGGGCGAAAGGCCAGGGGCTAGTGAGAGAAATCAGGTATAAGTTTAGAGCTTGCTCAACTAGGGCATTCCTTTAACATCGATCATAGGTTTGAGCTAATCCGAGCACATCTCTCCTCATTTTAGGCCACCAATATCTTAGCCTTAAGGCTCGAACATAAAGTGCTACAGCCTTGATATGATTACTACATACTCCTAAATGTAGATCGAATAGCACTTATTTAGCTTCAAATGGTCAGAGGCACCGCAAATAAGGCATGCTCATTCCTCTTTTGTACAAATTCCCATCGATCATCATGAGGTTAGCTACCTTATAGATGAGGCATCGGACCTCTTTGGTGTCCTAGGATAGAGTTCCTTTTTCTAAGTATTCAATTATAGGGTCCATTTAGCAATGCTCTAGATTACTTTGTTAGATCTCAAGACACTCTTGTGGTTGTGATACTATGCTTCTATCAGACAAGTACTCTATAAAAACTTTGTCTTCCCAATTTGGCAGGCCTGTTGAAGCTAACTTAGATAATTTGTTTGCTGCATAATTCTTATTCCTTGTTTTTTTTTTTAACTGCCACTCTTTGAAATTTGATTTAAAGTCTTTCATAAATGGTTAGTATTTAATCATGCTTTCATCTTTAGCCATGCTGCTGTTGGCAACCTGATTTAGTACCAACTGAGAGTCAGAGAATACAATCAAGTGCTTCGCCTTAACCTCCTTTGCTATCTTCAGCCTCGTTAAAAGGGTCTTGATGGGGATTAAGGATTGATTATACATTCCCGAGCCTGAAGGCTCTTTCAGGTGGTTCGCTGAATTGTTCGAGGTGAGTTAAGCGCTGAGGAGCAGTGCTTACTCTAGTTCGATTTGTTGAGCTATTTTACTATCCATGCTATCCAAGGCGTTGCCGAGGTGACCAGTCGACATGCTGAGCTAAACCCTCTGTTATGCACTAGTCCAAGCAATAAATTTGAATATAGCAATCTCCATAGTGCCAAGGTCAAGTTGATAACTATTAGGAGCCGACCATCTGAGGTCGACCCCACTATAAGTTGTCCCTGAGCCAACCCCAGTCTAATAAAGGCATATTTTCATGTTTTAAAGTACCAATTTAGATAAAATTATTATTGATTTTATAGAAATCATTAAGAAATGGTACTTAATTATTTTCATTTAGATATTGCAGGAATTAGAGGATTCAAGAGTGGAATTACAGACAATTTAGAGGAGTTTTACACAAATTGACGAAGTTTGGATCAACAACATGCAAATTGGAATTAAAGGCAACCGGCCTTACAACTTGCATCGGTAGCTTTAATGTTTACGCCACCAACCTTGCACTTACACCGCCGGCCTTTTTAGCCGACCTTTATGAAAAAGAAACTTCACGCGAGCTAACCCTAATTTTTCTCATAAATAGCTTATGTTTCATAGTTGAGAGGACTTGGAGGTTTTTTTTAGAACTTTTATACACTTTTTCCTTAGATGTAGAGAGTCTTAGAATAATCTTTAATTAGTTCTTGATGAATTCTTCGGGAGAATCACTTTGATCATTGAGAGCATTTTGCTTTTGCTGTGGAGACCAAGTTGAAGTTGCAATTAAAGATTATCTTTTCCAATACAGAATTGGTGACATCTAATTCAATTATTCTTATGTAATTCTGTGAATTATTTATGCTATCAATTATGAATTTCCTTGTAATTTCAATTAGTATTTGTATTTTTGTTTCCAAATCCAATTTTATTTGTGGGAATTAATAAAACCCTAGATAGTTAAGATAATAATTGTGTTCGTACTATAGGATTAAGAGATATATGGATAATTCATGATTGCAATTTCTATGATTTCAATTATATTTGTTCAATTAATTATAATTGTTAGAAACTCTAATGATACGGGAGTTGATATAGGGTTTGTTAGAAATTCTTAGTTGATTTGATTAATCAATGTGTAAGCAAAGTTAATTGAATTAATTAGAAATTATCTAGAGATTAATGCAATGTTCGACAATTGATTATTCACTAAGACATTAGGGATAATTAATTTAGGATATTAGATAATCATAATATCAGGAGATACATGATTGTAATTTAGAGTCTACTATTAATTGGAAAATGTGGAAGCTGACTAATTAATAAGGGGTTTAAATCATTTAGTTTTAAGGTATAATAATTTCACTTGAATGACCATATAGCTATTAGTTTATATAACATGATAATAATTTGATTTGCATAATTTAAGGTAGATTCTATTTTCCCACAATTCTCAATTGATTGCTTAATTTTAGATTTTTCATAGTTATTTTCTTTTCAATAGTTTTATTGTAATTATTAGATTAATTAATTTAATTTTGATTGCTTGAATATTGATAAGAATTATCATAGGTTTAGTAATATTATAGTCCTCGAGGAATCGATAACCTTACTTTCTCTATATTACTTGATTTCGACTTACTATACTTGTTGGAGTATTTATGATTTATTTATTTATATATATAGTTTAAGTGAATCACAGTCCAACCTCGGTAATCAAGGTACCGAACTTCTAATGTCGAACAGACTTGAACAGAGGCCTACCTTTGCTCGGATCACAACATTGTTAGAATCGTAGAGTAAAAACGTGCATGTACTGTCCTTTTTGACAATCATATTGTCCTTTTTGACAGATGACGTTCATTGCGCATGATTTTGTGTTTTCCCTATAAAGTATTTTCCTTTTTATTTAGTAAATAGGAATTTTCTTTTTGTAATTATTTGTAACGTAGAACTTGCCTTAACATGGTACTATAAGTAATCACATAATATAATAGCTGCAGAGATATATAGAAGAATAGATTGAAATTTTTACCCTCTCTTAAGCTAAGTGTCCTCTTGCTACTCTTGAGCTACTCTTATCTTGCTCATTCGAGTATGGACTAGTGGTGAGTAACCTCCGGCCATACTTGTGTGTCATATCAACTGTGACCTAAGCTCATGTGAGGCGTTAGTGCGTCATATCCATAATTGGTGTACGGGAACACCCTGTTCACCTTCGATTATCATTTACTTTTCAAGCCATCTTGCAGCTTGGACCTATTCCTTTAGTTATGTGTGATATTGGGTTCTTATGTTCATCCATGAGTCTGTATCATCTTGGAATCAAAGCCTAGCTACGTTTAAAGCTAGAATTTACTACTGTATTCTTTTGATAGTTTGTCATTGATCTTATGTGATAGTGGTTTCTATTGTTAGCTTTGAAGTTTAGTAGTTGAGAAGTATTTTGTACTTTGTTTTTCCCTATTTTTGATACGCCAAAACATAATGTGGTTAATGTGAAATTGTTATTGTGAAGTAACCATCAATGTCGGATTCAAGTGTGCAAGGAACTTTGGGAAACCAAGAAAGTGGTACTCGACATAGCCAAGGGTAAAAAGGAAGCTTCTCACCTTAGTTAGTGAGTGACCACTTGGATAGGCTTATCGACTTGGTAGCTAATCCGGTGACTGTTACCTAAGAAGATAGGCAATGAACTAGAAGTAGCCTTACTAGGGAACATGAACAATAAGGACAAGGCAATGGTTAGGGTCGTTAGATGAAGGCTAGTGCTAGAAGAGATTAAAGAGGAAGTAGAAGGAGATGACGAAGCAGAGGAGTACTATGAGTCTAAGGAAAGAAATGCACGAGCCCCTAGAGTTGAAGGATTAAGGATGCGTATTCCAAGTTTCACTGGGACTAGAGATACAGAGGACTACCTAGATTAGATAGATAAGATTAAGAAGTAGTTTGAATGCCATGAAGTACCCAATAATGCAAAAGTTAGACTTGCTGTGTTAGAGTTCATTAGTTATGCTACCTTATAGTGGAAGAACTTGCAAGCCACCAAAAAGAAGGGAAGGTGAACGAGAGATTAGGAGTTGGGATGATATGAAGAGAGTTATGCGAAGAAGGTTTGTGTCGAGCTATTATTTGCAGAATGCCTTCAAGAGACTGAAAGAACTGAGATAAGGAGGATCGAGTGTGGACGCTTATGTTAAGGAATTCCAAATGTTAATGATTCGATGTGAAGTCGTAGAGCCGGAAGACCAAACTGTATCTCGATTCATTGGGGGGTTGAAGTATGAGATTAGGGATGTCCTGGAAACCTTAGATGTTAGAATGCTTAATGATGTAATTCGAGTCGCTTAGAGGATAGAAAGGTACCGAATAGGAAGATTTTAACCACCTATCAACTGTCTTGGCAATAGCCGACCTATTCCAAGTAGACCAGTGGGAACTGAACCAAGCAAGGTTATTGAGACTCGACCTACTCAAACTACTCGAGTACAGGAAAAGGAACCCCTAAGGAAGTTTGAAAGAGGCTAAAGTTCAAGGAGGAAGACGAGTGAGATCAAGTGTTTCAAATGCCAAAGATTTGGACATATGGCCACTTAGTGTCTGAACAGGCGAACAATGGTGATCCGAGGTGAGGTGCGGACCATTGAGGTTGACAGTATTGATGAAGAAGTAGAGGAGCTGAAAGAAGACGAACAGGTCGAGATGTTTGATGAGGAAGTCATCTAAGTGGGGAGGGCAACTTCATGTCGACCGCTCTAGTATTGAAGAGAACAATGAGTGTCAGCCCTATACTTGAAGATGAATAGAGAGAAAATCTCTTCCATATTAGATGCAAGGTGAATGACTTACTGTACGTGCTAATTGTTGATAGTGGGAGCGACACCAATGTAGCCTTTGCATTTACGGTCTAGTAGCTGAAATTGCCGACCATACCCCACCCGAAACCTTACAAGCTTCATTGGCTTAATAATAAGGGAGCCTTACAAGTAAGTAAACAGGTGTTTGTGCCGATCTGCATTGGCAAGTATTGAGATGAAGTGCTCTGTGATGCGTTGCCCATGAGTACATCCCACATTCTACTTGGATGACCATGGATGTTTGATCAAGCAGTTATGTATGACGGCAGGAGGAATACGTGTTCTGTGGAGCATAAAGGAAGAAGGTTGAAATTGAGTCCCATGACTGCCGAGTAGGTGAAAGTCATGCAGTCCCAGCTTAGCCCAACCTTAAGGAAAGAGGCTTTGGTATTGACCTGAGCCATATTGAAAAGAGAAATAGAGCTGGAGGGATTGACCTATCTGCTTATCAAGAGGCTTCTAAAGATGAGACCTTGGGAAGAGGTGCTACTAACCAAAGTAAAAACCCTATTGGATGAATTTGCGGATCTGTTTTCAGATGAGTTGCCAAATGGTCTACCCCCAAACCAAGGTGTTGAGCATGCGATTAACCTACAGCCAGAAGCTGCATTGTCAAACAAGCCTGCTTACAGGCTAAATCCTGAACAGGTCGTTGAACTACAGAGGCAAGTAGATGAGTTGATGAAGAAGGGGTATGTGTATGAGTCCTTAAGCCCTTGTGCTAAATCGACCTTATTAATGCCAAAGAAGGATGGTTCTTAGAGAATGTGTGTGGATAGTCGAACGATCAATCGAATCACCATCAAGTATAGGTATCCTATTCCCAGGCTTGATGACATGCTAGATGAATTGAGCAAAGCTAGAGTGCTCTCCAAGGTCGACCTTAAGGTTGGGTACCATCAGATTCGAATGCGTGAAGGTGATGAGTGGAAGACCGCATTTAAGACACAACATGGTTTATATGAATGGCTTATAATGCCATTTGGACTGTCCAATGCATCGAGCACATTTATATGACTTACGAATCATGTGCTTCGAGAATTACTGAGAAGGTTTGTCGTAGTTTATTTTGATGACATTCCAGTGTACAGTCTTGACTTGAAGACTCATCGAGAGCATCTCCAATAAGTGCTTGCAAAACTCCGAGCTGAACAACTATACACTAATCTGAAGAAGTACGAATTTTGTAGTTCTAGGGTGATCTTCTTAGGTTTTGTTGTAAGCGAAAGTGGCATCTAAGTTGATGAAGAGAAGATAAGCGCGAGCACGGAATGGTCCAAGCCGACCTGTTCTGCCAATATGAGAAGTTTCTATGGCTTAGCATCATTTTATCATTGATTCATAAAGAAATTCAGTACAATTGTGGCCCCACTTACCAAACTCTTAAAGAAGAATATTGAATTCAAATGGGGTGACAAAGAGAGGAGGAGTTTTGAGGATGTGAAGGAGAAGTTAACTATAGCCTTCGTCTTAGCTCTACTAAACTTCAACAAAGTGTTTGAAGTGGAGTGTGATGCGTTCGGACTAGGCATAAGTGCTATGCCAATGCAAGAAGGCCGACATATTGCTTACTTCAGTGAGAAACTTTGAGGAGCCACACCTAACTATTCTGTCTATGACGAGGAGTTCTATTCCTTAATTCGAGCTCTAATGGTATGGCAACACTATCTGTTGCCCAAGGAATTTGTGATCTACACTGATCATGAATCCTTAAGATATCTAAAGAGCTAATCGAAGTTGTCTTGGAGACAAGCCAAGTGGGTTGAGTTTATGGAGGGTTTTTCTTATGTCGTAAAATATAAGAATAGATAGAACAATGTGGTGGCCGATGCCCTGTCGAAACGACATACCTTCCTGGTTGAGCTGTAGATGAGGCTACTTAGTTTTTCAACCATCAAGAATTTGTATACTGATGACCCATACTTTAGTCCTATTTATGCCCGTTGTGAGGAAGGATGGACACTGGACAACCATCACAGGAAGGATGGATACTTATTCAGGAAGAGAAGGCCATGTATCCCAACCTGTTCCACGCGAGAACTGCTAGTGCGCGAGGTGCAAAGAGAGGGATTGACGGGACACTTTGGCCAGCGTCGAACTTATGAGGTACTATCCTCTAGATTCTTTTGGCTAAGGATGAAGAAAGATGTCCAATCCATGCTGTGTGACTTGCTGAAAAGCAAATATAGACACCTAATTTTTGCCCTCTCTATAGTCCTAATTTTTTATTTTTCTTAAAAAGGGGTCTTATTAAAAAAAAGAAAGAAAAAAAATAATAAAAAAAAATTGACAAATGATGAAAATAGCACAAAAAATGAGAAAAGGAAAAATTATAAAGATTTCTAGATATTTTAGAAAGTAAATTATTTTAGGGTTAATAGTTTTAGTTTTAGTTTTAGCTTAGTTCAAATTATTATTTTAGAGTGTTATGTGAGTTAAATACAATTCGGTTATACTAAAAATTAAAGTATTGACTAATGACTTAACGGATAAGCATTGGAGCATTGTATTGGAATAGCTTAAAAGTCATGGGTTCGAATCTTATTACACACATATGTGTTTTATTTTCTGCATTTTCTTTTTCAAAAATCGATTGAATGAACATGATTCAAATCTAATTATAGATCTAATCAAATCTTTTGATCTTTTGTGAGATTCAAATCTAGTTTGATTTTCATTGAATTGGATTTGATATGATCTAAGGGTTCGATTCCAAGCTTTATATATTAATCTCGCGGCATAAAAATAAAAATATGTATACCCACGAAAAAGCTGGATCACACTCAACCACTTCAATTCTCCACTTCCAATCACTAATCAATATCTACTCTCTACAAGAACTCTATCGAGACCACCGAACAGCAGCAGGCGGAGCAATTTCCAAGACGCGTGACGGCGGGCACAGCTCTAAGCTCTAAACAGCTAAGACAAACGCCACTACATTGACCACTACCAACGGCATGCATTCAACCACTGACTTTTTTTGCGACTACAACCCCCCAACGCCTGATAATCTTCAATCCTTACCGCTGGACCACATTCTGATTAGTGACAACCAAACTCCACTCTTGCCTGAACCACGCCGAGCACTGATCATCAACAATGCTGCTCCTTGCAACATCTGAGGAACTCTCCAATTAAACAGCAGTGACCAAATTGCATATGTTACAGCAACATCGGTCATACGTCCACTCGTCACGTCACTGCACTAACTCCGATCAGATCGTTCCATACCGCACGCACAAGAAAGACTGCCATCCACCTAACTTTGTACAGCACGCGTTTGGCTGAACATTGCACCTTGCACAGTGCATAAGCTCCTCGCCAATAGTTTGCTACAAAACGTTCTGCCAACAAGTCCACTCACTCACCGATCAAGCAATAGCATCAGTCAGCAGCCAACACCTCACGCCGCGCAGCACTGATGACGTCCACCATGCAAGCCCCCTTGACTGAACATACAGTATACGCACAGCCAACCCTCTCTTTCGTCATCGATCCATCAATTAGCATCGTGTAGCGGCTTCGTCAACGAACAGCAAGCACTCATCTCCATCCTCGCGTGAACGAGAACAGCTATCTCCCTCTAGTGCACATAGCAAGCCCAAAACACACAATAACAGTCACGGATCCCATCTACGATCCTCTCTCTCTCGTTCGCGCAGCTCCGTCAACTCACACAGCTGCGTGATTGATGCCTCAACTAACATTTGCTCCTGCATGGACAGCAGCAGCAACAGTCGACACTAGCAACCCCACGACGTTGATTACCATCGATTGTTGGTCGCCAGCAAATCCGAACAGCTACTCAACGCCACTATCCTTCACCGTACGTTGGAGACCAAATTCAGTTTAGATTGTTTATTTATTTATATATTTTATTAGTTATTTAGTTATGTTTATAACATAGTATATAAAAAGATGTATAAATATTTATGCATAAGCTTAAGTATTTTTTAGTATTAAGTCTTTATTCTTAAAATTTCTCACTTAGGTAATTATTTTTAGAAACAAAAATTAATAAAAAAAGAAAAACCTTTTTTGAAAAAATAGGAATTTTAGAGAATTTATTTTTAAATAAACAAGTTCGAGAATTAAGACCCCTTTTAGTTTTTTCTTTTTTTTTTTGAATAAATTGAATCGGTTAAAAACATAAATCCGGACGATTTTCAAAAATTAAAATCAATTAACACACTAAGATTTTCCAAAAAAACTACGATCGTTTGATTCCACCTAGCAGGTATGTAGGTATTCTTGGGGCGACGATAAAATATGTAGAAACTTAGGTTCTTTTTCTTCTGATTTTTATTTATTTATTTTTTAAAAATATTATAATTAGAAGAATAATCTTAATTTCGATAAATAGATAATGGTATCCATTAAGGTTTAATAGGATAGCTCTCGAATTCGGAATCCTCTGGTTTTTCATTTAAATCGAAATAAAAAACCGGTAGCTAAATCGTAATCAATCCACCCAATTGATTACGATTTCTCTTTTTCTCGACTTCAATCGGGTGGCGACTCCAAAAACCTTTCCTAAATAAGAAACCGGAATTTCCTAATTTCTTTAGTCGAGAATTAATATTAAACGGGTTAGGGTTTAGTATTTATCGAAAAGTGGGAAATCAAATTAAAAGAAAAAATCGAAAAATAGACTCGACAGCGAAGAGTCAAGTCGAGCCGAGCAAGGATACTACCAACCCTTACTGATCCCAACCAAACCATGGTTCGAGTTGAGTATGGACTTCATGTTATGATTGTTGAGGATGTCCCAAGGGAAGGACTCCATCATAGTGGTTGTGGATCGATTTAGCAAGATAACACATTTCATGTCTTGTTCCAAAACTAATGATGTTTCGGCTATCTCTTTTCTTTTCTTGTACGAAGTAATCAAGCTGCACGGAATTCCCAAGACCATTGTTTTAGACCAAAACCCCAAGTTCATGAGCCACTTTTGGAGGACATTATGGAGGCGAATGGGAACTAAGCTATTGTACAGTATATCTTACTACCCATAGACTGATGGACAGACTGAAGTTGTCAATAGAACCATTGGAACTTTGCTATAGGTTGCTGTTGGACAAAACATGGCCAATTGGGATCTATGCCTACTAATCATTGAGTTCACCTACAACAGGACCGCCTATAGTGTAACAAGCATGTCTCCATTCGAGGTCACTTATGGGTTTAACTCGGAACTGCCATTAGATTAATTGGACTAAGCACCCCAACCGATGCTTGATGATGATCGGCTAATCGTCGAGAGAGTTGAAGCCATCAAAGCCATGCACTAGAAGGTTGTAGAGCAACTGGGTCGAGCTATTATTAAGCTTAAGAAGCGAAGCTGAGGATGGAGGAAGAAAGAATTTCAACCAGGCGATTTGGTTTAGATACACCTTAGCAAGGAACAATTCTTAAACTTGAAGAAGAGCAAGTTGTTTCCCTAAGCTAATGGACCTTTCAAAGTGCTTGAAAAGATCAATCCTAACGCCTATAGGATTGAATTACCTGAAGGATATGGTGTCTTAGACTCTTTCAACATAGCCGACCTCTAACCTTATACTCCTAAAGACGAGCAGCCTAGACCTAAACTAGATTTGATCCCAAATCTCAAATAACCCGAAGGGGGAGATAGCGAACAAGGACCGATTACACGCTCTCAAGCTCAAGGACTCTCTCAAGTGGTCCACCGAGCTATTTAAAGTGAGTTAAGTGTTGAGGAGTAGTGCTTGCCCAAGTTTGATCTGTTGAGCTACTTCATTCTCCATGTTATCCAAGGCATTGCCAAGGTGACCGTCCAATGTACCAAACCGAACCTTCCATTGTGCACTACTCCAAGCGCTAAATCTGAATACAACAATCTCTACGGTACCGAGGTCGAGTTGATAATTGTCAGGAGCCGACCATCTAAGGCCAACCCCATTATGAGTTATCCTTAAGCTAACCTCAGTCCAGCCCTAGTAGTCAGGGTATTGAACTTTTGATGCCAAACAGACCTAAGTAAAGGCTCACCTTTACTTGGATCACAATATTGTCAGAATTATAGAGGAAAAACACGTGCATGTGTTACGGACCTCCCGAAGTGGGCCATTCTTAGGAGGTTCCTAAGGCCCAAAGACGAAAGCCCAAGCCCACTAAAAGCTTATAGATGATGAAAAGCTCTAGAAGGTTCCAGAAGAGTCCAGAATCTTGTATAGTAGTAGGTGGAGGTAGGTGAAGGTAGTAGTTGGGAATCAATTGTAACCATTAGATCGAATTGATCTTAACCATTAGATTGTAAAGGCTTTCTGTATATATAGGGGTATTCCCCTCAGATGTAACACACAAGTTATTTGAGTGAATACAGTATACTATCAGAGTTTCTCTCTCTACTTTCTCTCTCTAACATTGTGAGCGTATTACAGGCTGACTTAGCCTTCCTTAGTGAGGTCAGGAACGCTAAGTGCCGCACGGGGTCGAGCGACGGAATCTGCCCGTGACACATGCTATCCTTTCTGACCACCATACTGTCCTTTTTGATAGATGACATTCACTGCACACGATTTTGTGTTTTCCTTGTAAAGTATTTTCCTTTTTATTTAGCAAATAAGAATTAATTTTTGTAATTATCTGTAATGTAGAACTTGCCCTAACAGGATACTATAAATAATTACATAATGTAAAAGTCGCAAAGATATATAGAGAATATACTAAACTTTTTACTCTCTCTTGAGCTAAGTGTCATCTTGCTTACTCTTAAGCTACTTTTATCTAGCCCATTCAAGTGTAGACTAGTGGTCACTAGTGGCGAGTGACCTCTGGCCACACTTGTGTGTTATATCAAGTATGACTTGACCTTGTGTGAGGTATTGGTACGTCATATCTATCGTCAGTGCATGGGAACCCCTTGCTTACCTTTGACTATCATTTACTTTTTAGGCCATCTTGTGGCTTAGACCTATCTCTTTGGTTACACATGATATTGGGTTCGTCTGTTCATCCACAAGTCCATATCAGGCCTCGTATTCTGATTCATTATTGCTAGCTTAGAAGCCGAACTTCAAGGCATAAGCAATCCAAGCTCCTATAGGCCCCATAAGAATTAATCTAGCTACATTCCTTTCATTGGTCGATGTGCAATCTACATGTAGCTTCTAGGTCATCTAGTCCTTGCTTGAATTGGAACTTTCAAACGCCGTAAACTTAATAATAAAATTAGCTAAAATTTTAGGCTTTGTACATCTTCTCTAGGTCAGTACTAAATTCTAAGGGCACTATGTTTTATGGTGTATTTAACCAAATGTTTGAAAGCATTTGGTTTATGCAAGGCTTACTTCAAAGGCTGGTTTGTCAACACTATAACTGGATGAGCTTTAAAGTAAGGTTGGAGCATTCGAGTAGCAACTATCACAGTTAAAACAAATTTCTCCAGCTTTGTATATCTTAATTTTGATCCTTACAGGACATGGCTCACATAATAAACAGGTTGGTGAACTCATCCTTCAGCTCATACCAAGATAGAGGAGAGAGCCCAATTACTTACGAATACGTACAGGAAAAGTTTTTCTCCTTCTAAGTGTTTTGATAAGATTGAAGGTCTTGTAAAAAATTCCTTAAAAGCTTCTCCACTCTTCATTCCATCGAAACTCAAATGAGTTACTTAATACTTTAGAAACCTCCATACACCTTTTTACACTCTTTGAAACAAATATGTTTAATACCGTTATTCTTCTTGTCAGCCTCTAGACCTCTTTGACAAACTTCAAGGACCTTATGTCAAGTATAACTTTGATCCTTTCAAGGTTAGCCTCGATCCCATGCTGTGTTACCATATACCTAAAAAATTTCCTTGACGAAGCACCGAACACACACTTTTGCTAGTTTAACTTCATATTATACCTCTATAGAGTGTCAAAGGTCTCTTGGAGGTCAACTAGATGGTTGTCACTAGTCTTACTTTTTACTATCATATCATCTACATAGACCTCGATATTTCTATGAATCTAAGGCTTAACCATTTTTGTAACTAACCTCTGATATGGAGCTCCTGCATTCTTCAACCCAAATGGTATTACGTTATAATAATAGGTACAAAAATTTCTTATGAAGGATGTGTGCATTTGATTAGTAGGGTTCATCTTGATTTGGTTGTACCTTGAAAATGCGTCCATAAAGCTTAGCAATGCATGTCTTGAAGTTGAATCAACTATCTAATCTATCCTAGGCAAGGGTAAGCAATCCTTTGGGCATGCCTTATTCAAATCTATAAAGTCCATGCACATCTTCCACTTGCCCTTTTCTTTCTTCTCTAAGACATAGTTCTCTAGTCATATGGGATATGACTCTTAATAAATCTTGCCTTCAGTAATTTCTGTACTTTTTCTTCAATTGCAGTTTGCCTTTCAGGTGTAAAGTGCCTTTTCTTTTGTTACACAACTTTCACATTTGGGTTAATATTTAGCTTGTAGGTAATGACCTCCTTAAGTATGCTTGGCATGTTTGAAGGGAACTATACAAAAATGTCTTTATTAGCATAAAGAAAGTGTATTATATGTTCTCTTAGGTCAGGTGGCATAGCAATTTCAACCTTGGTCACATGCTCTAGATTCTCCTTGAGTTGGATTGTCAAGGTCTCCTCTGTGAGTCCTTTCCATGCCAGTAGCCGACTGTTTAAGCTCTGCTCAATTGCGTAAATCTAATATGTTGCGAACCATGACTAAGAACAGATAAGATTGGTAGTTGGATGAGTCCAAGCTTGCAGAAAGCTTGAAAAAGATTAATCGGGAAAAGTGCGAAAGGGTAAAAATGAAGAATGAAATAGTAAGCAAAACCCATGAATAGCTCTAGAGGATATAACACACCAATGGAACTTTTGAGGACTTATGGCTCAATTTGATATGATGCACGAATTGGTCTGGTGAGATTACTTACCACCTAACCTTGCTTAAGGAAAAGGATAAAAGTAATGTCGAGGGTAAACAAACAGTGTTTACGTAAGGAAGAAAAAGTACTCAAAGAGTGTATATTAAGAATAATCTGTTGTTCTCATAGTTATAAGTACAAGGGTATTTATACTCATAAGTTAGTATAACCTGCCTAAAAAGGAAAAGACAAAAAAGGTATTTCCTAAAGAAGTAATGTATAAGATATAAAAGGATAAATATGAATATACAAAAAAAAAAAAATCATTAATGCAATGGATTTTACACATGATACTATACATGTGGCGATGCTACATTGGTAAGGTCATTAGAAGATGCGGACAAAAAGTACGAATAGATGAGTTTATCCAAGTAGGGATGACTTAGTTAGTTCGGACTCTCTCTCTCGGCTTCTCTGCAAGGAGGTTGCCGAGTAATTGGTTGGCTTGGCGTTGGAGAGTAATCATCAATTCGGCATACTATAAAAAAATGGGCAGTCATACAGCACGACATGAAGGGTGACTCAGCCAGGAAGTACTCGGTCTCGGTAGGGGTTGGTTGGAATAGAAGGATTCGTCGTGCCAGCCCCTCCAGTCCTCAAGCTCGATTGCAGGTTAGAGGTCTGGTAGCCTGATTCCCATCATAATCCCTCTTTAAAGCTTTTAAGTATAAAGATTGAGACAACTGTTGGTCACCATAACATGTTCCTGTTCCTGTTGAGATAGGAGACTTCGTCTTTTGATAAGTAGTGGACATGACCATCTTAAATGCATTGATGGAGTGTCAGCCTAACATGTTGTTACAAGATGAAAGATAATCCACGATCACAACATCAACCTCTTTCTCCATTATACTCTCATTGTCTCCTATTTGTAAGTGTTGGTTCTGTATAATATATCAAGAGAAGGAAGGTAGGAGGGGTTTGAATTGAAATCTTTAAAAATTTTGAAACTTTTGATGTAAATAAAATTATCTCTCTTAATAACTTAAATTGGTGAACGGTGGTACTCTAATAATTTTACACGAATAGCACAATTAAATAGTGCAAATTAAAAGAGATAAAGAGGAGAATATCAAGCTTAGGATTTATAGAGTTTTGTCCTTTTGCTTACTGCTCTCTTCCAGGTCCATTACTGAGGACCCAGTTTACTTTACCGGTGCTATTCCACTTAATCTACTAAATTAGAAACACGAGAAGTTTACAGATATCAGCTACATTTAGCCTCAATGACTCTTTGCTTTGCCTATCTAGGCTCTCTACAATGTAGGCCAATTATAGATTTATAGAGTATAATTAAACTTCTCTCAACACTCAAACAACAAATAAAGTTTACAGATAACAAGTGAGAACAATAATACAAGTCTTAAATAATTTTTCATGAAAAACATAAATGAAGATTGATGAATGATCATCTTTGGTTCAACTTTCTGAAGAAATATCTAAGAAACGTTTTGTGCTCTTTCAGACAGTAGAGAATATTTATGATTAGAGTATAAAGTATATGTATTTTCCTTCTCAGAATTATATGTGATATTTTAAATCCTTTCTCCTTTTATGCTGGAGTTTTCTAACGGCTAATTTATTGACAATTATCTTCAATTCATGTTCATCTATTTCAATGTCTAAGTGATAATCCATAGATATTTTTAGAGAAAATCTTAAAGTTTGAATTTTTAAACCAAATCTTCTAATCTTGTTATGATCAAATATACTTTGATTAGCAATTTCTGGATAAGCTTGAGATTTAAAATTTGAAATCTCACGAAATTCGAAATCTCTTATACAAATATAAATTTGCTTAAAAATAATCCCCATGGATTTTAATTCCAACTTAGGTGAAAAGATTAAGTATATTTCCCTAATACACCCAATTTAATAGAGTTAGATTTTGTTTACTTCGAAACTAATATTGTGATAATTTTCAATGTTACCCTTCCAAACTACCTATTTGAATAACCTTTTGAAGAGTATCAGTTTACTTTTCTTCTCCAAATTATTTTCTAAAGTACTTACTAACTCTTCTTATAAAAGCTTCTAAAAGATTCTTTGAAGTTTTTTATACTTGACTCTTTTTCAAACGATTTAGACCTTCTGAATAAGTTTCTAAATACAACTCAAATTGCAATTTTAAACTTTCTGAAGAACTATCTGAATACTTACATACTTATCAGTTCATTAGCATTCCTCTTTTTTTGTTATCGTCAAAATTCATAAGAGATATCTAATAGTAAGGATAGAGTGACCACCCCATGTAGCTTAACTGGTTGATTATTGAATTCGTATAAGCTATATTTGTATGGCCACATCTTGACATTCTCAAGCTATATTATGAACTTGCTGCTTCATCCTTCTTCTCTACGTAAGTCGCCCAATGTGCTCCTCCTTGTCTGCTATGAATTTCTTCAAATTTCCTCGTTGCACAACATCTTTAGGTGCAATCTTCAGGTATATACATTCATTCATATTATGGCCTCTACCATTGTGGAAGTTGTAATACTTATTGGAATTCCTTTTAGTTGAATTAATCTTCATTTTCTTAGGCCAAGATAAAAAAAACTTGATTCCAGACTTCTATCAAAATATCTAACACAGGTTAGTTGATGGGGGTCAGCTTAGCAAACATGGGTATTAGTCTTTTCCAATCACCTGGTAGTTGGCTAAGCTTACTATAAGCATCAAAGGTCCTTCCTAATTTCTCCTTTATGGATCCTCTATCCTTATTAGGTTTCTTTTCATGCTTTTCCTTCTCCAGTTCCCTTCTAGCTTGCATCTGGTCTTCTTGCCAAATGAGTTTTTTCGATCTCTTAATGAAGTCATCTAATGAGGTAAGTAGATGTTTTTAAGAGACTTGAAGAAGTTAGAGTCCTCTCTAACTCCTCGGCAGATGGCATGCAAAGCTACACTTTTGTCATAATTAGTAATTTCAATCATTAATTGGTAGAATTTGTAGACATAATCTCTAAAAGATTCTCTATGTTTCTGCCTAATTGACACCAAAAGCGAAGAATCTTTGGTTGGAGGCTTATTGGCCAAAAAGTACTGTCGAAACTCCTTTGCTAACTAATTGAAGGAGGAAATGGAAGCTGCTTTTAGTAAGCTGAACCAATTGCTTGTAGATTTTCTTAAAGTTGATGGGAAAACTTTGCAAGCAATAAGATCAGATAGCTCGTAAAGTTCTTTCAAAGTTTGGAAGGTGTTTAGGTGGTCATCTGGATCCTTCCTTCCAATCATATGTGTCAAATTAAGGCAAGTGAACACTTAATGGCGAGACCTCATCTACTATACTCTGCGTAAAAGGGCTTGCCTTCCTGCCTTTTGTATCTGTCTCATTCTTAGAAATTTCTTCATTAGCTAAATTCTTAACATAGTCTTCCAACTCTTGTAAACTCATGTTTGCTATAGCTTTTTGAGGCAATCGTATTGTTATACGCTTCACCCTTTATCCTAAGAGAGTCTACACATTTAGAACTATAGGAGACTGTAATGATGCTTGCAGTTGAATATTCTCAACTAACCATGGCTCCTATGCTTATTTGGTACCACCTTCATTTGCCACTAGAGCTTTTCCTTACAATTGCCAAAGTAGTCTTTGTGCATCGTAGGATCAACTTGCCGGCTGACCTATTGTTGGGAGGGGGTGAAAGAAGAGGTAGCATCTCTCTCATTAAGCCTCTAGCGTGATCTCTATTAGTGGCCTGAACCTCCTCCAATTCTTTTGCAAACTTAGCACATAATTGCTTTAATTGTGCTATCCAGGGGTCACCATCTTACTACTCATGTTTTTGGATGACTTGGTTGTGTACTTCAACTTAACATACTTTAGGAGTACACTATGGCGATGATTGCTATTCTTAGACCACCCAAGGGGCCTTACTCCCCTCGGTAACGGTCTTGCATGACTTAATTCGTATCATGTTGTAGTAATAAAAATAGACGGCACCAATTGTTGATATCAAATCTTGGTTGAGGTATAATCGTCGAACCTGATTTTTTCTCGGTTTTTATTATTTTTCTTAACCCAATTAATATTAAATCCTAACCCGTTTAATATTAATCATCAATTAAAAGTTAAGAAAACTTGGTTTTTATTTTGAAAATTGTTTAGAGTTGTTACTTGACCTAAGTTGAAAAAAAGAGTTAAGTTATAATAAATTGAGCAGATTGGTTATAACTTAGTTATTAGTTTTTTGATAAAACCAATTTTTTAAAACAGTTTTGAAAACTAGATTTTTAAGTTCAAGAGTTAACTTTTTAAAATCTTTAACGAGTATTATTTTTAATTTTTCGAATTTAGATTTATTTTTCATTATACCCTGCAAAAAATATTATCTATTCACATCCAAATAAGCAAATAAAATTGAATCTATAAAAAAGATAAATTAAACAAATATGTACAAAATATGGAAAAAAATTTCATATTTTAAGTCTCCTCATAAATGCTACAAGTGCTTATGTACCTTTTAGTTGAGATCAGACTTTCGTAATTTGTTTGATAAAAGCTTTAATTTGTGTGACAAAAGCTTTAATTTGTGGATGCCTTTTAATTTTGAAAATGTCTGGCTTAACATTTTTTAATCATTTATTTTAAGAAAATTCCTAAAAAGGGTTCTAATTAGGTGTTTTATTTTTGAAAGTTCTAAAAGTGTCCTAAATTTTAGAAGGGTTGATTTTATTTTGTTTTTATTGAAAAAAAATTTTCTAAGTGATAAAATCCATTTATTTGCTAATTTATTCATTTATTTTATTTCCTACTTATTTATTTTCTTATTATTAATTTCTCTCTAAAACATAAAAATAAAACTAAACTTTTTCTTTTTCTGTTTTCTTTCTTTTTTTCTTTTTTCTTTTTTTTTTCATTTCTTTCTTTCTTTTCTTTTCTTTGTTTTTTTTTTTATTTAATTACAATTACATTAGAGATTTAAAAAAAAAAAAACTGAAACAGCAAACGACCAAAATGGAGAAGGCTTTAGATCAAGGATACTGTGCATGAGTCAGGTTAGAGCGGATCACTGGATCGAACTTGGGCCGTCCGACCCGATCACGTGCCACACATGTGCATAGTTGAGAAGCAACAGCAGCAACCGATAATGGGTGCCTAAGGGTGGTTTCCGACGACTTTTGAAGTGGGTAAACTTACTTTCATGGGTATCTTATTAGACTTATTGGGTTCAAGAGTGGCACCATAGCCTAACTTAGCTGTTTGGTGGTGGTTTAAAATCTTCCATGCGGTAGCGATGGCGGTTGTCACTTGGGGTAGTTGCTGGAGATGAATGAGGTGTGGGATCTTCGGTTTTCAACCACTACAAGCTCAGTCATTATGGTATTTTTGCGTCAGAATCACCTTAGGGTGGTGTTTTGAGTGGTGGCCGAAGGGCTGAAATCCTAGGTGTTTGGTGGCTAAGCTAGGGGAAGTAATTGAGGAAAAGAGTAGGTGGAATGGATTACCGGTGGAGTGGGGATCTCTATTATGGGACTAGATTTCTTCGACCATTGTTGTGGTCGAAGAAATTTTAGAGAGAGAGAGAGATCCGAGCAATTAGAGAGAGTGTGTGTATGTAGCGTGATAGAGAGTGTTCATGTGTGAATTTGACGCCCCTATATTGTGGACTGTAATGTATATGGGGATGTTATTCTATAGTGGTTCAAGATAGATTAGGGTCGTACAAGGATGGTGAATTGGAGCGTGGAGCTTGAGTCGTCGGGTTGAGGCTCTATTGTGGGATTTGTGCCAGAGAGGAGAAGGTCGGTGTCTGCTGTATGATCGCGTTTAATAGTGGCTAAGGGACTGACAGTGGTAAATGGAGATTAGGGTATAAAGTGTTTTGTGGGTCGTGTGTGATGGGGCTGATCGAATTTGGTTGGGCGAGGGTGCTATGGCCATAGTGTTGCTACTTTCGTAGCGAGAGAGAGTTGAGGGTAGAGGGTACTGCTATGTGGGTGTTGGCGTGTATGGTATAGTGGAATTGGGGGTTGGATTTGGTTAAGTGCTTCGTGCGTATGAAGGATGGTCAAGAGAAGGAGAGAAAGGGTCATTGTTGCACGTGTGGTGTGTGCTTGCTGTGTCAACAATATTTTGTTGCTGCAAGTGCAATGATGTTGGTTGGCCGGGATTGAAAGGTAAAGAGGATGGTGGAATGGCTATGTATCTTTTAGTCGATATTTTTTTTTTTTTTTTTGTATGGTACAAGAGAGAGGACAGATCATCGATTCTGGGCTGGATTATCCAAGGAAATAGATATTAATGGTCAACTCACCATCAATGCTAAATTCCAGATTTCAGTCTTTTTTTTTTTTTTTCCTATTTTCCACTATTGATTTGAATATGAAAACAAATCAATCTGAACTCATTTTTGCTTCCGATTCGAAGAAAGCCATGTGGAGTGTAAGATCAAATTAGTGAATCACATGTTTATGTATGACAGATGCACGAAAGATTATGTCAAAGTGAAGGATATGAGCTGTTTTGTGCATGAGAAAGAGAGGGAACAAGATGGAAAAGGAAAGAAAGGGGGAGAATCAGATGTTGACGTGGTACTACATGGCTACGTAGGTACCACATCAGCTACGTGGCTGAACAATTGTGTGTCACATGTTAGGCGTATGGCTCAATGGTTCCTTGCCAATGGTTCCTTGCCACGTATGCTTTTGTTGTAAAGAAAAGAAAAAGGCATTAAGTGCCTAATAGGAGATTTGAACCTAAAATCTTTAACTCCAATGCAACGTCATGTTAAAGTGTAGTACAAAAAAGCTGTTGGCTTATACCTTATCTATATGTGTAATCAAATTGTATACGTAGACTAGGTGGCCTAGGTTAGATTAATTTTTAAGGCTAGGCCAATTTCCCTCTCTTCTTTTTTATTATTTAAGTTCTAAAATACTAAAGCTATATTTAAAAAAATCCCTATTTTATTTAAACTATCTACTTTTTTATTTTTATTTTTTTTATTTTATATATTTTTGTATTTTCTCCCTTTTTTTATTTTCTAGATTTTCTATTTTCTTGTGCTTTTTTTTTTCTAAATTAGGGCCTTTTACCTTATTTTAATAAGGGGGTTAGTTTTGTAAAAATGGGTGTCTACAATTATGTTAAATAATAGATTCACAAATACTCTGCAAAACAAATGAAAGTTAGGCAAAGGAGGGTGCTAGGGCAACTCTATTTTGTCACTTTGATACCTAAGTTAGATAATATCAGGTAACATAAGGGGAAAGTAGAGAAGAAAATGTTAGCGTATGCAAAAGAACTTATCTGTTGCATTTGAACCTCCTTTTATAGTTGCTAGATTGTTTTAAAAGTAGTAACTGTTTCCTCCAATTTCAACCATGTGTACCCAGTTTAAATTTTAAGACCACTTCTTAATTTTTAAGGAACATGGCTGACATAATGGCAGTGAGTGGGCTAGTGAAAAGGGAGATATGACTTTGATAAGAGATCGGAGGCAATTCTAAGTAGCTCGAAGGCAGTTCTAAGTAGTTCGATTTATGCTCTTAGGGAAAACCTCTATCAATAGAGACAACGTTACCAGTATTACTTGAATTATGGAAAAAAGTTCAATATACTATCCAAACTTTGAACTTGTCAAATTTGATACCTAATTGAAACTTTACGTATCGTCGTTACTATCTATTGCATATGCATGCAACATGTGTTTCACCTTGATTGGTGGTTAGACTGAGTAGGTGGTAATGATTATACACAAAATTTCCATTAGTTACCAAATTTGATAAATTGAAAATTCAAGTTGTAAATTGAATAGTAAACCAAAACTTAAGTAGTTTTAGTGATATTGTCCTAAATTTGACAATGCTGTAGTTTTAGAGGACTAGACCATGTACTAAAACTATAGACCATTTTTGTTGGATTGATGTCAATGAGAGCTTATTCAATTAATATGAGAGGTTCTAGTGTAAGTTACTCGACATAGATAACTTCAAACTCTGTTGGACATAAAATGCCCCTAAAAATAAAATAGAAAGGCATTAATGTAATTTTAAGTGTCATTTTAACTCTTTAAATTGATGCACTAATAATTTAATGTATTCTCTTTATAGATTAAGTTACAAGAACCTTTTTAATAGATTAAGGGAGATGTGTATGTGACCTCACCCCATACTAGTTATGGTGGATCACCAATTCTATTACTAAATAAAAGGAAAATCTTACCATTCTATTCAGTTGCAACAAAAGAAGTTTGAGGTAAAGTTCCTCTTGTCCTACTTTGTGATTTAGTTTATAGATACAAGCTTTGAGAGGTTCAACGTGTCAATTTTATTTGGAAAAGGAGATTTATGGATAGAGCGAAACCCGAACCACCACCCTTAGAAGTTGGAGTTGTTGTATTGGAAGCAGTTGGGGCTGGTGCGGGTTCTGTCGCCCCTACAGGAGGGGATGGTGCTTCCTCACCAACAGGGGCTGGAGCAGGAGAAATTTCAGGGGATCTTGATGGTGAAGGAGAAGGAATTGTTGAGTTGCCGCTCCTGTCAACTATGACAGTGACTATCAATTTTTCATTCTTAAGGCAGTTGTCTTTGTTTCCACTTATGAAGTGAAAGGGTCCTGATTGATTGAACTGGAACACAGTGTAGCCATCGGTGTACTTGGTTATGTAAGAGTCATTGTTGCAATTGTTGTAGTTGTTAGCATTGACATAAAGTACTGAATCCTGAGAAGGCTGGTAGACAAATACTGCATTTGGAAAGAACATAGGTCTTAGAGAAATTTGAAATTGCATAGGATAGACATTCTAGTGTCTTTCACTGTTGTCAATCATAGATTGGGGTGTAAATAAACAAACATACTTACAAGATACTTGAGAAATTTATTAAGTTAAATTTTAACATAATACTTAGCTTGATGAGCTAGTCACCTAAATATAAGTCAAATGGTGTAGAGTTTATACTTCAATATTATTTATTTAGGAAAAATTATTAGTCTTTTTATATAAAATGAGTCTAATGAACTTAATCGAGTTTGACCTTACCAAATACTATTTTATGGCGCATTTAAGTTCAAAATTTTGAACTTAGATGAAGTTGGAATTTTTAGTTTTCAAGGTAAACTTTGGTTTAATACTGTATGGTCTTAACTTGATTCGTCTATATCCTTACTTATACATTTTTGTTGATAATACCTTTTCACTCTCAACATTTTCTTTTTTTAGATAACATGTTTAAAAATAGAGATTATTTTTCTCTTATATATAAAGAATAATAATTATAAAGGAGATACAACATTTGCAAAGAGTTAATGCAAAATGACATAGCTTTTAGTACATAGGGTTGTATTCTTTCGATTTTACTCTTCCTAAATGCTGTAAAGTTTCATAAATGAGGCAATGTAATTGATAATGTTTATAAAACTAAAATATGTGCTATATATTTACCTAATTAAGTAATAATATTCAAACAATATGTAAAAACAATCTATAAACTTATATTATTGATTGAAAATTATGATAATATTTTAAGTAAATCTAAAAGGTGACATCACTTACCAAGAGAGTCACCAATTTGAAATCTCATCTTTTTAACCCATTGATTGTAAATGTTTGCCCCATCAGCCGGGACAGTCCATCCCTTGGAACCACCAACTATGAACTCATATGCACCAATCTTTTGAACCAACAACATTAAACAAAAAAGACTAAGTACCAGGAATGCTTGGTTTTGAAAATTTGATCTATTGGCCATTGGAGAATTTTGTTAAAGGAAACCCCCCCCCCCAAATCTCCTAATTGCTTGAAAAATGAAGAAATGTGATGTTAAGGTATGAAGATCATGGAGGGCTTTGTAGGCAAAATGTTTTAGTTGTAGAGGTGAAGCCTTAGCTTCTTTTTTTAGATTATTTGGATTTCTTGTCTTCTGATGCAAAGCATATGTGCATGCTTTTGTTCCTTTTTAATTAGAAAGGTGATATGTGATAGTTAAAACTCTTTTGAATGTTTGTTATTTTACTTGATTTAGAGGTCCATTTTTTGCTTTACAATTGTCAGGAATATTTAAATCTTGCAATTTGGGTTTTACGCTTAAGGATGTGTATTACTAATATTATTCTTGTCCTTCACCTCATGAACTTTTTATTTGAAATGAACATCTATGTGAATTGAATGGTAAACTTAGTCTAAATTGAATCTCAGAATAATATGAATAGCAATACTCGGTGACATAGAAATGAAATTTATCATGGATGCCAAATTTGAAAACTATTACCATATGAATTTTCTATAATAGCAAGTATTCAAGATCATCAATGAAATTCTAATGAATTTAAAAGAAATTAAATTGAGAATAGTTTGTGTGAAACTTGTGATGTGTCTATTTTTTATCAAAATTCTTAAACAATATATTAATTCATACTCATCTAGAACAATTTGATAATAATTAATAGTATCTAATAAGACTTTCAAAGTTAGAAAAGGTACTCTTTTGATTTCGTTTCCTTGAACAACACAACTTGATAATAATATTTAGACCTTAATAATGCAGCATTATGGTTATTATGAACTTTACATCATGTATACTTCTTGGAGCTTACTAGCCTCCATGTGATTAATTAATAATATTATACTAATCTCAAAGAAGTATTATGATCTTCAAGATGTAGATTAATCAATATCTTAATGGGGTGAACTTGAGATTTCATTCTACCCATTCCAAAGAATCAATGCAAAAATTAATCAAATTGAAAACTTTTAATGGTAAAATATTTGTATGTACATATGTCATGTGTGAGGAGGTCTTATAGCAAGTTTGATTACAAGACTATTAAATCATTTGATTGATGAAATGATTATTACATTATATTGTTATTAATCAAACAATTGTAATTCTTTTTGGAGGAACAAATGAATAGTTATTACTTAGTTAGTTCCTCATAATTCCATCTCTATTCATGAGATCCTAACCTACGAGTGAAGTTATAAACCAAATCAACTGGACCCAATCATCAAAACATAAACCTAGCCCCAACCATCTGACCATGACCATTAGACCCATATGACTCATACATAATTCCATCTCTATTCATGAGATCCTAACCCATGAGTAAAGTTATAAATTGAATCAACTGGATGCAATCATCAAAACATAAACCTAGCCCTAACCATCTAACCATGACCATTAGACCCATATGACTTGAACTATATATCTCTATTCATGAGATCCTAACCCATGAGTGAAGTTATAAATAAGATCAACGGGAAGTAATCATCAAAACATAAACTTAGCTCTAACAATCAAACCATAACCATTGGATCCATGTGACTCGAACTACATGACTATGCTATGCCAAATACCCATTAAACCATCTAACTATAACCATTGGACCCATACAACTTGAACCAACTAACTATGTCAATCCCTTAGAACTACTTTAATGAACTTACGTCAAGAGCTAAGTTAAAGCTATGGTAGTTTGGTAATGTACTATGGTAATTTGGTAATGTATTGGGCTAAGTGAGGTTTGCAGTCCATGTCCATGTGAGTTGGAGGTTGGGGCTAGAATTTGGTTGGAATTGGAGGTAGGGATTTCAAAAGGGCAAGGGTATCTTGATTTTTACAAATATGTTCCTAATTATTTGTTTGTGTTGTTTAAAATGCAATCAAATAAATTAATAATTATTATTTGTTTATTTTGTTTAATAAGAATTATAATTTTATTTTTACCTTATTTTTATTTATCAACAAAACATGGTAATAATGTTAAGAATCCATATCTCATGTTTATATGCTATTGCAATCTAAACCTTCAATTTATCTGGCGTAACATGTGATATTGAACTTTAATGTTCATGAAGCCCTGTTAGCCATGCCATCAATTTAGTTCAATAGGTCCATATAACACTTGTTTCCTTCTAAACATTGCCTAACCATATCTCGTATAAGCAGTAAGCATTCTTAAACTTTTTTTGGCCACGTGACTTCGATTTCGGCGTCCCACTTAACACTCATAGCATCCAGCTTTTTGGCATGAAATAAATAAGAACATATTTTATTGAAATAATGTTATAAACTTATAAACAAATAAACAACATGTATACATGAAAAATTATATAAACTTTAGAGATTTTTGCATTTGGTTTGTAGAATTTCAAATTTTTCCACCTAAGTCCTAAAGTTTTTAAAGACATGTAGTCAAAGTGATATTACCATGTAATGACAAACTGCCGTTAAACTATAATACAATAATTAAACTTTATGCAGTCAAGTGATAGAATTTTTCCGAAAAATGTGCAAGTGTCATGATATATGTTCCGAGGGAAAGTAAGGGTATTTAACTGAAGGTTTAATGTAAAGCGAGTGGCATTAGCTGAATGTTTGTTTGTGGGGTTGAGCAGTATCACAAGGTGAGATTAGCCTTCTGTGAGCAAATTGGTCAGGAGCTGATATTACTCTCTTGATAATAGTTATAGCAAGCCGAAATCAGTTGAAAAGTTGGATATCCACTATTATAGAGAGGATGGTGACAATACTGATCAGTATTCCTAAAGTAAGACGGGCTTAGAATAGTCCTAGAAAGGTAGGAAGAGAAATGTTGGCTCGCTCATCATAATCAAAGAAAATACATAAGGTGATGGAAGGTCGAACACTGCACGAGCACTTGTATAAGGGGTGAATCTCCAGTTTCGTGACATAAGTAAGACCTAACGTGATATTTGAAATTTAAAATTAATTTTTTTATTAAAATTTAGTAATACAATTAAACTAAATTCATCTAAATTTGAAATAAATGAATGAATGAATGAATAAAACACTAATATAGCATATGGCTGTAGTGATCGCATTAGCCTTAAGATCAGTTGCATACCATACTGACCATTGTGGCCGGCATGAAAATATATATATATATATATATATATATATATAATATACCAAAAGAGGTGTCACCAGGAAAACTATGTTTAACACAAAGATGAATATTATTAATTATTGTCTAAAATATATATCAGCTAAATAAAATCTATCTCCAAGTAAAGAATAGACCTAAATTATATAAAACAAAAATTCTACTGCGTCTTCTAAATATTGGTTATATTCAATTAAATATTCTCCGTTATTATCTTTTGTATTTTGAGACATTAAATGTTTAATTACGATCTAAAATATTTTCAACATTTAATAACAAAAAATATAATTCATTGAATCTTTCAAGAAATGTTATATAATTTATTAAATAATTATAAAACAATTCTATATCTTGTTCATTTTCACGAAAAGGATTGTAATCTACAAACATATATTTTGCAAAATTTGATTTTATTAACGATCAAGAATATTGATTACATTGAAAGCAAGCCAAAGATAATTCTTATGAAAATGCTTTAACCAAACTATAGTACTAAACAGATATTGTAATGCTTCGGCTTCTTCTTCCCAGTTTTATGGATTATATTGTTTATACATCTACATAATAAAACATTTTATTAGTATCAATCACTATTAATTATATTAGTATAATACTACTCAAGAAATTCTATTGCACTATCCAGATAATTATAAATATGAATATCAGTGATAATTTGTGACATAAATATGCATGCAAAAATATAATTAGAACCACCACAAGCGGCAGTGCCAAGTCTAGTGGGGTTTTATGCAAATATGAGACCTCCAAAAGGTGATAATACCGACCGATTATGAGGTTTTGATTTGTTGATAGGCAGATAAAATCTCGTGGAATTACACCCAAATTGATTGGAGATTCCCTACATTAGATGTGAAGTAAAAAAAGAATTACTTAAACAAAAATTTTATTGATTGAAATTGATTTATACAAAATACAAGAGCATAAACGGATATTGAAAGAAATATTGAAATATTGAGAGGTAAAATTGTTCTATCTCAAAAACAAAGAGAAGCAAACAATTATGCTTCAGGAAATATTTGAATAATTGTCAAAAATCAAAGAAAGTGAGAGAGAAAAGAAGATAAGTTGTGTGGAAGAGAGAGAGAGAGAGAAGAGATGAGATGGAAGAGAGAATAGGAAAGAGAGAATGGGAGAGTTGTGAGTTTGTGTGTATGTGTTTGGATCCATCTCCTCTGCTTCCAAAGGTTCCATTATATAATGGAAAGCACTGGATACTGTAGTAGTATTGTGGCAGACAGGGTACTGTAGAAACAGTAATATTGTGGCAGATAGGATACTGTAGAAACACTAGTATTGTGGCTGACGTGGTACTGAATGATTGAGATTGATAGTATTGTGTGTTACGCCCTGTTACGCCCCGAAGTCGCGAAGTCGCGAAGTCGCAACAGTCCCGCCGTGTAAACCATTCTATGATAGAAACTGGCTTCACAGTTCCTACCATAGAGATAATCTACACAAGGCATCGACGACCACTCGCTTTGAAGTAAACAGTTCGATTAATGATTATACTACAAATATGATAAGTAACTCAAATTACTATTAAACGTAGATAATCATATAAATAAGTCCACAGAGCTTCCCAGGAAGATTTACATAATAACTACAGTTTACTAATTTACAGAATAACTAACAGTCTTCATCCTTTAACTACAAGGTCAGTTTGGTTACACATTAAGCTAAATAACTTGATCCTCACACCCCTGGTTTCAAAAAAACTAACCTCTGGATAATTGTAGGGCGGCATGGTACTTGAAGAGATTACAAATCAAAACCTGCAAAAGGATCTATAAGGGTATGAGCAACTACAGCTCAGTAAGTTGAATTGGAGACTCATGAATGCATACAAGCACAAACAGGGTTATCAAACAATTATTTTCATGCAATGCAACAATCAAGTGTCATCGCACAACGTAGTCCGGTCCGTTGTGAAATCAGAGAAATTTCACCCGCTCCGATCCGGGTTGAGGAGTTCCATGTCATGCAGCAGCTCACAACCAAACCCAGGCTTGTGCAATGGAGACCTCGCTCCTCCTGCGACTACCTTCGAACCATTGACTTCACCCCCGCCGCGACCTCCTCTCCTGTCACTTAGTTCGACTGAGGATGAAGAAGGGACCATTTTGCAATCCTGCGCTATCCCTTTCGAAGGGGTCGGTATTTGGTTGGAGAGTCCTATGATCCCCTAACGGGTTGCAATGCATGACGTTTTCGGTTATTACGGTCAACTAAGATTAAATTCCGGTTAAGGTTTTCAAACAAGTTCATACCCATTAAATCAGTCACAAAATCACTCACAGCACAAATTCCAGCACGAAATCAGATACATCAAACACATGCGCAAACTACTTATAATCACAAGCATATACAAGCCTAAGTCTCCGAGCACTACAAAACTAGTACTCTATTACAATAAGCAATAACCCAACTTACTTGAATTTGCTCGATCGCTCGATCCTCTAGTTGCGAGTTGATTTGTTTCTGGGTGTCCTATAATACAAATAGGTTCTTTTAGTACTCGTATTTTATAGATTCTTATTCTAATTTATAATGTAACTCATTTTCCTCATGTATACCTACAACGTATTAATAATTCGTTGTGTTTTATTTCGGGGTTCGGCTCCTAAACTAGATTCTAGTTTTAATTCCTAAGTCATAATTAGGCTCGAATCCCAATGTGACATTAATCACCTTATGCTCGGGTATTCAAATATCTTATTGGGTCGAAATTTTGGTATTCTAACTATTCAGTACACGCTAACCCTAATTGAGGTATCGGATTTATTCCTGATGTGTAAAAATCTTACATTTTGAGATATTTACTTAAAATTAAATATTATTTCAGATTTATTATTTTTCTGTTTTCAATTATAATATTAACTAAATAGCTTTATTTTTTTAGATTTAGTAATTTATATTTTCACATTTTCCTAATTTCTCATATTCTTTACCTAATTTCCCTAATTAACCATAATTAGTACCTAAAAGCTAGGATTAGGGTTCCACTGCAGAGATTAACTTCCTTAATCATCTAATCAAGATCCAAATCAGTAATTAACATCCTAATTACCTAATTAATCCCAAATCATCCAATTTTACCATCATTTTAGGGCTAAAAATTAACTTAAAATTTTCGAAAATTAATTTAAAAAAAAGGGCTTCATAGCACTGTTCTAAATCATATGAGAATCCTACAGAAAAATTTTGAGCCCCAAACTACATCCCTAAGCCTATTTAATTTTCGGTTTAATCATGCTCGGTTTTGATCAATTTCTTAAGAACCCTATATTTTCAGACATAATTAAACTAAATCAATATTTTTCCCTAAATCTACATACAATAAAACCTCAGAATAACAAGTTTCATAATTTTCTGGGCAAAATAACTAATTTTACAAAATTATACAAAAATCGGGATGAGTAGATGACTAACCGGTTCAAGGATTTCTGGCCGTCCAAACCCGGTCCAAGGCTGTCGGCCGGTCCAGACGCTGGTCCTAGGGTAGGGTGGTGGTGGTGGTTCGGTCTCAGGTGGTGGTGGGTGGTGGTTCTAGTTCACCTTGCTAATCTGTACAGTTTTTTTTTTTTTTCTGGAATTGCTCTCGATTTTTCTTGTGTTTCGATTTTTCTCAGATTACAAACTGTCCAAATGTCTTCTGTGAATTTTTTCCTTATTTATAGACAAACATAGTAATCAATGTGCATTAATTTGATGTGATTTTGCCCATTTCCTTGATTTTAGGCTTTTAGTTTGGCAAATTTTTATTGGCTAATTTTTTTTTCTTTTCAGTCACGACCTGATCTAGTTGCAGACCTCTCCTTCTGATTTTTTTCTGATTTTTTTATAATTATTTTGTATTTTTCTTTGATTATTTACTTAATTTTCGGCCTATTTTAGCAATTACACGTATTTTTATCTACACGTAAATACATGTAGGGTACACGTGAACATTCCTAAATATTATTTTGGTCATTCTAAAATTTTTAGTATACATATAATCTATCTCTACTAATTTATTAGTTATTATATTACACTTTTTGCCTTTTCGGTAATTAGCAGTTATTATGCTTAAAATTTGAAAATTTTATAGTCTCCTATTTTACTACTCACTTTCTTAAATTTAAGTTTACAGGGTCATTTTTACTGGTATTTTGTTAAATAGTTTATAATTTGGGTTTGATCGGATCCTTTAGCCGATCGTCCTAAACCTTGGGTTTAAAATTCAAACCTATGGTTACTTGGCTTGGCTTGGCTTTAGGGTTTACACGCCCCGAAGTCACAGAATCGCAATAGTTCTGCTATGTAAACCATTCTATGATAGTAACTGACCTCACAGTACCTACCATAAACATGATCTACATAAGGCATCAATGACTTCTCGCTTTGAAGTAAAGAGTCCACTTAAAAGTTTAACTACAATTATGATAAATATTACAATTTTTGAATAAACATATATAATTATACGTAAGTCCATAGAGCTTCTCAGGAAGTTTTACATAAACACAACAGTTCATTAAATTACATAATAACTATCAGTTTTTCATCTTTAACTACGAGGACACTCTAACTACACATCATTACTAAGTAAATTGATCCTCACACCCCCAGCTTCAAAATGATTAACCTTTGGGTAATTGTAAGGCGGCATAATACTTGAAGTGTTCAGAAATCAGGACCTACAAAAGGATTTATAAAGGTATGAGCAATCACAATTCAGTAAGTTGAATTGGAGACTCATGAATGCATACAAGCACAAACAAGATTATCAAGCAATTATTTCATGCAATGCAACAATTAAGTGTCATCACACAACGTAGTCCGATCCGTTGTGAAATCAGAGAAATTTCACTCGCTCTAATCCGGGTTGAGGAGTTTCCATGTTATGCAGCAGCTCACAACCAAAGTCAAACTTGTGCAATGGAGATTTCGCTCCTTCCACGACTACTTTCGAACCATTGACTTCATCCTCGCCGCGACCTCCTCTCCTGTCACTTAGTTCAACTAAGGATGAAGAAGAGACCATTATGTAATCCTGCACTATCCCTTTCGAAAGGGTCGGTATTTGGTTGGAGAATCCTAATGATCCCTAACAGGTTGCAATGCATGGCATTTTTTTTTTTTTTGTCTTTAAAGTCGAATAAGATTAAATTTCATTTAGGGTTTTCAAACAATTCACACCAATTCAATCATAACACAAAATCCATCATACCACAATTTTAGTACGAATTCAGATACATCAAACACATGCATAAACTACTTATAATCATAACTATATACAATCCTAAGTCTCCAAGTACCATAAAAATAGTACTATATTACAATAAGTAATAACCCAACTTACTTGGAATTCCTCAATCGCCCGATCACTTAGTTGCAAGCCGATTTGTCTCTAGGTGTCCTATAATACAAATAGGTTTTCTTAGTACTTATACTTTAAGGATTCATATTCTAAGTTATAATTTAACTCTTTTTTTTTTTTTCATATATACCTATTATGTACTAATGATTCTTTGTACTCTATTTCAGGGTTTGTATTTTAAATTAGATTCTAGTTTTGATTCCTAAGTCTTAACTATGCTTAAATCCTAATGTGAAATTAATCACATTAAGCTCGAGTATTCTAATATCTTATTGAGTCTTAATTTGGTATTTTAAACTATTCGGTACACGCTAATCCTAATTGGGGTATCAGATTTATTCCCGATATGAGAAAATCTTACATTTTTATACAATTATTTAAAATTAAATTTTATTTCAGATTTAGTATAGTCTGATTTTTATTAAAATATTATTTAAATAACCCTAATTTTTAGATTTATTAATTTTCAATTCTACATATTTTTAATTTCTTACAATAACCACCTAATTTCCTAAATTAACTATACTTAATACTCCAAAGGCTAGGATTAGGTTTCCACATCAGAGATTAACATCCCTAAACATTTAATTACTATCTAAATCAGTAATTAGTATCTTAATCACCTAATTAATCCAAAATTACCTAATTTTTCCATCATTTTAAGGCAAAAAATTAACTTAAAAATTTCGAAAATTAATTTTAGAAAAATGGCTTCATAATACTGTTCTATATCACATAAGCATTCTATAGAAAAAAAAATTAAGCTCTAAACTATACTCCTAATCCTATTTATTTCTAGTTTTAATCATGCTCAATTTTACTCAATTTGTTAAGAACCCTATATTTTCAGACGTGATTAAACTAAATCACTATTTTCCCTTAAATCTACATATAATAAAACCTCAAAATAACAAGTTTCATAATTTTCTGAGCAAAATAACTAATTTTATGAAATTACACAAAATTGGGGCAAATAAAGGACTTATCCAGTTCAATGTTTTTTGGTCGTCCAAATCCGATCTAAGTATGTCGACCGGCCTAGACGGTAGGTCTGGAGTGGGGTGGTGGTGGTGTCTCGGTCCCAGGTGGGGGTGGTGGTGAGGTCCTAGGTGGTGGTGAGGTGTGGGTTTGGCTCACTAGCCCTAATTGTATAGTTTCCTTTTTTTTTTTTTTTTTTTTCTAGATTTTCTCTTGACTTTTCAAAGCTCTCTATTTTTCTCTGATTCCTCACTGTCTAAAGGAGTTCTGTGAATTTTTCTCCTATTTATAGACGTTTTTGGTAATTAATATGCATTAATTAGACATGACATTGTCTCATTTTCTTGATTTTTGGCTTTTGTGTTGCCTAATTCTAATTGGATAATTTTTCTTCTTTAGCTCCTGACTTGCCATGACCAGATTTGCATCATTCCATATCCCTCTGATTTTTTTTTTATTTTTTCACAATTAATTAATAATTTTTTAATTATTTATTAAGTTTTTGGCTAATTTAAGTAATTTCGCGTATTTTTTATTTACACGTAAATACATGTGAGGTACGTGTAAACATTCCTAATTATTATTTAGGTTATTTAATAATTTTTAGTATACATATAATCTATCTCTAATGATTTATTAGTTATTTGATTACACTTTTTACCTTTTCGGTAATTAGTAATTATTATACTTAAAATTTGAAAATTTTATAGTCTCTTATTTTATTACCTATTTTCTTAAATTCAAGTTTACGGGGTTGTTTTTACTAATTTTTCTATCAGTAGTTTATAATTTGGGTTTGATTGGATCCTTTTTAACCGATTGTCCTAAACCTTGTGTTATAAGTTCAATTCTACGGTTACTTGGCTTAACTTTAGGGCTTACATTGTGCACTGTGGTACATGTGTAAAATACCATATTTCTACTTTACATTGCAAAAAGATACAATGTTCATGGATCTCCTAAATCTATTCCATAGCAGTCATCTTCATTGGTATTTCCGCTGTGGTGAGATGTAGAGTCTGAGTCTGAACTTGATTCTTGTGCTAATTCATTGATATTTGCTAATGCCCTTTCCAGAATTTGTTTCATTTGTTCTGGAGAAGTTGCACTTGCAAGTAAAGAAATCAGAAATCCTCTATTATGATATTGTGGAGTTGCAATTCTAGATGGTGGATTCGAGGAATTAGTCTTAATCCAATTTAAAATTAAATCTTTTTCACACTTATTCTACATTTTGAAGCTGTCCCACCATTTGACTTTGTGCATTCTGACCAAATTGATTGTATTTGATGTTCGATCTGACTTATAATCAAACCATCAAGCCATGACCTAAGATATTCCAATGTGAACAAAATATAACATCTCCTTTTGAAAATTTTTCTCATGAGATGTAAGATTGTAATTATTCATGAAAGTGTTGAATCCATCTTTGGCATTTTCATGAATAATTTCAGAGGTTGCACCAAATTATTCTCACTAGTATGTAAACCAGTTAGGAAGATTTAAAGAAGAACAATTATAAAAAAATATTAACTAAGTGTGTGATCTTTTTGGATTCATTCGATAAAACTCATTCCACCATGCCTACTTATAATCATAATAATTATAAGTGGCTCGATGACTTCGTTGTGCAGAAAATGGTTCTATATTGAGTTTTATTGGGGTGGTCGGATGAGTTCGCCATTCTTTTAAGTTGATTACTTTCAGTGTTTTAGCTATAGAATAGCTAATCATTCCTTCCTTTTCAAAATGTTTGAATTTTATTGATTCAATTTCAATCAAGATTTTTTCATAAAACTAGATTGTTTTATAAGGATCATATGGTATATAGTAAAAGTCTTTCGTAAATATTTTTCTTGCAAATTCAAAGGGATCCTTTTCTGATAGGTCTTCTTCTACAGAGAAAACATATCTAGAAATAGGTTTTATAAAAAATTTTGAACTTTGATTAGCAGGTATTGATCCAGAAGGTACTGGAGTTGATATTTCAGTGAGCTGAAAGTTTTGATTTTTCCTCTGACTTTCTATTGGTTGAGGAATTTATGGTAACATTAGGACTTTATTTTCTGATTATAAGACTATTGAGATTGCCTTAAGTAAACCAAGAGTTGGTTCCATATCAGCCAATTTTGAAAAAAATTCATTGAATTGGATATTAGAGATGGATTGATTATTTGAAAACATTGGTTTTAAGGTCCTAGAAGAGGATTCCTCTTTAATTGTCAATGGGGTGTTAGATGATTTACATATATCTAATCATGATTTGAGATTGGTTAATCCTTTATTAGGAGATGAGGAGATTTTTTCTTTTCCTTTATCCTTCTCTTTTTTTAAAGACATCTCCCTGCAAAAATTCATAAGTAAAGAAATCAGGAAGGGAATTTGAAGATTCATTAATATGCTCTATTCTAAAATCAAATACAGAAAGAATAGATTTCCATCTGGCAAAATTTTGTTTTGATGCAATATTTTGTACATCTTTTAATAAAACATTTTTAGCCGCCTTACAATCAATTTGTAAAAGAAATTTCTGATTTAGCAAATCTCTTTAGAATTTAGAAATTGTTAAGACAATAGCTAAAATTTCCTTTTTGATTGTAGAATAATTAGATTGACAATCATTCCAATTTTTTGACACGAATTAAACAATATATTCCTTATTATTTTGTTTTTGCTTTAGAATTCCTCCAAACCCTAAATCAGAAACATCGGTTTCTACTATTTTTGGTAGTGAGGGATTTGCAATGTGCAAACAAGGAATCTCTTTAATTCTTTTTTTGATCAATTTTATTATATTTCTATGTTCATTTGTCCATTGAGGTGGATTTTTCTTTAATCTTTGATACAATGGCTTACATATTATATTAAGATTTAGGAAAAAATCTGTAACATAATTTAAACTTCTTAAAAATCTTTAGAGTTGATTTTTGTTTTTGATTTCATTAGGAAATTTTTCAGCAAATTCTATAGATCTCTGTATAGGAATTATTGTTCCATTGTGAATATTAAAACCTAAGAATCTAATTTTAGTTTGAAAGAGACTAATCTTTGTTGGTGAAACAACTAAACCATTATTTTTTATTACATTAATGAAGATTTTTATATGTTTAAAGTGTTGATCTATATTGGATGAAAATATTAAAACATCATCTATATATATTATTATGAAATTAGTATAATCATTAAAGATTTCATTCATTATCTTCTGAAATTCAGGAAAAGCATTTTTTAATCCAAATGGCATTACATTCTACTCGAATTGACCAAAAGGAACTGTGAAGGCAGTTTTGTACCTGTCACTTTCCTCAATCTAAATTTACCAAAATCCAGATTTCATATCAAAGTTTGAAAATATTTTGACATTATTTAACCTATTAAGTAAATCTTTTTTATTGGGTATTAGGTATTTTATCCATTTTAGAGCAGTATTAAGAGGTTTATAATTGATTACTAATCTTAGGATACCTCTTTCTATTTCTGCGTTTTTATTGACATAAAAAGTAGAACAGCTCCATGGAGATTTACTTTTTCTGATTAGTTTTTTATTAAGCAAGTCTTTTATTTCATTTTTACAATGATTCAAGACTTCATTATTCATTTGAGATGATCTAACTTTTGTTGGAATATTTTTTTCATTAAAATCATTTTCATATTGAAGATTTACAATATGTGATTTTCGATTCCAAAATGTATTCGGAAGTGTGGAACAAATTGAATTTTTAATTTCTGATTCTAATTGATAAATTCTTAACCGTAAATTTTCATTGCTAAGTTGATTTTCAATTTTTTTGAATTTAAGGTCATTTTTTAAATACATCAGATGGTTTTCTTTACACTGTATTAAATAATTTAATTCATTATTCTTTAATTGATTTATATATTTGGTTTGTGGTTTTGTGATAAATTTGAACACAATTTCTTTTTTTAGATATTGTGTTGTAATTCCATCATCGTCTACCATAAATGGTTGAATTTGATTTATGAATGGAGTTCCTAAAAAAGTTTTATACTAATATAAAAAAAGTTTTATAAGAAGTATTATTTTTTAATATTTCAACGTTAGATAATTTATATTTGATGCATAGTTTATTACCCGATGCAGAATTTAGAGATTGGCTAGTTTTCTCAAAATATTTTGTTAGGATTAAGCCTTCTCTAATGCAATTTAAATCTGTACCAATATCAAACAAAGCAAGTGTTTGTACAACAAATTCATTATTAATTTTGATTGAGATATTAATTAACCATTTTCTTGTTGTTATTTGAACAAGATGTATTAAATAATCATCATTCCCATTTGTTGGTGAGATTTCTTTTTCTTCATTCGAAGTCTCAGATTTATTTTCTTAGATTATTTTTTGGTTTAATTTAAATAGTTCTTTTTGAAATTTTATTTGCATTAGTTTTAATTCTTTTATTTCTTGTTTTTGAATATTGATTTTATTTTATAAATCACTAATTGTTATTAACTTCTTATTTTTTCTTTTACCTCTTTCAAGGATTTCATTTAGGTTATATAGTAATTTTGGTGTAAGAACTGTATTGGTTTTAAAGTTATTAATGTACTCAAATTTTTCATTATCATTAGACATTTGATCGATTCTTTTAAGAATTACTTCTTCATTATTTGTTAACATATTAATTTCATCCTTTTCCTCATCTAATGATGAAGTAGAGTCCATATTATTAACTTAGATTCCATTGTCGTAATCATTTTTTGATGAAGAGGATTCATTTTCACAAAATATTTGTAGGAGATTTTCCATTATTTGTTCATCTAAGTTTAATTCATTAAGTTTGTTGTTTATTTTACAAAAATTTGCTGTGTGACTAATTTTTTTATATTTATAACACCTTAGTTGTTTATATGATTTCCTTTTGTATTTTTTATTTTCAGGTTTCTTTTCATTTTCTAATCTTTTAAATAACCTTTTCTTAAAATTTCTTCGGGGTTTTTTATTTGTACATTGGGGACAATTTGAAGAAGTATTATGTTTCAATTTCTTATTGACAAAAGAGGGATCATATTGAGCACAAAAATTACCAAAATTTTAGTGTTTTAAGAGCTATTCATTTTTTTAATTGTTTTTGTAATCTTATAGTATTACATAAATTAGTTCCAATTTTATTAACATATGATGCTAATTCTCCGTATGACAAACTATCATAAGGAATTTCACTATTGTTTTCTTCTCTTAATAACTTTCTAACTTGTTCATCTATTAATTTCGGTAAACCAGTTAGAAAATTTTCTTTCCAAAAAGGTCGATTGCAATCATTTCTGAGAAAGACTCTTTGAAAGAAAATATTTTTATATTGCTTAAGTTCTCTTAGGAATTTGCACTTTATATTAGATAATAGATCTAAAGTTTTATCCCTAATATGAGAAGGGTCTCCTATGAAATACTGACTTATTGAAAATATCAAAGTATTGACCATATCTTGAATTGGTTCATTATTATCATCTAATATTCTCCTATTGTTTTCATCAATTTTACATGAAGTGAGAATATTAATTCTTTATTCCTCAGTGAGATAGTTATCCCATATATAATGGAATATAGATGGATATTCAGACCAGAAAATTTTCAATATTCTTAATCAAATGATAATGTTCTCAAATACTAATAAAACTGTTTCCAAATGTTACTGATTACTAAGTAGCACTCTTTTTAATTTCTTGTTTCATTGGATATATATATATATATATATATATATATGTGGTGTTCATAACTCATAACCCATCTCGAAAAGTGCCAAGTCCAATTAACTTTCAGATACCTCTCATGAAGGAATAAGAAAATAAAAGGAGAACCGATACATCCAACATCTAATCTGAGCGGACATACAAAAGGTGTAATTATTTATTTTAATTTTTTGGGTGTTTGGTAACGACCCACCGTCCTAAATAAATTGCACCATCCGCCATTTGAAAGTGTTACACAGTCCACCTTTATGATTAGCGGTACTCTTGACATATTATTATTATAATTATTCTGGCTATGCTGTCTGCTCAGGAGGTTGTTTATTGGCAGGAGGTGAGTCACATTATAAATGCAAAAGTTCGGCTAAGTGTTAAATATGGCACATAATGATGCATACCAAGATGAGAAGCTGAAGCCTGTCATATAATTGGATGGTGCGAAGATGAGTAACAAATTGGAAGCTGTAATATTGTTGGATTTTTAACGTGTTCTAGGGAAAAAGAAAAAGGATATAAATATAAATAACACTACATATAATTTACTAATGCCAAAGACAAACTAGCTTTTGAAATTTAAGTCAGTGTTTGACAATCTCACAAGTACTAAAATAAATTCGGGCTATTGAAGGATTTCAATAATAACAAAGAAGTCCAATAACAACCTTGCCACAGGCTAAATGATTGATAAAAAGCGGTAGATTAAAGGGTACTTTTTATAATTATAAAGAAACTTATAGAGAGTTTTTATAATCGAGAGAATAACACGAGGGTCCTAACATCTAAATGTTTTGCACACAGACCCTAAAGAAACTTGACAACTTGTCAAAGGATAAAGTTGTAAATATAACAAAGTTTAATAAAATGAAAACTAAATGAAACAGGGTATATTTGAGTATTGCATTAGGATACCGTCGAATAAGTGTTAGAGTTGTATAGTTATATTTATTCCATGTGGCAGTACATCTATAAACAAGCTGGCATCGAACTGTAGTATAGTTGTAGATAATTAGAGTTAGTTTGAGTAGTTTTTTTTTTTTTTTATTATATCAGGCTCGCACATATAAATAACCCTTTGTCGTACTTGCAGATAGATGGAATATTCATTCCTTTCCAAAACACAATCACTCTTGTCCTAACAATAGAACTAACTAAATTTATCAGTTTTTCTTCCACAAATTTGCATAGCTCACATGGTATTAGAGTAGAAATCTTAGGGACCTTGAGTTTGTGAGATCATTCCGACAGATAATAGATCAAGTGCTGTTTGTATTTACAAGTCTAAGTTGTGTTCGTCGGTTTATTTTTGCAGATGAAGTTTTTGCTGAAATTTTTGCTAAAGCAAATATGAATAATCAATTAGAGTTGACTATTAGTGATCCTTATTATTTATCAGGATCTAATAGCCTAGGAATGTCTATTGGAAATCAGATATTCAATGGAACAAATTATGTCTCTTGTAGTAAACTCGATCTTGAAGCTAAAATTAAAATTGAATTCGTTGATGGATCAATTCAATAGCTAGAAGAAAAATTCACCGGACTTTGTTAAATGGAATAGGTTTAACTATATGGTTAGATGTTGGTTACTCAACTCCATGAGTAAAAATCTAGCATAAAAATTTTTGTGTGTGAAATCATCTGTGGAGCTCTAGAAAGGAACAATAGTACGGTGGTGCAAATGGACCTTTGATAATTTAGATTCTACACAAGATCACTAACCTCAAGCAATAGAATCAATTAGTTAGTATGTATTTTAACAAGCTAAAGGGGAGGTAGGATGAGCTTCAAGAGCTACATACGATGCCAATGTGCAAGTGTGGATGCCTTGACGACTACACATGTGTGTTTAAAGAAAAGATGACTGAGTTTGATTCACATAATAAACTAATTCAACTCTTGATGGAACTTAACGAGGCATATGAGAGTGTACAAAACCAGATCCTATTGATGGAGCCACTACCATCCATCAATCGAGCTTATTATTTGGTTCAATAGTAGAAAAGCAGAGATAGATAACAAGAATAATAAATTGTGATGTTAAAATTATTGCTTTTGCTACTAATCAAGGAAGTTCATTAGTATCGAAAAATTTAGCAGATAAAAGAAAGCTTAAAAGGTCAGTATTTGCAAATATTGTAAGTTTGAAGGCCATTCAGTTGATAGTTGTTTTCAATTATTTGGTTATCTTGAATGGTTTAAAGGCACGAAGACATAAATCAAAGGAAAACAGGCTATGCAAGTTAATTTTTCTCAAGCTCATTTGGCTACACCTTTTGATGAGCAGTCTTGTTTATTTGTTGAAATAGAAAAAACTTTTGATAAGGATCTGATCTTAGCTTTGTGCAACGAGATGCAGAAGCTTATGAAAGAGCAATTAGATGATGCAAGTACTATTGCAATAAATGTTGCGCATGTAGGTACTTATGAATTTAAGCCTTCTTCATGTCTAAATGTGTTAGTGATTCTTTGGCTCTTTAGATAATCAATATAGGATCATCACATCATATTACACCTTGTCAACATCTATTATATGATGTTATACACTTGCCTCGATCAATTGTTGTTAAACTACCAAATGGTTTAACTTTGCCTACTAATATAGTACGCAAAATTAAGCTAACCAGTTCACTTGTCATCTCTAATGTTCTATTTATTCCTCAGTTTACCTATAACCTTCTTTTTGTTAATAAACGTGTTTGTGAATATTCATTACAAACTATTTTTTATTAGAAATCTTGCACATTTCAGGACCTAACATCTAATAAAGTTATGGTATCAGCAGTTCCAACACATGGACTTTATGTTCTTAGTTCTAGAGCTAATTCTAGTAATATTTTCTTGGTGATTTTAATTATACTTTACAATATTTTGTAAGTAATTCTATTGCAATTGATCTTCATCTCGTTCATAATCATTTAGGTCATAGTTCAATTTCAAAATTGCAGCATATTAAAATCTATAAACATTTTGATTTCAACAATTTTCATTGTCAAACATATCTTGAAGCAAAGTTTCATAAATTGCCATTTCCTTTTGGCAAAAATTCCTCTTCATTTGCTTTTGAGTTACTACATATTGATGTGTAGGGTCCTCATTACACTCCTTCTTTGCGTGGTGCTCGATTTTTTCTTACTGTAGTAGATGACATTGCTTGAGCAACACGGACCTTCTTGATGCATCATAAGTATTAAGTTTATACTATACTTGATAAGTTATTTCGTTATGTTAATAATCAATTTGCCATCACTCCAAAAATCGTTAGAACTAATAATGGAGGCAAAGTTTTATCCAATGATTGTCAAACACTTTTACATAACTAAGGCATTGTTCACTAACGCACAATCTCATACACTCCATAACAAAATGGGAGAGTAGAGCGCAAACACTATCACTTGCTAGATACTTCTAGAGCCTTACGAATTTTTGCCAATCTACCAAAAAATTTTTAGGGAGAATGTGTTCTCATAGCTACATTTCTTATTAATTAGGTGCCTATGTCCACTATTGGGTAGAGAATACCATGCAACTAATGGTTTGCCCTCTTCTTTGATCTCTAATGTTTTTGCTATTGCTCATCCTACCAAATATCCATCTCATTCAACCAATCATTATCCTCATGAGTTTAATATTTCTCTTGTCAATGTATTAGCTATTTAAGAGTAAAAAACTTACTCTCAAGCAATTAAATACAAAGAATGGATAGAAGTCATGGAAAAAGAATTACATGCTTTAGAATCTAATGACACTTGGGAGCTCACTTTATTGCCTAAAAATAAAAAAGCTGTTGGTTGTAAATGGATCTATAAAGTGAAATATCGATTGGATGGTTAGGAAGGTATAAAGCTAGACTTGTTGCAAAGGGCTTTACTTAGACTAAAGGGGAGGACTTTCATGAAACTTTTGCACTCGTTGCTAAGCTCAACATAGTATGTATTCTTATTGCTATTACAGTAGCTTCTTCTTGGCTTATTTACTAGGTAGATGTCAATAATGCGTTACTTCATGGATATCTTGATGAAGAAATATATATGATACCACTTAAGGGCTATAGTGTTGCATATCCAAATCAGGTTTGTTGTTTTAAGTGATCCTTATGTGGTCTTTGCCAAGCTTTTAGATAATGGAATTTAGAGATTTCTAAGTTCCTTATTTGGCCTGGTTTAATTCAATTTGTCTATGATACTTCTTTATTTAAAAAAAGTGTTTCTACTAGTTTTATTGCCGTTTTGGTCTATGTGGATGGCATTTTGATCACGGGGTTTGATAATGTTTTGATTACTAGTTTGAAAGCTCACTTAGATCAACAATTTACTATTAAAGATCTTGGTTTAGCAAGGTATTTTCTTAGGCTTAAACTATGTTGTGGCAATTTTGGTTGTCTACTTAACTAACATAAATTTTTTATTGATGTTCTGGATGAAGTTGGTCCATCTGTTGCTAAACCAGCCAAAACTCCACTACTTAGTGGAATCAAATTTAATGCTGAATCTAGAGATTTATTACCCGATCCATCAGCCTTCAGGTGACTCGTTAGTAGACCTTCTTACATCAATCTAACCCGGCTAGATATAAGTTTTGTTGTACATTTTCTTAGCATATTTATGTCTAAGCCTCGTATTCATTATCTATAAGCTTCTTTCCATGTACTTCAATACCTCAAAGGCACTTTGTGCCTTGGTTTATATTATCTTAGTCAAAATGGTCTTAAGTTGCTAGTTTTTTCTGACTCAGATTGGGTTGCAAATGTTGTTGATTGCAAGTCTACTAGTGGTTATTGCATTTTATTGGGATTTGCCCTTGTTTCTTGGAAATCTAAGAAACAAACTATTGTTTCTACCTTGTCTATGGAAGCAGAATATCAAAGTCTTGCTTCAACAGCTATGGAAGTTTTATGGACCTTGTATTGTACATATTGCATGATTTGTAGAATTCTATTGCAATTTTTATTCCTTTAAAGTGTGATAATCATCCTGCTATCCTTATTGCCAACAACCTTTATCTTCATGCTTGCATAAAGCTTATTGATATTGATGTGCACTTTGTGTAAAGCCATATTTCTTCTGGTTTGCTTTCCATAGAGTTTGTTCCATCACACGCACAAATAGGTAATCTTTGCACTAAGGCTCTTCTTAAATCATTGTTTTCAAGTTTATGTTTAAAGTTAGGGCTCTTAAATGCACCAACTTGAGTGGGGTAGGGTCTTAGAGTTGCATAGTTATATTTGTTTCACATGGCAGAACATTTGTATCTGAGTTGGCGTCTAGCTATAGTGTAGTTGTATTTAGTTAGAGTTAGTTTGAATAGTTGTTTTTTTCTATTGTATAAGGCTTACTCCTATAAATAACTCTCTGTTGTACTTACATATAGATGGAATATTTATTCCTTTCCAAAACACATTCTCTCTTGTCCTAACAACAGAACTAACTAAATTCATTAATTTTTTTTTTCTTTTGCAAAGTTGCATAGTTCATTATAAGGACATATAGGCATTTGGATGGCTATAGGGTTTTGGGGATCAATAGCCTTTCTTCCATTGAGCTGACTAAATGGAGGAGGTAAACTGTCCAATAGTTGTCCTTAGAGCTTGATGTGGTCATACTGCCATATTAGAACCGACTGGATGGGCTTTTGGATGAAGCCACATTCATTTCTCAAGCTTGGCTTGTTGGATAAGGGTAATGCTCCATCTAGATGAAAACCTAGAAGTGTCGATTATTCATCCTTTTACAAGGCCAATTAGGTTACTTATATTGCCGGTTGATTTGATCTTGCTTTGTAGGGAATTTGGTTAGTTACTTCTCCATAGTCACTTGAATGAGGTTATTTGACATGCAACAATTAAGTTTGCTCCAAACCGTAATCTCTTTGTTGACTGCTATTTGGGTTTGGTTCAACTTTTGGTTCTTTGATCAATGTTCCAATCTCATGATTGCATCATTTGATATATTGAAGTCTTATATTGCAAAAAACCAATAAATTCAAGCATGGATTTGGTATTATCATCAAAACACACTTTCTATGGACACTTAGATTTGCAATAAATAAACATCTAATAGTTGCTTTGTTTTAGAAAAATGTTTGTAGAGTTTCTTTTCTTTTCTTTTTTTTTTAAATGATTAATGTATCTACAAGTTGACAATGATGATGTTAAGTGCATATAATTAAGTTCTAAAATAATATTGTTTGGCATGTTAGTAATCGAATTGATTAATCTAAGCGATACCAAGATCAAATGATATGCTAAAGTAGTTTAAATCCTCTGGATTGGAGCAATCCATCTAAATGCAAGTGCAGACGTGCAAACATAATTAAAGGGAATTCCTCTGTTATATATTGTAAATATGGACATCATCCAAATGCTGTTGAGTTTATTCGAACGGAATGCCTCAATAAGGCATTTCTTTTAATCATATGCACCAACTTTCTTATAATTTAGCAAGGAATTTATAGTAGACATATATTCCAAGAAAGAGTTGTAATGTATGAATAAACTACCAGCTCAACCCTTTGGTAAACTATTATTTAAGATGCATTGAATTCTCTAAGAACCAACAACTTCATCATGCCTTTAGGTTGTTCCTTTTCTTTTTGTTTGATCATTTTCTTGACTTATATTCATCGAACACCATAAATTCCTCAGTGAGTATTCACATTGGTAATAATCAAATGCTATAACTTTAATCAAAAGCGGGGCAAATAACATTTGGTGGCAAATAGATTTAAAGTGAATGAAATAGATGACAGCAGGTGATGAGGGTAAAAGCCTGCTGGGGGATTAGGCTCTTAAATTTGCCGATGCTTTTAGTAAACTAAAAACATCTTTAATACCTTTTTTTATTTTTTATTTTTTCCCACTAAATCTTTCCTTATAGAAAAATTACATGAAAAGTGACTAATGTTTGGGGATAAATTCAAGTAAAGGATTAACATTTCAAAAAACTCAAATAAAAGGTCAATATTTTAGTTTATGGTTAAAATAGGACATCGTTATATCACCGTTAACTTCATGTTAAGATGGTTGTTATTTGCTACATGGTGCTAATGTAGCGCTGACTCAGTAGACACATGACACAAACATGTATGATTAAATTATAAATAAATAGAAAAAAAATAGAAAATAAAAGAATAATTAAATAAAATAAATAGTAAAATTAAACATAATATGTATGTAATATATATATATATATATAATATTATGTGTAAAATATAATATGTATGTTATATGTATGTAATACAATATGCGTATTATACACATAATATATATATATATATATATACCTAATATTATATATTATACATGTAATATAGTATATATTTAAATATATAATAAAAAATTCAAAAAATCGAAAGAAAAAAAAACACAAAACCAACAAAAAAAAAAGAAAAAATTTCTAAAAATATAAAAAACTACCCTAAAGCTAAGGTATGGCTGGATCGATTACCAAATACATAAGTGGTTTATAGCTTATCAAGTGGCTGTAGGTGGTTATCCATGGTTAGTGGTAGTTGCGTGATCCCCATAGTTATAGGTGGTTACCGACAATTGGTATTAAAAAAAATAGAAAAAAGAAAGAAAATCCGATTAGATTACAATCGAGTTATGCAACCCAATTGGATTTCCATTGTTTTTTTTTATTTAATAATTATAGGTAGCTGTTTATGGCCAAGAAGGGTTGCATGACTACCCTTAGCCGTGAGTGACTACTCCTTAATAATGAATAACCACTTATGACCACTTGGTGGGTCAGATGACCCACCTTTCTAAATGGGTCGTAACTTGCTTATGTATTTGGTGGTCGATCTAGCTACCTTTGACCTTAGGGTGGCCAAAGCAGCCCTTTTTATTTTTCAGAGATTTTCTCCTTTATTTTTTTTCTTTTGGTTTATGTTTTTTTCTATTTTCTAACATTTTTTTATTTTATATTTAAATATATATTATATTATGTATATGATCTGCATATTATATTATATACATATAACATTTAATTATATTTAATTTTTTTTATTTTTTATTTTTATCAAATTTTTCTATTTATTTATTATTTAATTATATATGTCAGCACTAAGTATCTACTAAGTTAGTACTATGTATCTATTGAGTCAGTGTCACATGTTTGTCGAGTTAATGTCACATTAGTGGCAGATGTAAGGAGTTAATGATATTTTAACAATGTTCTCTATTTTAACTATAAATTAAAATATTGATTTGTTATTTGAGTTTTTTAAATCTTAATCTCTTATTTGAATTTACTCTTAAATGTTAATGACCTTTTATATAATTTTTTCATATGAAAATATACAAAAATTAGAAGGTTTAGTTACAGCTAGAAAGAAACTTTTCTATCTTTATCAATACATCCTTTTTGTAAAAGTAATGATTCAATTCATTAAAAAAAAAAATTCATACAAGCAAATTGACTTACCGGATCCAAATGAACCCAAATATGAGTATTTTTTGATAGGAAATAGGTACGTTTTTAGCTTTAATTTTAATATTTTTTAAACATGTTTACATCATCTCCATTTACTATACCCTTAATTTCTCTCAATTTTTAAATTAATGGTTAGAATTATCTTCATTTTTTAAATATCATGTAATATTATTACGATGTCATTATATTCCTTATAACCTTAACGGTTGATTACCATCTTTTCATTTACTTTCTTCAATTTTTTTTTATTTATCTTTTCAAGATATTACTATATGTAATCAACGGTTAAGATTATAATGAATTTGATGATATTATGATGATATCATATGATATTTTAAAAATCTAAACTATCTTAACCATTAATTTATAAAACGAGAGAAATTAAGAGAAGGGTAAATGATGAGGATTCGAATTTAATTCAAACTTATATATGATTACTACTATAAATATTTATGTATAAAAAGAAAATCAATAATGTAAGAAAAAGACATCAGGCACAATTTAGTAGAATGTAAAAAAAAAAAAAAAAATGTAAAACATTTCATTCTATCACCACCCAACCTAGCCAGATCCGTCAGCCTGCGGTCCCCAAAGACGAGGAACTTGAACTAGCCTGGTCCCTTAGCTCGGTGTCGGTTCATTAGAATCGACGGGTATTTGGGGTTCGCTTAAGAGTTCTTTAACATAAGAATTTGTCTACAACTTTTCCCCCCCCTTTAAGAACTTAGTTATTCGTCCTTCCGCAATGAGGTTTTCATGTTTATTGCCTTGCTTAACACATTAAAAATATATAATCGATCAGTTTGGATTATCTCATTAAAATGCAATAAAATTGTATTATATCAATATTATAATACCACAAATACATGGGGTACTATTTCCTTCACAATAAGATACAAATTTATCGTGAATGAATGAGATATTACAACTACTATAATATATATAAAAAAAATATAATAAAGTCATTAAAAGGTATACAATTTCATGATCTATATAGAAGTAAATTGATATAAGATAGGTAAAATATGAAGGTCTATCTATACCTTATCTTTCCAAATTTTAAAATTGGAATTTACTCTATAACACTCTAAAATCACCATAGAACCTATACCTATTGAATCTATAGTATGTAAGGTACTTCTTGGAGCCTATAAAATTTTCTTACTTCTCATAACTTCCAAATTTATGTGATATTAAAAAAGCAATCCTTACATGACATTATATGTAGTAATAATATCAAAAAATTAAATGTTTGGAAATTTTTGTTATTTTGTAATGTTACATCAAAGAAAAGCTATGAAACCTTTGCTAAATAGTTATGAATCACAGAATTTGAAATATTACATATAAGAGCTGTAAGTTTAGGGTCTGTGTTAGGTTTGATTGTTTCTTTTTAACATAAATATAATATCTTGTTTTATTCCTTTCTTGAAAAAAAAAAAAGGTTATTCTTTTTATTTACAAGTATATGTTATAAAAATTTAATAAATTTTACTAAGTATATATAAGAAATTCTAGAACATGTATTTTAAGAGTATAAGCTCTAGGATGGGTACAGAGTACAAAGACATTATATTTGTATCTTATCTCGTGAGAGTAGATTTTAAAAAATTGCTACTTGAAATTTACCTTATGATTTTCAATATTTACTTGAAACCACCCAGTCTAGCAAGACATGTATAGGTACCATTGATGATAGAGTATCCATTCACTCATACTCTTACGTCTTAGATTAAAATAACCATTCTCTCATCTTCTTGAAATCTTGAAATGTTAAAGTAGAGTTAAAGAATTAGAGGGAGACGTGGACGACAATCCCTCTAACATTTTGTTGATTCCAATACCAAGGATGTAAAATACTTCCAATTTTAGAACTAAGCATGGAAAATGTTTAGAGTTAAATATGCATTGCAATTAGTATTATAATTACTTTTTGTGGAGCTACCTCAATCGGCTAGGTTAATGTTCTCATCATTAGCAATTTGTAATAAATTATTTGCTGCCCAATCCGCTATAATTCAACCATTTGCTCTAACTTTAGTATTAGTAAAGTTTTTTTTAAGTGATGTAGATGTCTAAGCAAGTCATTGTATTAGAATCTAATTGTGTTGTATGTAGTTCATGTAAGTTGAGGATATTGAAAACTCACATAATGGATGTAAATTCTAACACAGAAAGTGATGATAAAAAGAGTTGCAATGCATATTTATCTTTGAGAATTTTTCTATACATCTTTAAAGTTTAGAAATTCTATATTTCCTTCGAAGTGAAATAAACAAAACATTATAGGGATCATCACTCTCAATCTTTGCAATCCATTCCTTTTCCTTCAACATTGCCTTTTATCTTTAGTAGATTCATGTACCTTCACTTAAAATACAAAATCATCATGATATAATATTATGTGATTTTATTTTTTTGCATAATATTTCTCAATTCTAACATCAATTTTAATAGAAAACTTCTATGACTATTATTATTATAAAAAAAAATAATGATATTTTTAAAAAGTGATTTGAACTGAATTAAATCAAACTATATTTAAAGTGGTTTGCTTAAAATTTTAAATTATTAAGCGATTCTATTCATTAAATATTTGAACTGAACCAAATGAATTATAAACACCCCTATCCAATGGAAGCTTAAATTTATAGTTAACGAGTTGGTTCAATTTTTTTAATGTAATATGGCCAGCAACTTACAGCCTTACATGTGATTTTTTTTTTTTTTTTTTTTTTCAAAGAGAGCATTGTTGATGGAACCGTCATGGATCTGGTGGTTCAATGTGGTTGGATGGATGGTTGAATCAATCATGACCCATGGAGCTACCCAGTCCAAATGCGGTTTGAGAATCGGCCATGGGGTCGTTTTGGGATCATCGACAAATTTTTACGCAAAGCGCAAACCAAGTCATCCACTATTCTGTTGTTAAGAAGACAGATTCTTACACCAATTTAATATTGATCAACTTGTTTCAAAAAGATATAAAAAGCTTCATGAAATAAATGTGCATGTTGCCTTGCATATACCTTTTGAATTTGTCAAACTACAAAGGAAATATTAAAACCCAAAAGAACGTTATACAAACTCTCATGATATCAGCCCTTTTGAATTGACTAGGCCAAAGTCCTCTTGGCAATTGGTCCACACACACCAATATCTCCCTGTAATTTTTCCCCTGGTTTGATTTGTTCTATGATTTCCTCACCTATGTCCTTATCCAACTACCATTTATCTCTAAGTGGACACACGTATTTTAGACAGGACCAGCGAGTAAAGGTTTCCTTTTTTTTTTTTTTTCAACACCTATTTTTCATCGTCATTTAGCTCAATTTTAGAGAGACTCCCGAACAATTCGTGCAAATGTCAGCCCAGGCATGCCCCTAATGATCAATGAATTCTTATGATAATTTATGTAAGATTCTAGTTTAAAATCCAATCCAGGTTACTTAATTCAGATTACTTACATAGCTTAACCGTCTGAAGAAGACAACCAATTAAATTATAATCGTGCCTTTCTGATTAAAAAAAAAAACGAAAAACGCAAACCTCAGTAGAAGATATTTCCTATTTTAATTATTCCTTACATGTCTCTATACATATTTTAGCTATATAGATATGTAACATATATATCTTATATTTTTTATTTACTTAGTAATATGCATAATAAATAATTTTTATGATTTTCATTGTTTTCTAACACAAGCACCCTGGCCCAAATAGTAGGTTTATTCTATCTTCATATAATTATTTTCTTTTAAAAAAGAAAGTAAATGAAGAAAGAAATTAAATGATAAATAGAACTAGAAATATCCATTCCATTGAAAAATCATATAAATTGGAGGTATCTTAATTGTTGAGACAATGATCTTTTTTCCCTATTAATATATGGCTATATGTAAAATTGTCGAGATATATAAAGAAAGACGATAATAATTAATAGATATACAAAATTTGCTCTTTAAGATATTGGAAGTGAACAAATATGGCAAAACAATATGTTGGATCTAATACATCAGCAAAGAATATGAATTCATAAATCACGAATGAATATTGTGATTGCATTGAAAGGAGAAAAATGTATATATTTTGCAACCCTTTTTAAAGTTCAAACTTTTTTATTTAGGTTTTCTTGATTATTGATTTAACTTATCTTTCCATAGCAACTAAAAAGGACACCTTTGTACAATTGCAAATTGATTTGTTTATTATATCGAGTTACACTTAGCACACGTTTAGTGTATGAAATTGGAATTTTATTTCTTTCTTATTCCACCATCTATGTTTACTTAGGTTTTTGTCATGGAATCTCAATTTCATAGGAATTCTTATCATTTAAAATTAATTAATAGAGATTCCTTAATTCAACTAAGGAATTATGATTTTTTGTTATCATCGTCGCTGTTACTACTACCATCACTGACCCACTGACACTATCATTGTCGTCGCCGCCGCCGCCGCCACTATCGTCGCCCCTACCACCACTATCGTTGCTTTTTTCACCACCGTCGACCGCCGTAGCCACTTCCACTATTATTATCGCAATCATTACCATTATTGCCAACTACCTGTTACTTTAAGATTAGTTGAGAAAAAAATAGATTGAGGATAATTTAGTCGTTAAAGTTATATTATATGTTTATTACTAAATTACTTATAAATCTAACTAAATAAAGTAATATATATTATATTCTTATTTCATTTTTTACGGAATTTCAGTTCCATTTACTTCTCATTTTATTTCATAAACTAAATATGCCGTTATAATTTATTCATATCTCTCGCAAAAGAAAACTATTATAATCATCATAGAGAAAGTATTAGTAAACATGGATGGGTAATTATTTTTGTACCTTTCCTTTAAAAAATGGATGGGATTATAGTAGCCTCAATGAATTGCAATCTCATATGATAATTGTCCTACTATTCCAGCGAGGATTTATTGGAACTTGGAAGTAAGTAACTGAACTTTTCTGCCTTGTGCAAATAAATGCTGAAAATATAATAAATAAACATATTGCTGTCCGGGAACAAGGGATGCAAGAAAACAACAAATAACAAAAAGACACACAAAAACTTAAATGTCCAAAGTTTCTTCTTCGAAGTCTTAAATAAATATCTGTTTACAGTTAAAAATTAACGTAGGAACCGGCCAATGTTATATTTTACTTCTATTTTGAGACAGTAAAAAATGGTTTCAAAGAAAAAAAAAAGTAAAAAAAAAAGGAAAAGAAAAGAAACGAAGAGAACATGTTGAAGAATGAAGGTCAACCAGCACCATGACAGAACATACACTCCCACCACCCACCATGACTAATTTCTATTGTCATTTCAACAACCCTATATATCAATCAATACCACCTCACAATATTTACTAAATATACAGCCAAAATACAATCGCATTATTTCTTAGCGAAAGAAGCAGCAAAATTTTGGTTTCTCTTCCTTGTTTTTTCCACTTAATTATATAGTTTTTTGTTGTTTGATTCGTTTTGATTTGGGTAAAATTTTGTTCTTCTTGCGAGAAAATCCATCTGGGTCTGCCTCAAAAGCTTATAGTTTTGATCCTTGTAAATAATTGATTAGCTTTTTTCACTGGGAAAAGAATTGAAAGTTTTGATTTTTGGTTGTTTTTATAATGTGGAAAGGAGATCCGGGTACCCCAGCCGATTCTTATTATGAGGTTAGACCTGAATGCACGGATGTTCCAAAAACCAAATTCAAGATAAAGGTAAGGCTTTTTTCTTTTTCATTTTGTTTTCCATTTTGCAAATTCTTATTTTTTGAAATGCCCTTTATTTTTTCTTGGCTCAGCGTGAGAAATTTGGGATTCTTTTTTTCTTTTTCTTTTTTTTTTTTCCCTTTGCATTGTTGGGTTTTGATGTTTTGTCTTTCAATGAAAATGGTTCGAAATAGTTTACACTGATCCGATTTTAAGGTATATTATATTCTTAGGTGAACTCTGAGCAGTTTATGTCGGGCATGTGGATCTTAATATGAATTTGGGTTAAAGATTAGCTGGATCACTTGGTATTAGGATGACAAAAATATCCATCTTGGCAGGCCTACCGGGTAAAAGACCAGGCTTGAAAAGAACAAAAAATTGCGATTAGATTCGATTATCTACCAGAGTAGGAAAAAAAGGAGATTAGCATCAGAAACTTGCATATTCTTTTATTTTGTATTGTTAGTTTTGATGTTTTATCTCTAACAAAAATGGGTAGGAATTGTTAATTGTGATAAAAGATTGTATAAGAAGAAAAGCAATAAGATTTGATTACCTATTGGAGTTACAAAAAGGAGTTATGATTTAGTAATCTTTAAGGGTGTGTTGGAAAAAAGCAAGTTGATCAATGTGTTGCTTTTAGAATCATGTATGGAGGAGAGAACTTATTATGTTGTATTCTTTTCTTCAAGCTATGGTTCCATGGATGCCTAGGCAATGTGAGAAGAATCGATCCAGATCAGTGATAACTTGATAGCTGGCAAAGTCTATCCTTAAAAGATGAACTCATGACTTCAGGAATCTTGTTATATCCTTGACATTTTGAACTGGGGAGTGGAAACATATGTCGATTCTTCTTGAGGGGAAATGCAAAGAATTTTACTGATCAATTTTTCTTTACTATTTTTGAACTTTAGGTGTCAACCGTCTGCTACTCCATTAAATATGTGCTATGAGTAGACCCAATCCAATCAATTTAGGTTGAATATTATGGGAATTATCATTTCTGTTAAAAAGGATTAGGCCAAGATCGATACAGATATTGGAAGTTTCTTGCTTAAACTATGGCTTTCTATGTATAAGCATCTCGTGTATTTGCTAATCTTCTTTATTCCATGTTCTTTTTTTTTTTTTCAAAAAATATTCCTGGAACTATATCTGACGTTCTCTCTCAAATTTAGAGTTTCAATGCAAGAGTGATAACTTGATGTGCTTGGAACCATATATACATTTCATAGTGACTGTTTAGTCCTCATTCTACTTGGAACTATAGTGTACGTTGCAGACAGCTTTTTGCCTCTAATATAGTGAGTAGAAATGCTTTTATGTACTTAATAGCTAATATCAGAGTCTCTTGATGTGTGTGTGTGTGCAGGCTGGGAAAACCCTAAGTGCTAGAAAGTGGCAAGCTGCATTTACTCCAGAGGGCTATCTCGATATAGGCAAGACTCTTAGTCGAATCCAACGTGGGGTAAGTGGATAGGAATGGTGTATGAGTTCTTGCAGTGGCAATGTTTTCTAACATGCATATCTGAATTGCTGGAGATTGAAGTATGCTGTTACCACCTAACTAAAGAATTAAAAATGTCTATGTGCTCTCTACGAACAATCTTCTCATAAATCTTGTATATGGTGGATGATTTTGCGTCGGTTGTTAAGAGTGTCAACACACTGATGATACTTCTACATATTACAATACTGCTTATCCAGCTTTAGCTTTACAGCTGAATATCTGGGCATCATCATAAGCCTGACGGTACTAATTGACATGTCCAGAACAGATAGATAAATGAATTAATAGATTATCTATCTGATGTAATGTAAATTCCATGTAAGAAAAAACTCAAGGTTTGCAAAAGTTTTCATGTCTTTTCTAAAGATAACCGCAAGATTGCCCCTGATTTTTCGATGGATTTATGATTATCTCCTGCTTAAATATATGGATGGTAATTTAACTGAAAAAAAATATATGGATGGTAGCACTTATTTTTGTTTAGTTCCAAGGTAGCATGAAGAGTCTGTGATCTTTAAGGTGATCAAACTATTCCTGTCCTGTCACTCCCAGTGCAAGTGGAGTCATGTCTTTATTTTTCTTATCCATAACAAGCTATTCTTCTATGCTGCCCTGCATCAATTTATACCTGATGTTTTCAGTGTTGTTAGCAATACAGGTTGGTTATATTTTTCTATTAACTCTTCTTTTGAATTATTCAGGGTATTCATCCATCTATTAGAGGAGAAGTTTGGGAGTTTTTACTTGGGTGTTATGATCCTAGAAGTACATTTGAGGAACGAGAACAAATACGCCAAAGTCGGAGGTGGGATGTTAATTTTTTCTAGTTCACAACATTTACCATGTGCATGAAAATACATAAGCATTCTCTATTATAATTTGTAATAGTTTTTCCTTAAAATCCAAATGCACTCTTACAAAGTAAAACTTTTTGATGGTTGGCACTTTATCTCCTTTCTATAAAAAATGGCCACTAGGCTTTCTTTGTTTTACTTGCATATTACGGGGAAGAACAGTGATCCATAAATCTGGTTCAAGATACTATTAAAAGAAATTAACTTTTTCCAGTCTATAGGCCCCTGTTATCTTCTTCTTGCTTGTTTGCTAGCTCATGCTGTTAACCACCATCTCATTTGAGAGAGACTCACAGTGCTACTCTTTTACCTTTTCAGGGTTCAGTATGTCATGTGGAAGGAAGAGTGCTACCGTATGTTTCCCCTTATTGGCAGTGGTAAATTTGTAACAGCGCCCATAATCACTGAGGATGGTGTTTCCGTTCAGGATCCTATTGTACTGTTGCAAACAAATCCAGATGCAGGGCCAGTTTTGTCTCCAAATGAAGATCCAAAAAAATCAGTTAATGGTAATGCAGGAACAGAATCTTCAAGTACAGAAGGTCATGTGGAAACAGTTAAACAGCCCGCAAATGTCATCGCGGACAAGAAAGAAATTCAGTGGAAGCTTACACTGCACCAAATAGGTTAGCACTTCTCTCAACCATAAATTGAATGCACCATTTCTCTTTGCATGAAATCCATTCGATTGTTTACAATTTCGATGTGTGGTTTGGTCACTTATAATATCTTGTAAATCGGCTAAACATAAATTTTCTTGTAGACAATCATTTCTTGGGTTGTGAGGCCACTTCATGGGGCCTGCTTACTATGAGCAAGTATAGTTCACCTTTGTAATAGACTTGTAGGAGGGCTTGGGTGCTTGGAGATAGTCCAATTTCAACTTCATCCTATGCCTAAAATATATCTATATAATCTATGGTTCCAATAAAATTTCAGCATATTTTATTGTTTGAGATGTGTTCAGGTTGCTAGTTTTGTTTTTATAAGTCTTTTTATAGGAAAGTATAATTTTGGATAATAATATAGGAAAAGCTCTGATGATATAATTATATAGATAGGTAATTAATAGCAGATTTTAGCTTGCTATAAGATCCTCATTTTTTTTTTCCTTCTAAATTGCTTTCCTCCATAATTAAAGAATATTTGTAGACAACACATCCCCAACCATTATAAAATGGCTATTAGGATATACTTTTGAGAAGTTGATCTTCAGCATGCATATATTTTGTAATGCTACAGTAGAAATAGGAGCCAATTGCTAGCTATACATGTATTCAACCTGAGATTTCTCGATGTATCCATTTCTTTTAGGAAGTTTGCTTCTTCAATTTTGATTTCTTATGCATCAGATATTTTCTGCTAGGTCTTGATGTGGTCCGCACGGACAGGACATTGGTGTTCTATGAAAAGCAAACTAACCTGGCTAAACTCTGGGATATATTGGCTGTTTATGCCTGGATAGACAAAGATGTTGGCTATTGTCAAGGTGAGTAATTCAGTGGCCTTCCATATATCTTTATGGACTAATGAGAAAGAGTGACACTAGTGGTTCAAGTGATCGATCCTAATATGGGTTATCTGGCACAGTTAACTGATATCTATGTTTTTATTTAAACTGATTTTGAAGCTTGAATTTGATGGCAGGAATGAGTGATCTTTGCTCCCCAATGATAATTCTTCTTCAAGATGAAGCCGATGCCTTTTGGTGCTTTGAACGCTTAATGCGTCGATTGGTATATAATTTATATCTGCCATTCATTCTCCTACTCTCTCTGTATGAAGCTAGTGGAAATGCTGATGAAAATGGTGCATTTCCTTTTAAGCCTAACGCATCTTGAGTTTGTGAATACATTTTATTGCAAAGGTTCACTACCATGTGGAGCAGAAACATGTCTTAGAAATTTATTTTTCTATATTCATTGTATTGAACTGTCTCTTGATCCTTCTAGCCTTTGCAGGCTGCAACTCATCGATGTTCACCTTTCAACTTCATAGGAATGTTAAACTTACATTTACTCTCCATTCCTAAACAGTTGCATGGAAAGCATATAGGCAAGCTCTGACAAAGTGTATTTCATTGATGGTGTATTTTTTTCATGGATTGAATTTCTTCAGTTCCTTCAAAAAATGGATTGGCTTCACGCAATGCCACGGGTTTATTTCAATTTTTACTTTTATCACTCTATCCTGTATGCATTCTGCTGTAGATATTATAGCCTGATCTCATTTCAGGTCTAAACTAAGTTATTAAGGGGACAATTTCATAAGAATGTTTTATATTAAGGAACCCCATTCTAGAAGTTTTGCTTCTCGTAATTGCCACAAGACATTAATTGTAGTTCATTGTGTTTCCGTGTCTTATTAACAGTGTTCATTAGATAATCACTCACTACTAAGAACTGGCTAATTGGTACTTATTCTGTGCTCTCCCTAATTCATCGATTACTGTACCATTTATGTAAATGTAGAATTCTTGAGGAAGATTATTCAACTTTTGGTAAATTCAATATCTTCATCATTAAGGATGCTGGTACTTCTCTTTTAGATGATGCACATTCAACAATGGATACAAACATCCTATTGCAAGGCCTCCTAGGCCATATTTGCTTGCCTCTAGGAGACAGCTGGCACACCATTTTTGCCATTTTGTCCATCTTAAAACCTAAATATGCAGAAGCTTAAACAAAAGAAAAGAAGCTTCTGCTCATGTTTATGTTGCACATGTCATTTTTCTTAGAGTGAATACATGCTCTAAAGCATTATGAGCTTATCTTCTCGCTCTCCCCCTCCCTACCCCCACCCCGTTGATCATCATTCAGTTCGGTTGCAATAACTGAAATGCCTTTTCCTTGTTATTCCACAGAGAGGAAACTTCAGATGCACCGAAAGGTCTGTCGGCGTGGAGGCACAACTTAGTAACTTGGCTTCGATCACACAAGTTATTGATCCAAAACTTCATCAGCATCTAGGTACCATATTGACATTCCTCTATCATTTTTTATATTTTGTTCTATGTTTATTTATTTATATATTTTCACTTTGCATTGCAGTTGACATTAGTTGCAGGCTCTCTCCACCCAAATTAGTTTGCTGGGTGTTGAAAATCCTTTCATTGTATAAGAATATTCAACTTGTTGCTTACCTGATTAGGCTGTGTGATGTCCAATCAGTGATTGGAACAGATAGACTATGCGCCTTGTTTTGATGTATTGGCTTAGTTCTCTGAGCTGTCATCCTGAAATGTTATTTCACTCTTGGCAAAAGAACTGCCTGCTCTAAACAAAAGAATCTGTTTAGCTAAGGCTTGTTAGAATAACAGATTCATGCAAGAATTGAATGATTTTAGGAAGGGTATTAGTGAGAAAATTACCCCGAAAAGGTGTATTAGGTAGTACAAGCATTTTTGCAATTATTTTACCTGGTTTGATTTCATTAGTGAATTAGTATGTGGGTGATTCCTAAATAATTCTTTTAGTCAGGTTTGTTAGAGTGAACTGGACTCGTGTTAAATTGAATAAAGTGGAAGAGAAACTGATTGGATATATTGACTATTTCAATTTCACTTGTGAAGTTCTTATCATGGCTGAACCTTAATCAATGTGAGAAGGAATACTTGGTGTCTTACATAATCTTAGTCAAGTAAATTTAGAAACAGTTTGTAGAGATAATTTATTTTGGGTGGTTATATAGATATAAGTTATTTTAAATAATTATAATATTGGGTTGTGGTTACATATAGATAAAAAATTTTAGAGGGTTATTTTAAATGATTACTTTTGGCTATCTCAAATGATTACTTATTAATATACAATTTGTGGGTGCCCACAAGGTGGGTGGCACCCACTAGCTTTATCAAATCAATAGAGTACTTTTTAGTGAATAAAAAAGTGAATGTTAGAATGGTATTTTGTTTATACATGCTTCCATCCTGAAGGTTCAAATGTTATGCCCATGTGAATCCAGAAAAAGGCATCAACAAGAGGCAAGATGACATTCCTCTATCAATACGAAACATTTGACATGAAGAACAAGTTATTGTAGTCTATTGAACCTTAATCTACGCATATTATCTTGTGTGCTTCATCCTAGCAAGATGAGGGAGGCTAGATAAGCCTTACCCCCTGAAACAGCATCATTCATGGCTCGTAAAGTAGCAAGGAGCTTTGCATGAAGGCATTCGTTTTATTTTTGGGGGTAACTGCACAGGACATTCATTACTCAAAAGTTAAGCCATATCATAAAGTTCATTGCCATATTTAAGTGACAAATATGTCTCTTCTCTTGTGCAAGGACAAGTATTTATTGCTATTCGTTTGTTTTTCTAAATCTTTTAAGTTTACATTACTTGTACAAATCAAGACCAGTGAAAACCTTGTAGATAAAATATTGTACTTGTTATTGTTTGATATTGTCCAGGTTACTTTTTTTTGGGCATTTAGATATTGTTGCACTTGTTATGATAGCATACCTGCTTTTGAATTTGAGAGCAGAAACACTTGGGGGAGGAGACTATCTTTTCGCTTTCCGAATGCTTATGGTTTTGTTCCGGAGAGAATTCTCCTTTGGCGATTCACTTTACCTATGGGAGGTACAAACTTAGTTCTTCAATTCTTTTTGGTGTTAAAATAAAGAATGTAGTTTGAATGGTTGTCTCATATCTCTTGCAATTGTTTATCTTGTTCATTCATGTTAATCTACGAGAATAATCTGAATATAAATAAAGTATTTTGACCAAAAGCCTCTACTACCGAAGGGCTAATGCACAGTTGTACCCAACCGTGCCTCTAGCATTAACGTCATTCTGACTGGCTTGAAAAGTTACATACATGCGCCATCTTCTTGACTAGCCACCAATAACGGAATACAGTAAGCTTTTTTGCATGTTCCCTACTTTTGAGGTTTTGGGAGGATAACTTGCAGATAGCACATTTTCTATTAATCAGGAGTGCGAGGTCATGTAAAACAAATAGATAAAAAAGTCTCTTCTTCATGGTTAGATCTTCCACATCTTTTCACAATGGCTTCAAGTTCAACAGAGGTTGGCCTTGTGTAATAGTTTGTTCATTTGTTTTACAACTACAATATCCGATGCTCTTTCACATGAGGTTGGTGCTCTTTTTGCTGGACATACCAATCTTGTAGGGTTTCAAACTTTTATGTGAGTTTCACTTCTCTTTCTTGCTTGATTTCAGCTTTTGTTTGGATGACAGATAATCTGCTTTGTTTAAGCACATTAAGAAAATCAGACGTTTTCATCTGTAGATTGCTATTGTCCTTCTTGTTATGTATTTGTGGTCAATTTCAAACAACTAATCTTTACAGGAGACAATCAACCGACAAAAATATTGAAATATCATCGTCTCAATTATAATGTCAGCCTAAACTAATGTCGTCTTCCAGTTGAGGCTTAAGAAATTAACTTTGGTGAAGATTGATTTTTCGCACTCTGCCCAATTTTAAGAGGCATTCATTGAATTATCTGACTTGATCACCCACAAAACTGCAAAAGAAAAAGTGTATTGTACTTTGCCATTGTATTTGTCTATGGTATTTATACTCCTTTGGCTGGTGACTGATGTAAAACTCTTATATAGACATGAATTGTAACTTGGGATCCAACGTTGGTCCCTACTAGAAAAGCTTTCCCTTGGGATGTTTGCATGAATTTTGACAAAGTAATTAGAAAGGGCTAAGATGAACTTGTACCATTAATATTCATGGATACACAAATTGTTCCACCTTCTATGGATGAGACCTGAACGGTTATATCATTTGTTGGTATTAATTGGCTTTTACTGGATTGCTATTGTATGCTTTTGACAGATGATGTGGGCCCTAGAATACGATCCTGACTTCTTCTCTATGTACGAAGAGCCTGAACTTCCTGGTGAAAAGGCAGAGGGATCTAAAGGGAAACCAAAGTCCATACGGCAGTGTGGGAAATTTGAGAGAGAAAATCTTAGAAATGGAGGGAAGAGTTCTGAAGCCCCTCTTCCAATTTCTGTATTTCTGGTTGCTAGTGTATTGAAAGAAAAGAGTTCAAAGTTACAACAAGAAGCCCGTGGCCTGGATGATGTCATTAAGGTCAGAATGCATCTGTTTCTTGACTCTATTTTTTGTGTTGGTATCACAAGGACACGCATTCTGGTATTTTGTGAAGCTTGAACTTTTGCTTTTATGCCCTCCAAAGTAATTATCAATATGTCTTTCAGATTTTAAATGATATTACTGGAAATCTGGATGCCAAGAAAGCTTGCACTGGGGCCATGAAGCTGCATAAGAAATATTTAAAAAAGGTATGAACATTCTTTTTTCCTCTTGCTTCTAGGATGACCTTCCATAAGACGGTTAAAAGTTATTGTTCATCGATATTTTTGTCCTGAATCTAGAATCTGCAAAGAAATTTTCAAATGAAAGAAAAATAATCATGCACTGATATATATGCTGTTATGTGTGTGAACATTAGCATATGTGCAGCTATAAGGTGATACCTGAAAGCTAGTTAGAAGGATGACATAGGAAATTTTTCTTATCGGACAAGCTGAGGCTTCAATCTTGTAGTGATTTCACTAGGGTGTATAAGGACTTCTATTGCAGATACAGGATCATTTAGTCCAGCATACAAGATGCATGTTTCTCTTCATGTATAAGTCTTTTAGTTTAACATGGATTAGGCATAGAAAGATGCTTAGCTTTTCTTTACAAGATAAGCTATCATCACTTGAGAAAAGAAGAAAAAGAAAGAAAAAATTGCCCATCCCATCTTACTTTCTGTAGTTTCAGTTTTGATCCCTTGTGATGATCAAACATTTCTTTTGTTGCTATGCATACTGGTTTTTGAGGTGGCTTATTTTGTTTTCATGTCTTGTTATTTCCAGGCTAATAAGACATAGCATCAGATGAATCACCAATGCCGTCTGAGGTGGTCTCAAAAATAAGAAAATGCAATTCGTAGGTTTGACTTCGTGTGGTGAAGGAAAACTTCATCTTCTGCTCCAAGTTCAAGGGGTCTTTTTATACATTTTTTCTGTCAGGTAATGCTGACCAAAAAACAGAAAAAAGAAAAAGAAAAAAAGAAAAAAAAGAAGGGAGTGAGGATTAAGTGTTTCTCTCTCCCCAAGAGGAAGACTAAACCCTTGCCTTTTCTTTCAGGCTGTACACAAAAGCCTGTTGGTTTTATGTTCTTGTTGTAATCTGTAACCATATGACAGACTCAAAAAAGAGTTGCTTTACACAAATTTATACAAATTTACAAAATGCTTGGTGAAGGTATGTATGTATGTATCCTCTTGTCATCACTCAAGCAGAATTTTGTGTTAAAATCTCTATTGTATCTGAAGTTTTACCCCCGACTTGTCGAACTTTCTTTCCTTTTTTGTGATGGAGGGGCACGGCGTATGGCTTCTTGAACTTCAACGTGCTGGCATTTCGGGTTTTTGTTTTAATGGTCATACCTCAAATGTAATGGTGGCCCTTCCCCTACTGCTTTTCTGTCTTTTATGGATCAGAAAGAGCTACAGTGTAAAAAAGGGCTGGGTACCGAAATAATGAATAGCTTTAACCTAGTTTAGTTAAGTTAGACACAGCTTATTGATTTTAAGTCAAATATTTTCATCATGTCAATTTTGAGGTACAGCTCAGAGGATGAAGAAAATACACTAGGATTTAGTTTTTATTTTAGGGCATGAATTTTTTAAAACTAATTCAAAATAGACTTCTCATATAGTTGCTTATAGTGTATCTTTCGCCGGCTTAATAGCATTGAAAAAATTGAATTTAAAAAAAAAAAAAAATAGGGATGTATAATGTAGATAAGATCAATCTATAACTGATGTAATAAGAAATTAATCATGTAATTATTAATATGAATAAACTAGATATCATGCCCCGTCACAGCTCGCCTTAACTACCATAAGAGAGAGAGGACGTTACTTGTAGTATTTTGAATCTCTTCTCGTCAGACTACTTATATAGCGTCTAAATCACAATTATGAAAACAGGAAAACACTTGAAACTGAACTTACGAGTCTTCATAAATTAAACAAGGGTCTTAGTATGTTACTTTAGTGCTTCCATAAATTACCGAGAACATCATATTGTACTTGCAAAAGGGTAATCGCATAGCCATGACATTGTAACAAGGACTTGCAATATAGATGTAGCCTCATGGGGATGTGAGAAAGATTCACGTCTCAATGAAGGGAAAGCCTCAGTGAGGGAAAAGCCTCTTGTCGCTAAGTTTAAACACATACGGAGAATATCAAGTGGCATGAACAAGCTTATATAATGCAACTCCACATGGGATGATATACCTAGAATTAGAGGTGTTCACCGGCCTAGTCGGTTCATGAACCTGTGGCTTGGTCTTGAACTAATGGTTCTTGAGCTGCAAGAGAGTGAATTGGGCCTCACTTTTAAGGGGATGAGCCGAGTTAGTTTAGCGGTTTTTGAACTATAAGTTGTTTTTGTTTGTTACTTTTTTTTTTTTTGAATTTTTCTCAATTATTATAAATAATTTAAGAACTATTCATCCTTTTTTTTTAACTAAATCTAAAATTTTATGTCATTATTCGTGAATAAAAAATTTTATTTTTAGTTCATTTTTTTTATTTCAAAATAATTCATTTAGATTATGTGAATGTGAATATGTGATGTTATATTATATATTGTATAATATATAGTACATATGTATATTATAGTATAAATATAAAGTATTATATATACTATAGACTTGTTTGCATATATTATATTATATAGTATATATATTATATTATATATCAATTATATATATATTTTTCAATTTTTCAAGTTGGCCCAATTTTTAATTGTTAGGCCAAACCGCCATTTCAAAAATGGTTTGACCCGTTGTTTTAGTGGCTTGTCAACTCGGTGGGTTACTATAGTTGAACTACCTAGGTCCTTAAAGCTAGATGGTTCAATAACTGGTTCAGGTCCACCCAAGGTAGGCCTAGGCCAGTTCACAATTCGAAATCAACTTTTGCATAGGTTTATCTAGAATCTTTAGAAATGATTTTTATGCACCGTGAATTGAAGGATTAAATCTTCATATGATTTTGGTTATAATAATGCAAAGGAACGATTTTCATGTGCTTTTGTGTTCATGGAAGACAATTAAATAAATTGATTGGACAATGATGGATTGGAATCAATTATTGAATTGTTTTTTTTTTTTTTAAACTCACAAGCAATATAACATATGGCTTATAGAAATCAAAGCGTTAATTGAATTAATTGATATGACACATGATTAATTCAATTGAGAATCACCACAATGAAAAGATTATCTTGATTGATAAGATCATTGAAAACTTTTCAATGTTGGAATAAAGGATGTTTGTCAATGAAAATAATGATAATTTGATGTTATTAGGTTTATAAATGAATAATATTCTAAAAAAAAAAAAGGTAACTATAGGTATAATTTCCCTAAAATTATTAGCTAAATTGTACATAAAAGAATAAATTGATACGGTGTTCGAATACTTCGGGGTCCCATCTAGATGGTGAACTACTAATTGGATGATAGATTGGTCACCGGTCAAATAGTTAGAGAGAGATTTGATTCTATAGATTGAGTGCTCCTTCCTAGTTGGATGGTAAAAATCGCTCCAATTAGATGATGATTCTTCTCCAATTGCTGTTTGGATGGCCTTCTTCCTCTAATTTTGATGGTGTTGATAGGGCCTTTTAGACCTAAATCCCTTAGGCTTGTGTCGACCTAATTGGGCTTATGGCTTAGGTTGTACTTCTTTGAACTCAGCTTCCCCATCTTCATCATCGGGCTCAAATTAGTGTTATGCGCTGAAGTGGTAGGGTTATAATAGTTATGTCGTGTAAATTATTCTAGGATAAACATCAACCTTACAGCTGCTATTTTAGATTTGATTTACACAAAATGTCCATAATTAACTTACTTTGAAGTAAATAATTCATAAATTAAACAGGATTTTTATCTAGTAAAATATGAAAAATATATACTGGAATTCAAATATTACAATGATTTCAAGCATAATCTTATCTAAGTAATACCTTATATGACAATTGAAGATTCTAAATTAAGAACTAAAACTTTAGAAATGTATATGTTCTTCAGATTTTATTTCCTCACTTTCCGGGATCTAGTCGTTGCTAGTTTCATGTTAGTTATATCGCCGTTTCCTAACTAATACCTATAATAACGTTTATAAGAATGTGAGCAACTAATCGCTTAGTAAGTTAGGATAGAGACTTAAAATTATACATCAAATACAAACAAAGTTATCAACAAGTTTTGTTAATGCGATACAACAAATGAATACCATCGCACAACATTATCTAGTCAATTATGAGATTAGAGAAATTATACTCATTCTAATTTGGGTTGAGGAATTTAGCACATATATCAACAGCTTACGACTAAATATAGGCTTGTGCAATAGAGACATTACTTCTCTTGTGGCTACCTTTAAACCATTAACTTCACTTTTGTCGTGATCTCTTCTGCTATCACTTAGTTTGACTAAGTTTGAAAAAGAGACCAATTATGTTATCCAGCGCTATTCTTTTCGAAATGGTCTATATTTGACTGGAAAACCCTAAACGTTGCTATGCAGGTCTATTTTAAACTTACAAGTCATATATTTAGTTAGATCTAATTTAAAGTGTTTAATTGTTTCACACAAATTTCAATCTAGAACATTAAATTAGAATCATACAATGAAACCTAGAAACATGCACACACTAGCAAACACATAGTTAACTATCTAACAAACACAACTATATATAATCTCAAGCCTCAAAGTACTATAAAATAGTACTCTGAAATATAGTGATGTATTAATCTCAAATTTACCTTTACTTCTTACTTTTTCACTCAAGGTGTAGACCATCGTTGATACTTCCTATAATACGAATGTTGTTTTAGTTCTCATATAACTACTACAAATAGATTTTATTTTGTAATTTAGATAGTTATTACATTTAGTTTAGGGTCTTACTACATTTAGGTTAAATCCTTAGTTTTAGTTTAAATTTATAGTCTTACTCAATTATTTAAGTTTCATATTTCTTATAACTAAGGTAATTCTAAACTAGTTTTTGATTCAATTTTTGAATTAGTTTTGGAATTTAGGTTCTGTTTTAGCTTTTGGTTATTGTTTTTATTCGTAAATTTTAGGAATTCCTTCGAATTAATATGTGAAATTCATTTAACTATATTTGAATATTTTAAATTTTTGTTTTAGCTTCTAACTAGTATTTTGGTAGGTACGGTACACTTTATTTCTAATTTAATTATCGAATTGGTTCACAATGTGAGAAATTGAGAATAACCTATATTTTTCATATAATTTCGTAAATTTACATTCTAAATCATATTTATATCATATTCCTAATTTTATAATACCATTAATTTTTACCTAATATTTTCTACCAACTTAATTCCTATATACATATATTATACACTCATATTACCTATCTAACACTTTTAACACTACATATATCATCTTTCATCGCCAAAAAACATGTTAAGATATCTACTTATATCATAAATCATAATTTATACTTAAATAATCTCTAAATTGCAAGATTAATTTAACTATATCCTTTTTACCTATTATTTAATTATACATATTTACTACATAATACTTACATCTAACACTCCAAATATCACAAATATCATACTACATCAATAAACAACATTCCATGATACTTAATTACGTATTAAATCAGTATTTGTACAAAATTAACCCTAAATTGTAAAATTAACTTAAAATATACCATTTTTTGTATACTTTTAAAGCCTAAAAATTAGGTAAAATTTTAGAAAATTAATTTTTGAAAATCTCTTCATATTATTGTTATAAACACTCTAAATAGTTTACAAAAAATTTTTGAAGTCAAAACTATATTATCAATATCATTTAAATCAGTATTGAAAACTAGCTTGGGTTTAGTCATTTTTTAAGAGTAGTATATCTTGAGGCCTAAAATTATCAAATTAACATTTTTTTTTCTAAATATAAATACTAATATATTCCAAAATACCAAATTTCATAATATTCCATAACTATTTGATATTTTTAATAAATTAAAGAAAAATCTAAAAGAGATTTGAACTCAACAGCATTGCTAGCTTAGGCCTCCATTCGCCACCATGGCTTTATTGGCCAGGATGGGCACTACCTCTATCATCCAATGGTGGTGGGCATCTACTCTCAGGTTGTCATCGAGTGTAGGTTCTCTAATAATGTCCTAAATATATATTATTTTGTATATTTTTGGTAAAATTGGTTTCTTCTCTCTTCTTAATCTCTCTTTAATTTTTATGCATTCCAAACTTACCAAAATGAATTATGGAAGTGTTATTCTGAATTTATAGAGGTGGTTAGGGTTTACTTTTAATTTATTTATGCCAAGTGTCCTTATCTTTTTCTTTTTCACTTTCTAATTATCTTAATGTTATTGGCTATTATTTTTTCTTTAATTCCTAGCATGCCACGCCTCATTTATAGACATTTCCACACTTTTCCATATTTTTCTTGATTTTTGCTTAATTTTAATGAATTTTCTTTAATTAATTTAGTATTATTTAACATATTTCAAGTATTTAAGTAACTTTGAGTATTTTTATCTACATATAAATACATATATGGTACAAATAAATACTTCTAAATATTATTTAAGTTATTTTATGATTTTTAGTGTGTATATAATTTATCTCTATTGATTCATTAATATATATATAATTCAATATTATAAATTTTAGTTATTCTACAAACTTACAAGATCGCTTTTATTAATATTTCTAGCTTCGTCGTAAAATTAGGGCTTGATCAAATAACTTATTTGATCACCTTAAATTTTATATACCAAACCCCAAACACTTGACTGCGGTGCTTATACCTAGGCCTATTGTATAGTCCACCCAACTACAGTAGTCACCAACGGTGAGAAGACTCCAGATAAGGCTGAACAACTAAGTCAACAACTACCTTTTACATTTACGGACCATGTTGGACTTTGTGACTCCATTACCCAATACTTGTAGATGTAGCCACTAACTCGTTTCTAATTATCGGCTTCACTCCTCTATAAATATAAGACTATTACCTAACATTAAACCACTTGATACTTCACACACTAGAGCTTACTCTTTACATTCAAGTACTATCACTCCCCTAATACACCAATTTAACTTAAGTATTGGAGTGGCTATACTGAACAACTCTTTAATGCTCCTCATTGTTTACTATTTTGCAAGCATATATGGCAACACGAGGCTTAATTTAAACCAATCTCTACTGGCTAAAACCTAAAGACGACATTTGGCATTGTTTATAGGAAGACAAATCCAATTTCCTACCCAAATACACACCAAATACTCTCCCAAACACTACCCTTAATTGCCAGCATGTCTCACATCGATAACCTTGAGAACAACCGGTTGGTGAATAACCAACCTACCAACAACTAGCTCCTAGCTAGGGAGATGCTTGAATAATGCTTGGTGCACTCAAAGTACTTGCTTAAGTAATTTGCTGCTTAAAATAAGTTGCTTTTCACTAACCTTAAGGAAGTCAAGAGATGTAGCGTGCAGACCCATTAGCTTGAAGCTTTTAGTGCCTGCACCAAGTACAATAACTAATAGCAGCAGTAGGAAAATAACAGGGATCAACTATCTAATGCTTCAGTGTGAGAACAACAAGTGTAGTCTGTGGCCACTCGTGATTGTGCCCTTATTGGCAATGAGTAGGTGGCTAACTCCTATGGAGTATCACTACACTTTACAGCGTGTTGAACTCACTCAATAGATAATGCCAATCTCAACAAGCTTTACATAATAGTAAAAAGGCTCTCTAGGCAGCAAGGGAGTAAAGTAGCTGAAGACATCGAGTTGGTCACTAGCAATAAAAGCCTTTGCACTAAGATTGTCCAGGATGAAGTGTTGCCTCCAAATAGCAAGCTTCCTACCTTGGACCAGTACGACGACATTGGTGATCTTGATGATCACCTCCTCCACTTTCATACCCTCATGAATCGCCATGGTCATGGGGATGCCATTATGTATAAGGTTTTCCTAAGAACTCTGAGGAGAGTAGCTTGGATTTGGTTTAACCACCTACCCGAGAACTCTATTAACTCCTTCAATGAGCTGGCATGAAGGTTTAGCCTCCACTTCAAGGCTTTCAAGCCTCCGTCCAAGGACACTTCATCCTTGTACTTGATAAGGTAGAGCGAAGGGGAGACTCTACAAGAATATGTGGCCAGTCCAATAATGCCATGGTCAAGATCCCTCGGTTGGATAAGGGAGTGGCTTTTGTTTAAGGATACTTCTTCCACTTACTTATGAAGAGCAAGCCGAAGACTTTAGCTGAATTCTAGAACAAGGCCTAAAAATATATAGACCAGGAGGACAACATTTACGCTAGGTGTAACATCGATCAAGAGAAGATGTGTGGAAAGAAGGATAAGGAAAGATTGTTCTTGAAAGATCACCTCGGTGGTAGGGCACCGAGTAGAGTTGAGAAGGAAGGCTCAGGTAATAAGAAGTTGTGAGCCAAGTAGAACCCACTTCCCCCTCCTATCTACATACAGTATGCCCCTAAATGACCCACTGCCTAAGTGTTCATCGAGGTGTGGAATAGAGGCTTGCTATAGAAACCCCCTAAGATTAAGGGGAACCTTAGTCGTTGGAACTTGGATAAGTATTGCTAGTTTCACGATGAGAACAGCTACACCATGGAGGTGTGCTTCTAGTTGAAGAATGCAATTAAATATGCTATTTAGCGGGGCTTCTTTAGCGAGTATGTAGCCTAATGGAGGAATGACAACCATTCCGATGATTATGAAGATAAGGTGCCTCGGAGGCGGTGAACCAAGGTTACCTAAGTAGAGCAAAGTGAAGATAATTATAATTACCGAGCCCCCGATGGTGTGATTAACACAATCATTAAGGGGCCACACTTAGGGAGCTGGCCAAGTACCTGCAACTTGGCTGATGCCCTGTCTAAGGTGATGGCTGAACCCCCAAAAGTGCATATTTGGGGTTGACTTTAGCAAATTCTTAAGGTTCCTGGTTGCTTAGAGAGGAATTGAGGCCAACCCTAAGAAGATACAGGCTATTAGGGATACGAAGCCGTTTACCTCGATTAGAGACATATGGAAGCTCATGGCATGATAGCCGCATTGAGTAGATTTGTCTCTAAAGCGCAGACAGATGCGCTAAGTTCTTCAAAATCCTCAAGAATTTTAAGGGTTTTGAATGGACTCCTCGGTATGTTCTTTAAATGCGCTAAGCAACTATAGGACTTCCTTATATACCCTCCATTCCTCTCCAAGCCTGTTCTAAGGGAGGACTTGTATTTATACTTGATCATTAGCGACTGGGCACTCTCCTCTATACTAGTTAGAGTAGAAGGGAGAGAGTAAAGGCTCATATATTACGTTAGCCACATACTTTAGGGGCCTGAGGTTAGGTGCACCAGAGTAGAGAAATTCGCCTTAACTGTTGTCATCTAGATAGATGGTGAAATACGCGATGGAGCTAAGCAAGTACGAAATCTAGTATTAACCATGGATGGCCTATAGTGCACAAGTGCTGGCCGACTTCGTAGTTAAATACATAAGAAAGGAGGAATTACCACTTGGGGATGACAAGCTAGTATGGACACTCTATGTTAGCGAATCATCCACCTTAGGGGGTAGAGGTACGAGTCTCATATTGACCGAACCACATAAGATCATAGTTTGTTATGCTCTCAAATTTAGGTTTGACACAAGCAATAATGAATCTGAATATGAGGTGCTAATAGCCAATCTCAAACTAGCTAAGGAGATCGACATTGAGCATTTACAAGTTTTCTTGAACTTGATGCTTGTCGTCCACTAAGTTTGGGGTAAATATGAAGCCAAGGATGACACCATGATAAGATACACAAAGAAAGTGAGGAGTCTCCTAGTCGAGTTTCCTTCATGGACCATCACAAAGATTCCATAAATTGAAAACTTGGTTGTAGATTGGTTATCCAAGCTCGCCTCTACGGAGATATAGAAGCCAAAGGTAGAGCACAAGATGATTTTTATAAAATACTTGCCAAAGAAGAGCATAACTTCAGGCTTAGCTAAGGTCTTAAAACTTACAGCAGCACTATCAAAGCTGAGCTAGATGGACCTTATCTAGAGTTATTTGGAGTAAGGCATGCACCCAAAAGATAGGAGAGTGGTAAAGAAGTTGAGATATCATGCCGTCAATTATACATTGGTTAACAACGTCCTATACTGTAGGGGATTCAGCCTTCCCTTGCTTAAATACCTCCGAGTAGATGAGGCTTGAATGTTATAGAAAAGTTGTATGTTGAAGTGTGCAGCAACCACATCTAATCCTAAGCCCTTTACATTTGAGCTTTGCGGCTTGAATACTATTCGCCTACCATGAGGTAGGATGTTAAGGCTGTACCTTAAAAGTCCTCCTAGTGTTAGAAGCGCGTACCAATCAGTCACATGCCCAACACCAATCTCTAACCCTTAAACAGTTTGTAGCCATTTGCCTAGTGGGGCATCGACATTCTTCGCTCATTCCCCAAAGCTTTGAGATTTGGTAGTATAAAATCATATTTGTCGACTATTTTATCAAGTAAGTTGAGATTGAAGTTGTGGCTAAGATCATTGAGAGGAGCATTGAGTCATTCGCTCAAAACAATATCCTCTCCAAATTTGGGGTCCCCTACGCCTTCATCATAGATAGTGAGTGTTAGTTCAATAACTCCAAATTTAGAGAATTCAGCGTCAAGCACCATATCACACTACACTTCATGTTGGTTGCCTACCTTAAGTCAAATGGTCAAGTTGAAGCAGCTAATTGGGTCATCTTAGAGAGCTTGAAGAAGAGGGTAGACCAAGCTTAAGGCTCTTAAGTAGACGAGTTACCTAATATCTTGTGGGGATACTAGACCACCTATTGCATCTCTATAGGCAAAACCCCTTTTTGCTTACTGTTTGGGTTAGAGGTAGTCTTCCCCATTAAGCTAGAGCTTCTCAACATCTAAACTCAAAGTTTCAATGCAATCCTCAACGAGTCCTTACTACAGGCCAGTGTTGACATTGTATAAGAGATTAAAGACCTCATCACAGCTTAGGTAATTACTTACTAGCATCAAGCAGCCAAATACTATGATTAGAAGGTTTGACATAAAGAGTTTAAGGTTAGCAACCTAGTCTACTAGAAGCTAAAGGCCATAGGCTCATGGGAAAGACAAGGCAAGTTGGCCCCCAATTGAGAAGACCCGGTTAGAGTAAGAGAGAGCTTAGGGAATGGAGCATATAGATCGGAAAGACTAGATAGCAAGCTCATCTTACACGCTTGGAATGCCGATAACCTTGTGACATATTTTGACCGATGTACAGCTTCCTTGTAAATCTTTTTGTGAATATTAATAAAAGTTCTATTCCTCATGAGTATTGTCTACTTTTTTATTTTTTTCTCTCCTTTACTCTCATATTAAGTCTAAGCCTTCAAAGGGTAAATGGACCCATTACTTAGGAAAGTTAGAATGCTACTGACCTAAACCCCCTTTGGGTAATCTCAATATAGAGAAACACTCCTTACACAACTAAGGAACTCCCATTACTTAGGTAAGTCGGAACATCACTAACTTGACCCCCTTAGGTAACCTTAGTATGGGAAAACACCCCTTATATAACTAAGGAACTCGCATTACTTGGGTAGGTTGGAATGCTGCCAACCTAAACTCCTGGGTAACCTCAATATGGGGAAACACTCCTTACATAACTTAAGAACTTCCATTACCTGGGTAGGTTGGGATGCCACTCCTAATAGCCTTAGAATTTAAGGATGTTAGATTATACTTACTGGAGTTTAGCCTTGATTGCAACATGGTGTTTGAAAGAACAAAGAAAATATGGGTCTTGACGAAAGCTTTATCTAGATGAAGAAAGGAGTATAAACATTTGGGTTATAGTAAGAAAGTAGGATAAGAAATGGTGTGAATGAGTAATCTTCTCAAACAATTGTGGTATTGATAGGCCAATTGCTTTAGAAAGCAAATTGGTAGTTATAGGCATCCATATAAGCACAAATCCCCTAAAACGTTGTAATGTAGACATGTGGAGATAGTTTTGATTAGATGGCTGCATTCAAAAGATAAAATATATGCGATTGCATACAAGTTTGTAAAGATAAGACACCTGTCACATTACATTAACTACACCATGAAAGCACGTGATAAAATAAGAATTCAAAAAGTTACTTTCACAAGAAGTTTTCCCTAAGCCCCTTTAACTTCCACGTCATCAAGAGAACTTCTTTAGCACTTTAACAACACTATGCCTTAGCACGAACAGATGGGAGTCACTTGGATAGCGGTCATCTTGACTCAGTCTGGTTAACCCAGACCATCTGATGCCTCCACATACTTAACACCTCCACTTTGCACCCTTACTATTTGAAGCGCCCTACCTACTAAATCTTCACTTGGGCTCGGGGCGCCTAACTTGACCCATTGAGTATTCACCATGGATCATCTCTTTCTACTTGGCCTTGGACATTATCAGCCTAGATCTCCTCTTGTGTCATCTCTTCCCTGACTAGATAAGTGCCAACTACTTGGCACTCTTTGATGATCAAGGAGGTTGGACCTCCTATATCTCACCTTAGAGTTGGAGCACCTAACTTAGCTTAGGTGACAACCTACTCTGTTCGATCGCTTCTAATCAACCCCTAAGTTGCTCAGCTCAAACATCTTCACCCCATCCCTTTACCAGTGCAGACTCCAATCACTACTACATTGATATGGCAACATTATCACCATATCACTTGGCCAACAAAAGCACCTTAGGGCCAGATCAACCACATGCTTAAAGAGCCCATATTTCCCCTCTCCTTACCTATACAATGGCAATGAGACTACTTTGGGGAGGGGGAGAGGGGTAAGGGTGTGGGGAGTAGTGGGGGAGGAGTGTGTGAGGTGGAGAGCAAGTGTTGATAGGGCCTTTTGGAGTTGGACCTCTTAGGCTTATATTGACTTGATTAGGCTTGTGGCCTACATTGTACTTCTTCGGACTTAACTTCCCCATCTTCATCATTGGGTTTAACCTAAGCCCATTGTACAGTCTACCCAATTAGAGTGGTCACCAACGGTGAGGAGACTTTAGATAAGGCTGAGCGACTAAGTTAACATCTATCTCCTATATTTATAGACCACATCGGATGTTGTAGCTCCATTACCTAGAACTTACGGATGTGGCTTTTGCACATTAACTTCTCTCTAACTGCTAGCTTTACTCCTTTATAAATATAAGACCATAACCCAACAGTAAACTACTTGATATTTCGCACACTAACGCCTACTCTTTACATTTGAGTATTGTTACTCTCTTTACAAACCAATCTAACTTAATCATCTGAATAGTTACACCAGATAACTCTTGGGTACCCCTCACTATTTACTGTCTTATAAGATTACACAATAATATGAAGCCTAATCTCAACCAATCTCTATTGGCCAAAATCCAAAGATGATAGATGGTAATTTGCAAATCAAACTTCTTAGTTTCTTGAGTTGATTCCTTTATAGCTATTAACTTGCTTTGTCCCAAATGATCTTGTATATACCTTGAATTCTTGACCTCTGCATCATACTGTCTTTTGGTGACCAGCATGCTGTTAATAATATAAAACCCTCCTTAACTTGCATTAGGGAGCTAGCTCCTTCACCAGTTCTTTGGCTCTTCAGAATAACTCATGATCCCTTACCCTTAGCATCCTTTTGGAACCACACAAACGAGACCCCTCAACAAAAGTATAGGCTTTAGCCTCATCACATGCATGACATTCCACTATGTCACTTTGTTCTCATATGGTGTTTCAAGAACCTTTTTAGGCCTTTCTATGCTACCATATAGAAGTGATAGTTCTCTAAAATAATTCAAAGGGACCTAAAATGTATGTCAACTTTTATTTAAAAGTTAATTCATTAGCTAGTTTGCTTTAGGGTAACCAACCAATATAAATATTAGTTAATCCAATAGCAATATGCAGAGATTAATCCATATCATGAACAATATCATCCAATCAATCCCACATAGAGCAATATGAATCTCAATCAAGGCATATTTCTTCGACGAAAAAGGAAAAAAAAAGAAAGAGAAAGAAACAAAAAGTCAAGGCATAATTATAAGATAAGTTCTTTTTCAATGGATTACAATAGGATTAATTTCCTTGTTAAAATAACTTATGTGACCTACCCAAATAGTTATATTATGCCATTTTGAATGGGGCTTAAATTTTCACATTTAGCTCAATTAGGCTAAGGTGTTCAAATGGCTACATAGAGGCATTCAAATGACTTCCCTAAGCATTCGGATGCTTAAGTTTGAAAGGCTTGTTATAGCTTACAACAACAATGAATAGCAGCGACGAGTTCATCCTATCATGTTCATAACTCCATTTTTTAATCATATATTGTTTATATCATCAATCATCCCATCACTTAATAAGTTTTTCCATACCAAAACATGAATTCAATCATCAAACTCATGAATCACATAATACGTAAGCCAAATTTACATGTATGTCAATAAAATACATACAAGCAGTGTTTCATCATGTCCCACTCACTTCGATCTCAATCTCGTTTGGTCATAGTGGTCAAGAGGCAAGTCAAACTCCTCAATTTTACCTATATAACAGCAGCAAGGTATTAAAAGCGGTTCATGTTAACTTCTATTATTCAAACTTAAACTCAAACTCCCATTAAATATGTGATCCTACTTCAGTCTTAGTTTTTAGTGTCGTTTTTATTTGAGTTTCATAGTAACATGTCTTATGGATTCACATATCATTTTCAAGTGATGGTTTCGGTGTAAAGTTTGAGGAAGAAATGCGGAATAGTCGAGAGTGATAAATAGGAGTTTGAGGATGTGGTGCAGTTGTTGTGCCCTAAAACTTAGCATATCTAAAATTCCGATATTAACGTTAGTGTTGATATTACATTAGGTGGAGCATCTACCTTCTCATCCCTTTTTAATGAGATTGGTTCAACCTCGGTTTGTCTTGTATTTATATATAGTTAAATCTAAATTATTGAAAATATAATCTGTATTCAAATATAAATGGATATCAATCAAATATAGAAACATTTTACTATTCTGTCTTTACTTTTGATAAAAACCTAGAAAATTCCTCCATTAGGACAATATTTATCATATATTTTTATATGCCTTTTTTTTTTTTTTTTAATCTTTTACTTTTAGTTATATTTGCTTCTTCAATCCAATTTCAAGTCTGTTTATTGTTTTATAATTATGGTTAACTTAAAATTTGGAAATTTTATCATCGTGAATGTTATTGAGATTACGAGCCTTATTAATTTAATGCTTTCAACTCTTTCAAAATTTGAGGATTTCACATCAGACACCAGAGCATTTGAAAATAAGGATATGACCAAAAATATAATGAGGAATAGATTGTAATACAATATGGAAACGCGAATCATTAAACCTATGAGCTAAGTAAATTAAATAGTAATAGAAAATATCATGATATTAGGATACTAACGATTTCTCTCGAAATTTTGTATAAAAATTAAATTTGTGTTCGTTAAATTATTCGGGAAATTGTTGTCAAAGGTTGAACATTCTTCTATTTTGTCATGCTTTATTGAATCATTCTCTATCGAAGGTTAACCATTTTATGTTGAGGGCTAACTATTCACCCTAATTTGAATTACTCATGATTCTTGATATGAATCTCAAAATTCTTAATTTTCTTATCGTTTATATCTCTAAATATATTGATTATCATGCTTAATAATTTTTTATTTCTAAATTTTGTTATAATATAACCCCAATTTTTAGTTCTGCACATCTCTGCTTTCAAATTCTTTGGGACCTTTTTTCTTTTCAGATCAATAACTAGACAATCTGATTTATCTATGTTGCAACCAAATTTAGTCAAATTTTAGTTCCTCAATTTTTCAAATTCAATTTTGTTGATCAACTTAACCTATTAATTTTGTTCAATGGTTTATTAAAAAGAAAATGGAAAAAAATACACGGAAAAGATCTAAGTTTTCCTATTTTTCCTTTCCGCACTTATATTTTCCTTCTTTTGTTTTAGGATTTAGGTTATGTTAATGATATTTATAACAAAGAATGATGAAAACCTTATTTTGACCCCTTAATTTATGTGTTGAAACAAAAAAAAGGAAAACTTGGATGTTCTCATGGCTTTTATCATTGATAGATAACTAATTATCTCAATTTCTTCCCGGTTGCACTCTCTTGAGTTTAATTATGTATTTGCCCCCAAGAAAAGCTTAGTTAAGTAATTTATTAGATCAACATCTTTTTTATTAGCATAAATATAATTTTCTTCTTTGTTATTGTTCTTTTATTTTCCTTCTATTTACTGGAGCTTCTACTATCCTATCCCTTATTTTGATGATATCAGTATAGTCATCTATCTCATCTTTAATTTATATCTATTGGATCTAAGCTTTTGAAAATATAATTAGTTCAATAATTCAAATTTAATAAATATAAAATCAAATGTAAGATGGAAGGCTAGAGTAATCATGTTAAAAACACGTACCAGACTGTTGAAAAATTCCTATTCATTGTGCTATACTTGCTTATAAATTACAAAATAACTGACTTTGACAATGATCTCTATTTCTATTATTCCCTAGCATGTTTCAACCAAAATGCTATGAAAATTGCTCTCTTTGTTACATGCTTGTATTTTATTTTACGTCGAATTAACATCAGTTGCAAAAAGCATATAAAACATAAACAATTTGTATATGTCATGTCATGCTCCAAACTTTAGGAGTTACAACAGTCCTGTTATGTCAACTTACCTAGGATAAAAGCTAACCGCTAAGCTGCTATCATAGATATAGCTTACATAAGATATAATCAACTAAACCAGTTTTGAAGCAGTCGAGTGGACACTCATAATATATAGAACCTATGAAATAACTTTGCAAAACACTTTTATTGGAGTACTAATAGTTCATTACTTTCAAAATACATGTATGCATGTGTAAAAGATTCGGTTTTTCAAAAGAAACTTTGTAACTCCACAAGTTGGACACGTTTATATTTACATATAACATCAACTAGTATTTCGAAAACTATAGGGCTACTTAGGAAGATCTACATAGGTTTCCCACAAAAAGGAATGAAAATAACAAAGAAAAGATCCGATGATCCATTTGTCTTCAAGTCTTACTCTTCGACACGCTAAATACTAACTTGTAGATGATTATAATGTGACATCTTCTAGATGTTGTCTGTACTTGCAAAACAATCTATTAAGATATGAGTACAAGTACATGTAGCTCAATAAGAAGAGAGAGATTTATAAGAGTATGATAAACAAATAAGGTTATCAAACAATAATTTGATGCAATGTAACAAGCAAATGAAAGTTTATCACACAATGTTTAATCGGTTTATCATGAAATTAGAGAAATTATATCCGCTTTAACCCAGATTAAGGAGTTTCAATGCAACACTATTAGATTAAATCTAAACTTGTACTATAAAGAATATGCTCCTCCCTAGACAACTTTCAAACTACGGCTCCTAACCTTACCACAACTTCCTCTCTTATCACTCAGTTTAATTAAGGGAGGGAGTACTAATAGTTTATTACTTTCAAAATACATACGTATTTACATCAAAAGATTCAGTTTTTCAAAAGAAACTTATTAACTCTACAGGTTAGACACATTTATACTTACATATAATATCAACTGGCATTTTGAAAACTATAGGGTCACCAAGGGAGACCTATATAGGTTTCCCATAAAAAGAAAGGAAAATAAAAAAGAAAAGAGTAGATGATCCATTTTTGTTCAAATTCTCACTCCCCAACCTATCAAATATTAACCTATAGATGCTTATAGCACGACATCTTCAAAATCTAGTTGATATTTGCAAAACAATCTATTAGGATGTGAGCATAACTAGTTCAATAAGAAGGGTAAGAGTTATAAGAGTATGACAAATAAGCAAGGTTATCAAATAATACCACAAGGAATTCATCAGCTAACCAAAAAAAAGGATCTCAAACTCACACGTAGCGTGCGCATAAATAACTAAACTACAAACATAAACAAGCACTCTCATTCCTCCAAGTATCTTGAAAAAATGCTCTAACATGCCACGAAACATTGATCTTAACTTACTTGATGTTGACGCCTGTTAGCCTTACATCTCGTGCTCGTTTCCTTTACAAATCCTTAACATTCAACATAGTTATCTTAGTTTTTTCTCTAAATACAAAGTATATGAAGTCATTTTAATGATTTAAGTGTGGTTGTGATTTGGTTTAAGTAAGTTTAGTAACCATTATTGAGTTTCAACTTAGTGGTGAAGTCTTTGAATAAGGTTTTGCATGTGTATATAGTGTAAAGTTTTAGTCTACAAACCCTCCAACAAAGTATTTGACATAAGTCCCACTAACTAGTAACCTTCTGACCATGTCTTTAAAGTTATTTTAGCTATACTTCTTACATCAGCCAACTCTTTGAACAAATCTTTAACCCTCATGTTAAGTTTCTTATTTTTCCAATTTAACCCTCTAATGAACCTTGTGATGAAGTGTAAACTTGTATATTTACACTAAGTCACTCATTCCTACACCATATTTCCAATTCAAACTCATTACAGCATATCAAATTCAACTTTTCATCAATCTTATTAACACATCTCCACTTTAGTTCCTCAACTCCCAAACTTTACTTTATGTAAAACAAGTCAAAAACTACCAATTGTAGCATATCATTACTTCCATTCAAATCTACTCATCTCCATGTCACTAAACTCAGTAAAATTCAACATAAAGGAATTCTAGAATAAGTACAAATCATTTTCCTTAAGATTAATTAAGTAACAACTTTGAAAAATAGCATTTTTCTTGATTTAATGGCTCAAAAACTCATAAAAACTTAAAAAAAAAAAAATTCTAGATGGAATCTTTTCATAGCATTCTTTCATAAATTGTAATGATATCCTATTAAAATTTTAAGTTCAAAATTACGTTAGTAAGGGTATTTAAAACAAGTTCAAAATTGGTGTAGATTCGAGGGATTTCTTAAGCACAGTATGCATCACATTAAAATTTTCATAAATTGACATTTTTTCACAACTTATGTGTGTAAAAATATCCTAGAATAACTTTGTCCATAATTTGTAGACTTAATGTGATACAAAAAATTTTACCTAATTGCTATGAGTAGATAATTTAAGGCGTTGGAAAAACTAATCCAATTGAGCTAAAAATTTATAAATGGGCTCAAGACGTTGGTCAACGAAACTTCATAGACTCGAATCTTGAAAATATAATAATAAAATAACTAAAATAGTATAATTTTATTATATTACTCAATATTTATCCTAACCATGAGGAATAGGATCTATTAGTTAGTAAATTTTTAGAGATAAATTATATATGTAATTATATTATTGTATAACATAAAATAATATATAGAATCTACATATATATATTTATATATTGAGTGTAATTTTTATGTATAAATAGGTAGTTGTAATTAACTAAAATACTCGATTTACTACATTTTAAGCTAAAATAGGGTAAAATAATCATAAAAAATTAATAAAAATTTAGGAACAATTGGTTTAGGCATGCTGTAGGCATGTGGAGGGTGAGGGATAGGTGTGAGTAAGGAAACAAGGTTAGAAATGCAATTAGGAATTAGGCATATAAGCTAATCTTCTAGGAAGAGAGAAAAACAAATTCATTTGCACTACCAAAGGCTTGGAAAAATTTGTCAATCTAGTTTATAAAATCTTACATGGAAATATGGAGTTAGGAAAAATAAGTTGGAGTTTAGAAGACAAAAGAAGAAATTTTGGAAAAATATAGAAGAAATCGGTATGAGTCTAGGCTTTATGGTGTTTAAAAGCTTAGGCAGTTACTAGAGACCAACCGTTGCCACCAGTAGGAGTAGCATCCATTGCTTAGTGTCGCTGACAAGTAGGTGGCTACCACTGGTGGTTAGAGCTCAAGATTCTAATAAGTGTCCTTTTTACATCAGATTTCAAAAATTATCAAAATATGAAATTTACCTAGAAAATCTACAAAAATTTATTCCTATATATTTTCACCTATAGAATTCAAGGAAACTATTACTTTACATCAATTTTGTAGATATGATATACATCCTTAAAAAAGGGCCAAATCGAGTTATTTTCAATGTTAAAATAAATTATTTAAATGATATAGTTTTGACTCCAAAATTTTTCTATGAACTTCCTTATACTTATATTAAATTGCTATGAAAAGATTTTTCACTAAATTATTTTTTGTATTTTTATTGAATTTTTGAGCTTTAAATTGCGCTTAAAATAGTGTTTTTAGCTAAAAGTAGTATATTTTCCTAAAAGATCTCATTTAGATTCAGAGCTCAATCATTTAGTGAAGTATTTTGTAACATGTAGAAGCTATTAAATGGAGTTTTATAGAAAGGAGTTAAGGAGGGTGATGTTTTGCCTTTATACATGAAGTTAGTAATGTATAATTTGGAGAAATGAGGTATAATGATGTATTGCATGATGAATTTGGAAAGTGATGAAATTAAGGAGTGTCAATAGAATTGCTATTTGAAGTGCCAAGTTGATTTTATAACTGAAACTTAGTAAAAGATTTAGTAAATTAAGTAGTTATAGTAGGCAGTTAAATATAAAGGACAACTCAGAGGATCATTAAATGAATACTATACTAAAGACTCTACTTAGAAGTAGAATCAAAGGTAAATGTAAAAGTGAAAAATGAATATAGGGGAGTTTAGATGCTAAATCATAAGGTAACTTCTTATAGACTTTAAAATTAACTATAATTAAAAGGTAATTTAAGGGATTTTATAACTTAAATTAGCTTACAAAAACTAGTGAACTACTAAAGAAATCTTAACTATTAAGTAAAAATAACTTATAAAACTTATGTTGAAATAAGTAAAATCCTATAGATGAACTAATGATTCAAAACTTGAGTCTGAATCAAAACTAATCTATTGTGCATATATATAAGGATAATTGAAGACCTACAAGGTGATGGTCAAGAATAATAATCTAGTGAAGTGTAGGTAAGTTGGGATTCATGCATCACAACATGTTGAAGTGCTGTGTTAGAGTACTTAGGGACTTGGGAGTGCATTTGGTTATGTTTGTAGCTTAGTTAAATGTGCACATGTTTCATATGTGATTGTTTACTTGAATTGTAGACTCGGAGTATTGTTCTATGTGAATATGCATGATTTGCTTGTCTTGTTATTGTGTTGATCACCCCTAATCAGAATTAACTAAAGATTGACCTTAACCTAACTAGACATGCATAACAACTTACTAAAGGAACGATTAGCTATGTCAGACCAAATATTGACCCTTTCAATAAGGATAGTTGAAATGGTCTTTTTTTAACCCGTAGTCGAATTAAGTAACAGAAAAGAAGATCGCAGTAAGGTTAAGGGCTGTAGTATGAAGATGGTCTTAAGAGGAAGGTATTCTTCATTGCAGAAGCTTAGGTTTGGTTTGATTTGAGTCACGTTGAAGCTCCTTAATTTAGGTTAGAGTAAATATAATTTCTTTAACCTTACAATGGACCGGTTAACATTGTGCAATGTCTTATTGAACTATTTGCATTGCATTCTTTTAAAGCTAATGACTGAAAAACATGTTTGTGTTTAATGTACTCTTTTGTCTTCATCTTGCTTCACATGCGTATAGATTCTTTTGTAGTTATAGATTAAGGATTAAGGATGTAGCATTATCAAACTAGAGGAGTGAGGAGACTTGAAGACTTAGAAGAACTTAATCTTTTGTTTTGGCTTTCTTGGACTTTCGTGGAAACTAATTGGGGTCCCATAGGTTGCCTACTAGTTTTCTACTTTGATATACATAAGCTTCAAAACCTATTGCTTTTGTAAACTCTTTAATGAAAACTAGAACTTTTAACGTACAAATACTTATATAAATACTAATATGTTAATAAGATGTGTATTATAGGTTATCTTGAACAGGTGTTTTTGAAAAGTTATTCCATAAATTGTACTAATAATGAGTACTAAATTGGATACTTTAAAGCGGCAAAGTCGAGTAAGCTTGGTATGAACTAGATCAATAGTAGTAATTTTAAGGTCAATTTCTATTTTAGAATAGTCTATATAGTAAAGCTGTTACGATTTTACCACTTTGGGAGTAATACATAATTTAATATTTTTAGAATATATAAGAAAATTGGGTAGATTTTGGAACTCACAGGAAATTGGCTGTTTAGTCACTAATGGCCACCACTACAGTGTCGACACTTCTGGATGCCACCTTCCTTGTTGGTTAGTGGTGGTGGGTATGGTTTATACTTAGGTTACGCATAAGCACCCACTTTGCGATCTTGCTCAATTTACCTTATTTCATTCTTATTTTCTTATGATTTTTTTAGTTGACCTTCTTCAAGTTTCTAGAATTTCCCTATAATTCTAAGACCTTAATGAACACATAGAGAGCATTTTTTGGAATTTTTAAGCTTGCATGGGTGAAATGACGCACGCTCTTTCTCCAAATGCCTTCTATGCATGTCTAAAATTGCTTAATTAAGTATCCTTAAGTTGAGAATTTCCACTAACACCTGTCCTTGAGTCATGCCATGCACATTGCTACTAATTCTTGTTATCTTAGTTTTTCTTTTTAATAATTTTTAGATAATTTTGGTAATTTCGAGTATTTTATGTAATTAAGGGTATATATTTATATATAATAATTATAATTGAAATACATATACTACTTTTACACATTATTTTAGGTCATTCTAAAATTTTATAGTTCAAATAATTTATTTCTAAAGTTTAGTTAATTTTTATCCTTAAATCGTGTGTTTTCGATATATATAAAGTAATTTAATAAAATTAACTATTTTAGTTATAATATTATTATTTTATTATATTTTTATATCCCAAACCCAGGTGTTGTCAATTTAACTCCTAAAACTTAGTTGTGAAATATCAACTTAGCTAAGTTACCTTCACAAACACTCTAAATTGCCTACTTGGAACTGTGTCATAAAAATATAGGGCCTACATGTCATATTTTTCTTTATGCATTCCATAATTGTGGTTGTTGTATCAAGTGTATTTAGATTCATACTTATTTATATAATAATATGTTTAATCTTATAGTATTGGAGATAGTGCATGACAAAAGATTAGTGAAAATTAATCGGAATATGACATATCAATAATAAAAAAAGGTTACGGGAACGAGTAGCATCTACTTGTATCCTTGATAGGCTCATTGGAAACTCATACCTAAACACTAAGAAGTTTCCAACTTGGATTAGAATCTTGATGATTCTTATCTTTCTTCTCATGGTTTAACAATATATATTCCATATTTATAGACGGACAGTTTGAAATAAACTTATTAAGTGCATAGGCCATTGATGGTGCATTGGATGGTTTCGTCCATGGGATTATAGAGATTTTCTTCACATGAAAATTATCAATGCTAACAATGGATTTAGCAACAAGTCTTATTAGAAGCTCTAAGAATGTTGTATAGTTGCTTGAGTAACTGAGCTACAGTTTCATGACACAATTCCAAAGTTTTGGCATGTTTAGGGCGACAGAAGAATATCTTTTTGGTCCCTCTGGTGTAGACGGATGCTAATGCCCACAATTAAGGCTTACTTATTTCATGAAAAACGCATTCCAAACTTTTTCTCAATGTTTGTTATGTTTAAAGTTTTAGAATTGTCAATAGCTGTTGTAGTAATTTAAGAGATTATAGATACTATTAACATCCAGGGGAATGTGATAACAGAAAGAGCAGTCGCAAGTGGTGGTGGTCAAGATCTACAGAAAGTATCAATTATAGCAAACATAAATATATATATATATATATAAATATAGATTATATCAGAAACCAAAATATGCCAAAAAGTTTAATAAACTTTACACATAAGTTGTTCTACTATTTCCTGAGAATTCTGTGCTTCCCATCAGTTCTTGCTGTCAAATCTTAAACCTGCTTGCTTTGAAGTCAGAGACTACATCTCTCTGATTCGAATTTCACATCAATAGATGAGGCATTGTTGTTCCAGAATCAAATTATATTGAGCAGAAATCGTTAATGAATAAATATGAAACAATACCAAATGTAGCAGGTTTAAACATTCATATCGAATCAGAATGAAACTATTCTAGCTGAAAAGACATTGAGTAATCTCATTCAATTACATTATAAATCGAAAAAGTTTATCAAATTTGCAGCAGAAACTTCAGATGTAGTATATTAATCACCCCCAATGAAATCTTGTGATCAAAATTCATTCTACAAAACCGAAAAACTTCAAGAATAACAGCATGTAATGATAATTCGAGCTATATTGAGTTAAACTACATCTGAAATTCTCTCTGGTATGCATTTTATAACTTAAAAAACAAGATTTCTTAGTGAAAAATATTTGTACACAAATATATCATCAAATATAATATAATATCTTATCTTGTTAGAGTCTATTCATCAACTTTGGACACCGAAAACAAAATAACAGGAGGTCATGGATTGTATCTTGAATCAATCATCCCCATCTCACCCGGAGGCAACAACTCATGGAAAAATCCCCATTCAGAGATAAATTTTTTTTTTTTTTTTTTTTTTTTTTTTTTTTTTTTTTTTTTTTTTTTTTTTTTTTTTTTTTTTTTTTTTTTTTTTTTTTTTTTTTTTTTTTTTTTTTTTTTTTTTTTTTTTTTTTTTTTTTTTTTTTTTTTTTTTTTTTTTTTTTTTTTTTTTTTTTTTTTTTTTTTTTTTTTTTTTTTTTTTTTTTTTTTTTTTTTTTTTTTTTTTTTTTTTTTTTTTTTTTTTTTTTTTTTTTTTTTTTTTTTTTTTTTTTTTTTTTTTTTTTTTTTTTTTTTTTTTTTTTTTTTTTTTTTTTTTTTTTTTTTTTTTTTTTTTTTTTTTTTTTTTTTTTTTTTTTTTTTTTTTTTTTTTTTTTTTTTTTTTTTTTTTTTTTTTTTTTTTTTTTTTTTTTTTTTTTTTTTTTTTTTTTTTTTTTTTTTTTTTTTTTTTTTTTTTTTTTTTTTTTTTTTTTTTTTTTTTTTTTTTTTTTTTTTTTTTTTTTTTTTTTTTTTTTTTTTTTTTTTTTTTTTTTTTTTTTTTTTTTTTTTTTTTTTTTTTTTTTTTTTTTTTTTTTTTTTTTTTTTTTTTCTGGGTCCACATTGTGCAAAAGACTCTTCTGCAGACAAACCGAAAAGTATCAGTAAGGATGTTCTGTCATCACCAGAAAGGTGGCAATTCCAACAACCATAACCAAAACAAGATTTACTCCAGAGCGATAACCACTGCTTGTGGGAAGAATCTTTGGAAGTGCACACTCTTCACCATTAAAGAACACTTTATTCGGGAATCCATCGCCTTTTACTATATTGATATTTGGTGTGTGTTTCTTTGTGAATGATATGACGGACTGCTGTTTCCCAGGAACTCTAGGATTGCGCTGTGGGTTAGTTCCATTTGTTTCTCCCACCAAGTAATTCAAACCCGGCAAGCCTTGGAAAAAGAGGGTGTTGTTGATCTCTGGCAGCATCGTTCCATTGAAGGAATACACCTTCTCGTAACCACGCCAGGCTTTCTTCAATTGCACAGCTGTGAACCAATCCTTAAAAGGTGTCTCCTGCCAGTTAAAGAGCGTGACCCGAGCTGTCCACCCGCCCTTGTAGTCCGAATTTACGTGCCAATTGAGGCTTACTCCGCAATTATCTGGGCAGGGCAGACGCTTCGGAACAGGGATATGCTTGATTTTTGCCCAAGCTTTTGCTTTTGCGGTTCTGTTCTCAAATGGCACAAGGGAAGCCTCTGGAGGGAGGATCATGGGGTTTATGTCGGGGTTGCATCTATCGGTGTCGGGACAGCCACAAGCACAGGTCGGGCAAGGAATAATAGAATCATTGTAGTAAGCCGAGAACGAAACACAGCATCTTGATGACTTAGGCTTAGGACTTGTGATGTTACAAGTCACTTGCCAGCTAGCAACCGCTAATTTTGTAGCTGCAAGCCCGTTCGGGTCGGGAAATTCCGTCGGATCCACCCTGATTGGTGCACCACATTTATATTCAGGATTAAGGACTCCAGTGATCTTCCATCTCTGAGGTGGAGAAAGGGCAGTCCTATTCATATCCGGCTCGATCTTATACACTTGCAGTTGGAAAATAGACCTCGATTGGCTCTCATTCATGAGTTTTGGCAGAAGAGTGCCGTTCCTACAACAGAAGGGTATCTTCCCAACTTTTGTGTCATTTGCTTTCTCAGGGGGCAGGTCCTTAATGATCGGCTTTTTATCACAATTCATGACCTGCGAGAAGTCGAAATCCTTGTAGAATTGCCCTTGTTTACCGTAAATGCAAGCGGAAGAGTCGATTTTGTCGGTGTAAGCTCCTTTCATGCTGTAAATGAACTCTTCTCTCATCCATTCCCATGTCAAATTCCAGTTATCGAGGCGGCCTAATGGATGGTTGTTATCAATGGTTACTTGAGCCATGTAATTGCCCCAATTTGCTTGAGTAACATCATAAGTGAATGTTAGATCCCCGTTTTGGCGAGGCAAGAACTTGGTCTTGTTTATCTTCACCTTGAATTTCTTGTCCTTTACACAACATATATGCAATGTGCTGGTCCCTGCAATGGATTAAAAGAAGAAAAACTCTTAGGGCCCCTTTAGCTCCCAATCTTAGTTCCGTTTTTACATTACATAGCAAATACAGTTCCGATTCATAGACACAGAATGGATACAAAATGAATACAAACAAGATACGCATAAAAACCAATAAAACAAACAAATATATAATATTAATCATGAACCATAGTATGAATTACACAAACAAAAACAAATACTTGGGATTAAAAAGTTAGTTTGTTTAATAATAATAATAATAATAATAATCAATATTTCTTCATTTCCATGTCCAGTTATGGGCCCATCATTTATATATTGTCATGTATAAATCAGAAATAGAATGTAAAGGAAAGCATCTAGCGTGTAAACTATAAAAATATAAAATAAAATAAAGGTACGTGATATGGATAAATAGATGTGAATATATAACGAAGATAGAGAAATTTTGCCTTCTTTATTTCTTTTTTCCATATGCTTTTTTCTGGAAAAAAAAAAAAATTGAACTAATCCAACAACCATTGGTGGAGCCTCGAGGTTGGGCGGGTATCCTAGTGGCGATCCACAACTTCGAAATTTTTTTAACTTAACCTTTAGAAAATCTAATATATTCTTAAAGAAATTTTTAATTTTTATGATTTCACCCTAGTTAATCTCCAATCCTCAGCTGGAGGATGATCCTGGTTGTGGCACCATTTTAACACACAATATGGTATAATAGCAACGTAAGAAAACGAGAAGAAAACATTCAAGCATACCACGACGCTTAGGTGCTGGGCACTTAAACCCATCATTGACAAGCCTAATCGTCTTCGGCATCGGCACACGAGGCGGTTTCACCCCAAACTGCGTACCACTCAACTCAATCTTTGCGCCCATCTGAGTAAAATCCCCCGCTGTATCGATGGCAGTCTTCAAATCCGACTGCGGGTAACCGGCCAAATAAGTCCCATTGTTTCCAACCTTAGCTGGAAGATCATCCCCATCGACCAACACAGCGCCATTGGCTTGAACCAAGATCTCATCATGTTGAAAGCCAATGAATGCCTTCCAAGCTTTAAGCTCCTCGGTACCAGCATTCAAAACCTGAACAATAGACTTAAAAGCCCAAGACTGAGCAGTTGCATTTTTCACATGGGGGTATTCTTTCTCCCTCTCGATGAAGTTGTATGACAAGAATATCCCGTTACATTGTTCCTGCTCGGGCGGTGGGGCCGCCGGGGTGTCCGAATCCGCATAGTCGTCCTGGGCATAGCAAAAATTATAATTCCAGGACAAAAGGATTGGAAAACAGACAAGAAGTACCCAGAGAGGTATCTTCATGTCCGTTTTGAAGGAAATTTTCCCTTTCAGGATGAATGCAGAACGAGTAATGGTGATGGAAGACAAACGGTAGTCGAAACGGAGAGAGGGACTAAAAGGAAAGGGGGTGTTGGGGAAGAATATTGCCGCGCTGGGGAACGCGGCCAGACGAGGCTGGAAAATGGACTGACAAGAAAGGGGGTGTTGAATGTGGGGAGAAAGGTGGTAAAGGAAAGAGAGAGAGAGAGACGTTGTAAGACAGGGTCAGCGAGGTGGTCTTGTACCTCTAGTTTTAGCGAGAGTTTCGGGAACAAGAAGAGTCGTCTGTTTTTCTTTTTATGGCGGGAGGAGCAAACCGTTAAGTCAGTTTTCTTTCTTGTCCGGCTGAACGACACATCGTATTGTGTCGTTTGTTGTAATATATAACTTTGTTATAACTACACTGTCAATAGAAATCTCCATATTTAACTATTTTACTTATTATGTGCAACGTGTTATATTATTCCATTATTTTTGCCAATATACCAGTTTGGTTGAAACAAACACTTTTTCCCCTCAGTTGGGTTTCTTTCATTATTATTGTTTTTTTCGGTTAATAGTAGAATTTTGATTTATTTCATTATTGCCTTACATGATTTATGACTTTTTGTCAAATCGAACCAAACAAAACTACGGACCAAATCAAACAGGACCAAACTACAAAATATGTTCTTTTATATTTAGGTTTAATATGCACTTTAGTTCGAAAAAGATCTAAATGATCTGTGGTTCCATTTGAGTGTTCCATACTTTGTTAATATTTCAATGTAACCCTATAGTTTCTCATCCCACTCTCAATCTTAATACTCCACTCCTTCTTTTTTACTGTTATCTCTCATTTGTAATGGACTTGCACACATTTAATATCACTTAAGATGTAATATCATTATGATATAATATTATTTGACTTTAACTTTTACGGAATGTTCCTTGATTTGCACATCAATATTGAGTTTGAAACTCTCATGACTATTAGTTAAATAAAATGCTTTTGAAAGGTGATTCAAAGCAAACTAAACTTTAATGAACCGCATTTATAGCGTTGTGGTTTAGAACTTTGAACCGTTAAAAGCAGTTTAGCCTATTAAGTGTCTTAACTAAACCATTGCAAATAGTGAAATCAAATCAAACTAAATCATAACTATTTCTATTAGACATGACAATCCCAAAAAAAGAGATGTCCTCATTCAAATCATCTTTTATAAAAGCTCACTAGGATCTTGTGTAGGTTATTTCAAAATCAAACTACATTAAAAGAGATTTTTGAAAGTTACCATGATCAATAGCCAATGTGATTTTATCAAGACAACTTTGATTTTGAATAGTAAAATTTTTACCCTCTTTATTAGTATTATTGTTGTTCTTGTCACTATTCTTGTTGTTGTTGTTAATACCATTTTGTATTGATCACCTGTTAACTTAGAATCTTTGAGGTATCAACAAAATGGGCCAATCATAATCAAGGTCATCCCCTGATTGAAATTTTCTTAAATTAACACTACACAACTATTAGAAAATTCCATACTCTTGTATTGGATTGCACATAAAATGCTAAACTAAATGTAGTCAAGTTGCTTAGGTCTTTGTTTTGCATAATATATATAAATACATCTACTAAGTTTGTTAGTTGGATAGGTTATATGATTTAAGATGCAATGCTAATAATTAAGGAATATTGCTTCCCATCTGAGGAACCCCTTTTTATTTTTCTTTTTTAGCTTTTATTTCACATATATGTATATATATAGTATAGAGGGCTAAAATTTATTGGGTTTGACTCTCTAGGTTAGGTGATAGAGCCTACAGAGTTTGGTTCATTTTAGGATGATTCAAGGAAATTTGGCTTAATGAGCTTAGAACAGGGATTGTTGAATCGGTTTGTTTGCCTTCAACCTTTTTCAAGTAAGCTCATTACTTATAAGAAAGGCTACTGGTCTTGGACCCATTAGCTTGCTTATTTTGGATAATCATAAATTGAGCAAACTTTACTTTATCTATGAATTACCAAGTTGATCTAACGAATGCTTTCTTGCCTAATAACCAATAAATACCCAAGCTTTCCTCCTTATTTGGAACTCTTAAAAAGAATAGAAAAACAATATTACTTTGTAAAACCTCTATTCTCTAAGATCTAATAAGAGATTTAGGCAAATAATTAATATTTTTTGCTCAAGCAACAAGGTAAACACTTAAGATCCCTTAAGGCTACCTTGTTTGTCACTTATATTGTTGTCAAAATCGCGATTTTATCCATGTGATTCTATCAGTTTACAATTTTAGGTAACCTTTCTAAGTTAACTTGGGTGTAGAATCTTTTTTTTTTTATATATAAAAACTTATCTTTTTAACTGAATTTACATATAAACTCTATAGAAATATACATTTTTTACTGAGTTTACCGATTCTATATATTTGAGTTAAATGAACTAAAAAATTAAAGAAAAAAAAAATACAACTAACCTTTTATAAACCACTAACTATTAAGACATTACAACATCTGCCATATCTTATCCTATTCCAATTTTTTATCTATTTTTTTCTTTCCCAATCTCTTATTTTATGTACATAGCTTTTTTATCCAAGTTTTAGCTCTTATAACAAAGTTTACAAAGAAAAATATATAATTTATTTTAAACAATCAATAACTTAAAATAAGTTGAAATATTTGGTTTTCTTTAATTTATAGCTTTTTTTTTAAAAAAAAAGGAAAAAGTTTGGTTTCAACTCTATTTTTCCTTCTTCTATATATGCTAGATCATATATTAAGAATTTGTATGGAAAAAGAAAAACATAATTTCTTCATTTTCTTTTTTATTTTCATTATGTATTTCAAGTTTTGAATAACTACTATAAATATATTCATAATTTTTTAAAACTATTTTACATAAGTTATAAAAACTTACATTTCTACATTTCGATTTTACGTTTTGATTTTATAGACCATGTAACGATTTTAGGTAAAATTACGAATTTAACAACCATGGTCACTTGTACATTTAACGTGTTACTCATGCAGCACACACGTGACTACTCCAGTTAAAACCCTTCATCTACATTTCTGGCAACTCTACTAGGGAAGCGTGATTGAAGAGACATGGTAACTCCTAAGAAGAAAACAACTGGCACGTTTGATACCACATCTCAAGAGCTCGACACTAATATTAAGCTTACCTAGTAGAATCCACTCTTACTACTTGAGAACACTAGCTAGAATCACTTAGTACTTGAGGCTCCTCTAGATCTTACACAGACAATGTGGGGAACGTAGGAAGCTATAGGGGCTTTAAACCAGCTTATGGCTATGTTACAATCCATCCTCACTAGATTGATTGTTATTGCTGTCGCGCGACAAGGTATGGCTTTGTCAAATCTTATAGTTGTTGCACAATTAGGCACCACTACCTTGGCTCAACCAATTAATCCTCCAATTGTTGAGGAAGATCTCCATTAAAGAGGAGGTGATGAAACACTCTCACCAGAACCTACACAACAATCAACCCCTATAATAAAGAATATAAGAGTCCAGTTAGGTGACTCTTTATCCTCATGCGTACTTACTCTTTCATCCAATCTTATCATCTCAATCTTGAGTAGATCTACTTCCCATCCCAATGTTGCCCCTACTTTACTACTTGTGTCCACAACATCTACTCCAAGGACTTCCTTTATAATAAGGGAAGACTTAAACATTTATATGAAAAAAATATAAGTTAGGTCGTTTATGGAAGTATCAGAGTTGAAATTGCCATATTATCAATGCATCATAGTGAAGCCATATCCTAAGGACTACGTAAGTCTTAAATTCATGCTATTCAATGGCAAGAAAGGAAGTGCCAAGGAACGCATGCTGAAATTTATTGAAACTTTGGAGCCTTATAGGCTCAATGATGATCTGAAGCTTAAAGAGCTCTCCAAGTTATTGACGAAGAAAGCATATAACTGGTATGTTAACATCCCCTTAGGGTCAGTTGATTCTTAGGGGACTATGTGCAAGCTCTTCTTTGAGAAAATTTTCTCTATTCAAGAGCAAGCTACAATTATAGACATGGGATGAACATGATAAAAACCTAAAGGAAGATTTGATGGATTATATATAGTGCTTTAGAGAACGTACCTTAGATGTTCAAGATATCTATGATGAAAGAGAGCTGGTGAAGATTTGCATCCAAGGGATATCTTTTGAGTATGTTGTACACCTAGAGAACCTTTCCATATATTCCTTCATTGCACTCGTTGAGAATGCATGAAGGACAAACAACTTTATTACAAGGTAACGGGAAGATGGTAGCAAGCTTAGCAAATGAGCAACATTCGTGTCTTTGACTAGGAGTGAAGACTTTAATGTTAGTAAGAGACCTAAGAAAGATGCAGAAGCTCCTTCATTTCCATGCCTAATGAGTAAGGTGTAAGCCCCATAACTAACTATTTGAGGTTTCAATTGGTTGAAAAACTTGATCGAACCTAAGTTATAAAGTAAAGCTAGAAATATTAGTAAAAATGATCCCGTAAGTTTGAATTTAAGAAAATAAGCAATAAAATAAAAGACTATAAAAATTCCAAATTTTAAATATATAACTCGTTATTTATCGAAAATGCGTAAAATACATTCCAATAATTAACGAATCGCTAGAGATAAATTATATGTATACTAAAAATAATAGATGACCTAAATAATATTTAGGAACATTTATTTGTACTATATATGAATTTACATGTAGGTATAAATACGCGTAATTACTTAAAATACGCGAAATGTGCTAAAATAATACTAAATACTTAAAGAAAATTCATAATTAATTAAGGAAAAATCAGGAATGATCCAGAATTGGGTCGTAGTAGCTAGAAAAAATAAGAAAAAAATCGGCCAATTAAATTAAGACAACACAAAAGCCAAAAATTGAAGGATAAGGCAATTGTCTTGTCTAATTTAATGCACAATAAATTCTCTAAAGCTCTATAAATAGGGAAAAAAATTAAGAAGCTCATTTGGACAGTTAGAAATCAAATAAAATTAGGGAGAGGTGAAAATTAAGAGAAAAATTCGAGTTAGAAAAAAAATAAGAAAAACTGTGCAATTAGGGCCTTTAAAGGGAACCTACATCAAACGAGCAGCTGGGAGTGGATAGCCACCACCACCACACAGTTGTGGCAGCACCTAGACCGGCCGACAAGGCGAAGGCTACCGACGGTGGCCGGAGCCACCCAGATCGGTGAGTTAGATTTCCAGCCCAATTCTTGTGTAATTTTGTAAAAATAGTAAATATTCTTAGAAAATTATGAATTTTGTTATTCTAGAATATTTTTGTATGTAGTTTTTAGGAAAAATATTATTTTGATAAAAATATGTCCCGTAATATATTGTCCTTAAGAAATCGTATAAAACCGAGCATGTTTCGGTTTAAAAATAAATGACCTTAGGAGTGTAGTTTTGAACCCAAAATTTTTGTGTAGACCACTTAGATGATATAGAATAGTGCTATGAAGCCTATTTTCAAAAATTAATTTTTGAAATTTTTAGATAATTTTTAGGCCTTAAAATAAGGCATAAAATGGGTAATTTAGGGTTAATAAAGTAATTAGATGGTTAATTATTGATTTAGTGAATAAGTACATGTTTTAGGATGTTGAAATCTGATGGAGTATGATAATTTTAGCATTTAGGGTGTTAGATGTAATTATTAGGTTAATTATGTAGTAAATGAGTAACAGGGAAAAATAGTAAAATTTAAGTTAATTTTGTAAATTAGGGTAATTAGGAGTAAAATCTGATTTAGGATGAATTTAGACATTTTAAAATGATAATTGATTTTTAGAGATGATAATTAGAGATAGAAATATTAGAAGTGTATTATATACATAATAGGTAATAATACATAATATGTAATTATTGGAAATATAATAAATAGAAAATATTAGGATGAAAATTGATATTATATAAACAATAGGGATATATAATAAAACCGATAGAAGACTTGAATTTTTGTAATTATATGAAAAATGTAAAAATTTCTCACATTAGGAGTGAATTCGGTACACTAATATGGATTTAAGTGTACCGGGTAAAATAAATACTGACTAGGGGTAATGATGGTATTTAGGAGAACGGGAAGTAATGTGATTAATTTCACATTATGGGTTGAAATGAATTTCTAGGGTTAGAATATAGAACACTACTTAGAAATCGAACTAGAACCTAATTTAGAAATCGATACAGAAACCGAACCCGAACCTAACCCCAAACCTAGAATAATTGTAAAAGACTTAAGACCTAGATAATTAGGCATATTAAACCTTAAACAAAACATAACAATAAGCGTTATAGGATAAAATGAACCTATAATAGTTATATGAAAAATTGAAACCACGTTTGTGTTATAGGGATGATCGGCGATGGCCTGAGCAAGCCGGACCTCGAGTGAGTGAGCGAGGAGTCGAGGTAAGTTAGGATTAATACGATGCTGTATTTTGGAGGCTTAAAATTATGCTTGGTTGTGCTTGTTAAATAGTTGGATGTATGCAAGTGCTTGATTTTGGGTAATGCTATGATTCTGTTTGTTGCTCTGGCATGTATTGTACGATTTGTATGAAATAATTGATCACCTTAAACTGGACTTAATTAAATATACGACCAGTAATCATAATCAAACATGCATGGCAACCCGTTAGGGGAACTTAGGACTCTCTAGCCAAATACTGACCCCTTCGAACGGGATAGCGTAAGATTGCATAATGGTCCCTTCTTCATCGTTAGCTGAACTAAGTGACAGGAGAGGAGGTTGCGGTGAAGGTGAAGTCAGTGGTTCGAAGGTAGTCGCGGGAGGAGCGAGGTCTCCATTGCACAAGCCTGGGTTTGGTCGTAAGCTGTTGCATTAATGGCAACTCCTTAACTCAGATTAGAGCGGGCGCAATTTCTCTAATCTCACGACGGGCTGGACAACGTCTTGCGATGGCATTTGCTTGCACATGGATTGCACCTAATAAGTTGATTGAAAACCTTGTTGTGTTTATGGTATAATTTTAAGTCCTTCATTCTAACTTACTGAGCTGTGGTTGCTCAATCCCTATAGACGTCATGCAGGTGCTAGCTAAGAAGTGGTAAACAACTACTCTGAAGTTAGCAACTGCTAGATCTTGGGGAGTGAGGAAAAACATTGAAGAATAAACACATATTTTTAAGGTCTATGTTTTTATTTTAGAATTATTTTTCATTTATGAATAATGTAATAACTAGAAAATATATTACGAAGAAATATTGTAAACTTTAATTGAAATAACCGAATTATAGTATATATATATATTTCCTCACTTTCTTAGGTAAATGATTTATTTAAATTACAAACTGTTTACTTCAAAGAGGGTTAGTTGTGGACGCCTTGTGTAGATTAGGTCTAGGATAGCGATTGTAAGGCCAACTTCTATCTTAAGATAGTTTACGCAGCGAGGCTGTTACGACTCTGCCGCTTTGGGGCGTGACACAAGGTACATGCCATCCTTAACCATTGGCTGCAGGATGATGCTATTAAGTTGCCAAAAGTTGAGTGCCAACCTATGGAGAACGAAAGAAGAAATCCTAAATATTATTGGTTTCATAGAATTGCAAATCATCCTACTAGGGATTACTGAAGCGTAAGAAAGATATTTCATAAAAGAATTCAAAATGAGGAGCTTGTTATCAAAGATAATGACATTTACAACAACCCGCTCCTAAGCTATGATACCCATGTAGTATTACATAAGTGCTTCAAAAGTGATTAGTGATTTGTTAGGTATGAAAAAAGAGGGGTTCAAGCTATGACATTGCTTTTGTAAATAAAGAATGAATTTCACTACTTAATAATAAAACTTTTATTATCTTACTCATCTTTATGTTTTATATCTTACTCTTTTGAAGCCTAGGCAATACCCTGACATATTGGTTTCTATGCCTTAAGCCTAGGTAATGCCTTGGCATCTTGGCTCCTACATCGCAAGCCCAGGTTATGCCTTGGCATCTTGGCGCTTACGCTATAAGCCTAAGCAACACCTTAGCATCTTGACTCTTATGCCTCAAGCCTAGTGATGTACCTAAGAGCTCAGTAATTACTAGGGATTACCATCAAGAATAGTAATAAAGTGGGTCCTTTGAGATATTGAAGGAAAAGGATGAATCATCAAACACAGTAGCTTTTATAAGCTGTTCGGAGGATATGATACACTAACGAACACAACATGACTTAGTACTTCACTTGATATGATACATAAGCTAATACTAAGGTTTATTCGCCATTAATCTCGAGTTATTAGGCAAGATTTGATAAGAGCATAGGGAAAATGTACTCAAAGAGGGATATCTTACAAGAACAAGAATATTCATTAAGTGTAAGGTATATAATGATTTTGACTATAAGGAAAAGGGACTATTTATAGTAAGTTCCTAGGACAACAAGGAAACCTAAGCAATTACAATAAAGGGTAATACAAAAATACTATTATAGTACATTACCAAAAGGGTAAAAGGGACAAATAGGATAAAGGAATATTATACAATGTTAGAAAAAGGAATGATAGGTAGCACGCTATGATTAGGTCTACGGTCTGGAGCCTTAAGATGCTATGATTGAGTTGTACTGATGTTGGGGATATTACTGATGAATGGTATTTGGAATTATCGAGATGAACAAAGGATACCGTTGTTCAGTAGGCCAAGTAAGTGGAGCTCGGCATGTAAGGGACTAGGCCTCGACACTCAGCATGTTTGTGGATAGAAAGAATAAGGTTCGACGCATGGTCGCATTGGCCTCATTATTCAATAGATTGGCATCAACAATTAGCAAGTTGTTAACTAAGTAAGGGTTAGGGTAGAGCAGGGTGTGTCCAAGCTGGGATTTTAGAGAGTTTGCCTACTGTTCTTTCGCATACTAGTGCTTGTCCTCAATAGGCTGACGAGAGATGATGCTTCTAGTGAGAGGCTGTAAGCCTTAGAGATAGGTGTGAGTGAGGGGTCTAAAAGTCAGTAATCCATTAGTTCCTTAGGGTTATTGAAGATTTATGCTCAAATCTTAATCTTCTTCTTCTTTAAGGAGATAGGGCGTTAGGTTGACGACGTTGAAAGTAGAAGATACTTCGTATCCTTCGAGTAGCTCTTGCTTATAAGCATTATCATTAACATGCCAAAGGATCTTAAAAGGTCTATTTGACTTGGGAGATAACTTGTTTATCCTCTTCCCTAAAAATTGCTCTATGCTGAGATAGATCTAAACAAGGTCTCCTGGGTTATAAATGACTCGCTTCCTTCTTTGGTTTCCCTGTTCTCTCCATTGAGCCATAGTCTTGGCTAGTTGCTCGATAACCTTCTGATGCATTTTTTGAAACTCCTTAGCACATTATAGGCTTGATTGACTTTTTGCTTGGGTGGTTAGGCTAATAACCATATCCAAAGGTAAGTTTGGGTTAAGTCCATAGATGATCTCAAAAAGTGACCTTCCTATCTAGTTATAAGTGGAGCAGTTGTAAGTAAACTCAATGATGGGTAGGCATAGATCCTAATCATGTAGATTCTTTCCAACAGTAGCTCAAAGGAGGTTGCCTGCTACTTTATTCACAACTTCTATCTAGTCATTTGTCTGTAGGTGGCAAGAAGTACAGAACATAAGCTTAATGCCGAATTTCTTTCATAGGGTTCTTTAGAAGAAGCTCATGAACTTCAAATCATGGTCAGACACAATACTCCTTGGTAGTCCACACAATCGTACGATCTCCTACAAGATGAAGTTAGCAACAAATAAAGTGTCATTGATTTTGTGGTAAGGGATGCTCATCTTGCTAAACTAATCGACCACCACCATAATAGAATCATGTCTACGCAGTGTTTGGGGTAGGTTAACCATGAAATCCATGCTTAGATCAATCTATGGTTGTTTAGGTATAGGTAGAGGTGTATGCTCTCCATATGGCTCTTTCCTTCCCTTAGCTAGTTTGCACACCTCACAGTGTTCAAGTACTTTACATACATCCTTTATCATCACTAGCCAATAGAAATGTTCTTTCAACAACTTAGCCATTCTCTTCTCACTAAAGTGGTCGACTAAGCCTCCAGCGTAGGCTTCTCAAATGAGTAATTCCCTAGTAGAACCACTCGGTACACAAATTTGCTTACCCTTCATAAAAAACCACTCCTCCTATGTTGCAATTAGCCACTAAGGGTCCAAAATACATATCATGCTCATACTGATCAAGCAAGGTGCCAAATCTAAGTATCTTTGCTTGCAATGTTGTAATAAGAACATGATAATGAGAAAGTGCGTTAGCTACAGTGTTGGTATTTCCCTTCTTGTATTTGATGGCATAACAAAAAGTTTCCAAGTATTCAACCTACTTATCATGGCATTGGGAAAGTTTTTGTTGTCATCTAAGATGTTTGAGAGATTCATGGTCCGTATAGACGATGAACTCCTTCGGCAGTAAGTAGTGTTGCTAGTTTTGAAGTGCTCAGACAGGGGCATAAAACTCCTTATTGTACACAAAGTATTTCAGTGTGGCAGCTCTAAGTTTCTCACTAAAGTATGCAACTAGTTGGCATTCCTACATAAGAGTAGCTCTAATACCGACTCCAAATTGATCACATTCTAATTTAAAAACTTTCTCAAAGTTAAGCAAGATGAGTATTGGGGCTAAAGTCAATCTGGACTTAATCTCATCAAAGCGTCTCTTATCTTTCTAAAACCATTTGAATTTGCAGTTTTTCTTAGTCAGCTTAATCAATGGGGTAGCAATGGAATTAAAGTTCTAAGTGAATCTTCAATAGAATGAAGTTAAACCATGGAAACTTCTCACTTCCACAACACTAGTCAGCATTGGCCATTCGAGAATAGCTTGGACCTTTTCGTCATTAACTTTAGTACCTCCTCCAGAAACAACATAACCAAGGAGTACTACCTCACTCTAACAGAATACACATTTCGTAAAATTGTTGAATAATGTCTCGGTATAGAGCATATTAAACACAGACCTCAAGTGTACGACATGGGAAATGAGGTCGGCATTATAAACCAAAATATCATTGAAGTACATAACAACGCATTTACCAATCTAATAGGAATCAACTTGCGACTATCTCCAAGCCAAGGTCGATTAGTTTTTGTCGAGGCCAAGCTACTAATAGAAGACTGAAGAGAAGAAAAGGAGACACTTGGCATCAAGTCTATTGTCCGTTGAGAAGCTGAAAGAGCATACGACCAAGGACTTGTGACCTAAGAACCACTTGGCACAGCAAGGCACGGCACTGAGAGATTAGTGTTGACTAATTCTAGTACTCGGCAATTATGAGATAACCTTTCTAGTGTTTCGGCCAAGCACTACGAGACTTAAGAGACGCCTCTTCAGACCCAAACATCCAGCTATTACCCTTGTCCAGTTTAGATCCTGCTTCTTCTAGGACAAGCCGAGTGACTGCATGCTGACTTATTTTATTAAACGCACAGTTTTGTATTGTTGTACATGTTTTTCTTTATTTTATTTATGGGACCAATTATTTAGGGTTTAAGGCCTTATATATTATTTACAATTTTACTAGTAGGGTTTAGGACTTGCTATAAATAGCAACATTTGTAAGTAACAAAGGGACAGTTAAGAATACTCAGACAATATGTTTACACTTGAACATTCCTTTTTCGAGTAAGAATACACTTGAGCTCTTAGAGCTCCCATTTGCTAAATTACTGAGTGCTGAATAACCCTTTTATCTTCTTACATTCTTATCGATCTTGACCATAAGATTGTGTTAAACCCCTCATTTGAATCTGTTAGTGAGTTGCATCTAACCTTCATTTGAATCCTGAGTGACATTTAGTATTTATGAGTCATATCGAATCCTATTTTGAACTAAAACCCCTTATTGTGTTTGTATCTTGATACATGATATCCATACACATTTATTGTCAAAACCCCTATTTTACTCTCTGTTCTTCATACTCCTCTTGAACCTCGAATACCTATTCTTCCTTCCGAGATCCGTTGCCCGCCATCTGCGTCATCTTGGTATCAGAGCTTTGGGGAGACACGTGAATTAGTGTTCTTCAAAGTTGATTCGCGGTTTGCACATCTGTTAGTTGTCATTTTGTAGTGTAGTGTGTTGTTCATATTTTAGTAGTCGTAGTATTATGCTGCAATTGAGTCCAGTAACATTAATTTCAGTAGTTGATTCTAGTTGTTGTATAAGTGTTTGTCAGTAGTAGTAGCTGTAGAAGCTGAGTAGTGGTTATTTCTGGGTTATTGTAGCTATGTTTTTGTTGTAAATCGTGCTTGTTCAATTTTTTGGAAATTACTATACAGACAAAAATGTCGAAAGATAGTGTTAACAATAGTAGTGGTAGTCCTTACGAAAGCTTGAGGAGACGTATTGATAACTTGGAGTATCAGATTCAGAATCTTACTGACTTTATCCAAGAACTCACTGGTTTAGTCAGAGGCCATAGATGTGATGGTTAAGAAGAAAGAAGGGAACTAACACCCATCGGCAGAAGTGCTTCCAATGAACTTGACAACGATGAGCAACAACCAGGAAGAGCTGTCAAGTTGAGAATGATAGAAAACCAACCTGTACCGAGAAGAAGAAATGAAAGGAGTGTTGACTCTGAAGTAAATCAAGAGAGCCGAGGTTGAGAAGAGAGCCAAGGCTAAGAAGAGATGTAACCAATCGGAGCTCTAATAAAAGTAGCAGATCCGAAGTGGACTGACCAGCTTGGAATGCAAGTGATGAAACCCGAGCACCTAGCCAAGGACTTGATAATATCAAGCTTAAACTGTCGACCTTCAGTAGAAGTAGCCAACCTAAAGAATTCCTTGATTAGGTTCCCCGAGTCAAGAAGTTGTTTGAGTGCTACAAGTGTGATGATCGAACAAAGGTTAAGCTGGCTTCATTATCCTTTGTTAAATATGCAAATCTTTGGTGAGATAAATTGGTTACCAAGTGAGATGCTGAAGGAGAAGAGCTAATCAAGACTTAGAGACTTATGAAGTACCTGATAAACCAACGCTTTGTGTTGACTTACTTTAAGCGAGAGATGCTCCATGCCTTCCAACACCTAAGGTAAGGTTGAAACACTGTTGAAGAGTATTTGCAGGAGTTTGAGACCTTGATGATGAGATGCGAGATTGCCAAACCACAAGACCACACCATTGCTAGGTTCTTGAGTGGACTTTGAGACAACATTGCTGACATAGTTGAACTCCAATTGTTCAATTTTTTGGATGAGTTGATCAATTTAGCATTAAGGGTAGAGAGATAGAGGAGCAAAAGGCATTAGAGGCTGACTATTTGACCTCAACAAGACAGCCTTAAGCCTGAGAGGTATGCTAAGAGAAAAGGGCTAGAGAAGAAAATGGAGAAAGGAGAGCCAAGTTGACTAGTTCATGTTAAGAAAAAGATTGTTGAGAAAGCAAAGGCACCCAGCAACAAGGCCCGAGATATGAAGTGCTTCAAATGCTTAGGCTACGGACATATTATGTCCCAATGCTCGAATAAGAGGGTCATGGTCTTAAAAGGCGAAGGACCAAATGCTCAAGTAGAGAGTTAGAGTGATAAGAGTTCAGAAGATGAGTTGATAAAGGATGTTTATGCCGAAAATCTGGATGAACTCTTAACTATGGTGACATGGGTTAACCTGAAAGCATATCCCAAACAGAGGGAAAATTTATTTCATATTCAATGTTTGGTGAATAGGAAGACCTATTCCCTAGTTATAGATGGAGGAAGTTGTACCAACGTCATCTTTGTCGAGTTAATGGAGAAGATGAAATTGCTGACCTACCCGTACCTCCAACCTTATGGATTGAAGTGGTTTAATGACAAGGGTGTGGTCCATGTACATAAAAGAGCTCAGATAGCATTCAAGGCAGGCCAGTATGAGGATGAGATTGAATTCAATGTGGTTCTTATGAATGCCACAAATTTACTCCTTGGCTAACCATGGGAGTATGATAGGAAAGTGATCCATGATGGCTTCCTCAACACTTACACCGATCAAAAGAATGGGAAGAGCTATTGCTTAACCCCTATAAGCATTGAGGAAATCCAAAGACACTTGTTACCTATGGTGAAGGGAAAAGGGAAGAGAAGCTTACTTCGCATTTTGGCCCATGCTCAATGTTTAACGTCAAGGACGACTTCCTTTCGAACTTGCGATAATGATAGGAATTAGTTAGCAATTATCTCCAAACCATGGCCAATAAGCTTTTGCCGATGCTAAGACACTAATAGAAGATCGAGGGGAAGAAAAGGAGACATTCGACATGAAGTCTATTGTCTGCTAAGTAGTCGAGAGAGCACATGGTCGAGGATTCGTGACCAAAGAACCACTCTGTATGGCACTGAGAGATTAGTGCCGACTAATTCTAGTACTCGGCAATTATGGGTCGGCCTTTCTGGTGTCTCAGCCAAACACTGCGAGACTTTAGAGACTCTTCCTTAGACCCGAACATCCAACTGCTACCTTTATCCAATTTGGATCTTGCTTCTTCTAGGATAAGCTGAGTGACTGCATGTTGACTTCTTCAATTAAACACACAGTTTTGTATTGTTGTATATGTTTTTTTTCTTTTCTTTTTTATTTATGGGCTCAATTCTTTAGGGTTTAAGGCCTTGTACATTATTTACAGTTTCACCATTAGGGTTTAAGACTGACTATAAATAGCAACATTTGTAAGTAGTAGGGGGATGGTTAAGAGTATTTAGACAGTGTGTTTACACTTGAACATTCCTTTTTCAAGTAAGGATACACTTAAGCTCTTAGAGCTCCCATTTTCTGGATTACTAAGTGTTGAATAACTCTTTAATCTTCTTGTGTTCTTATCGATCTTGACCCAAAAATTGTGGTAAACCCCTCATTTGAATCTCGGGTGACATTTAGTGTTCGTGAGTTGTATCAAACCCTATTTCGAACTTAAACCCCTAATTGTGTTTGTGTCTTGGTGTATGATATCCATACACATTTACCGTCAAAACCCCTATTTTACTCCCTATTCTTCATTGTCGAGCTTGATTTTTTTATTTTCTATTTAAAATTAATTTCCTCATTTCCTGATTAATACTAAACCCTAACCCATTTAATATTAATCTTCGACTAAAGAAATTGAGAAATTCTAATTTTTTATTGAAAATAATTTTTTGGAGTCGCCTCTCGACCGAAGTCGGGAAAAGAAGAGAAACCGTAACCAATTGGGTGGATTGGTTACGATTTAGCTACCGATTTTTTATTTCAATTTTAACAAAGAACTAGAGGGTTCCGAATTCGAGGGCTAACCTATTAAACCCTAACGGGTACCACTATTTATTTGTTGAAATTAAGATTATTTTTCTAATTATAATATTTAAAAATAATAAATAAAAATCAAAAGAAAAAAAGAACCTAAGTCTCTATATATTTTATCGTCGCCCCGAAGGTGCCTACGTACCCGCTAGCCGGGATTAGACGATCGTAGTTCTTTCCGAAAACTTTAATGTGTTAGTTCTTTTTATAAAAGAAATAATTAGTTAAATTTGCGTTTTTATTAATCATTTTATTTTTATTAAGAAAAATCCCTGGAAACCTAATTTTTATTCCTAATTATAAAAAAAAAAAAACCTAAAAACCTAATTTTTGAAAAGTCCTAAATTAAAATTTTTATTTAAAAACAACTAAGTGATAATTTTTTTTTATTTTCAAGAAAATCCCTAAAGATTTTATGAAATATACAATGTTTTACATGATGAAACTTTTATATAGAAAAGATGCTTAAAACATAAAAAAGAAAGAAAGAAAAAAAATTTTCTAATCATAGAAAAGATACCTAAATCATAGAAACTAAATCATAGAAACTAAATCATAGAAAAGATGTCTAAACTATGAAAAAAAATTTTATTATAGAAAAGATGTCTGAATTATAGAAAAGATGTCTAAATCATAAAAAAGAAACCTAAATTATGAAAAAAACATCTAAACTATGGAAAAGATATCTAAACTAAACTATGGAAATGGAAAAGACATTTAAACTATGGAAAAGACGTCTAACCATAGAAAAGAAGTCAATTAAAGATTTTTTTTTTATTTTATCAATATCAAAATGATTTTTTTATTTAGAAAAACCTAACATGCCTAATGCAATTTTTCTAAATTAATACAAATGCAAAGAACAAGATTTTGTAAAATATGAGATATCATTTTGAAAACATGAAATCTAAAAAAAATAATAAAAAATAAATAAACTAAAACTTAACTTAACATATGTTTACACATTAATGTTATAACTAATTACTAGCAATTAAAGACGTGATAAAAATAAAATAAAAAATTAGTACAAGTCTTAAAAATAACTATGCATATACTAAGTGAGATAAAAATAAATAAATAAAACAACCTATAAACAATAATTAAAAACCACTATTACATACCGAAAGTCAAAGCACGCAAAGTTGATGAAAGGGAACAAATTGGATCCCCAGTCCTATCATGCGTACAACTGATGATGCCCAGCTACGACATGCGTATATTGTCGTCCGGAGCAGCGTTGGATCAATCGGATGTTTGTAGCAGTGATGGATTTACGGCTGTGGTGGCTTATGTGAAGCGCATGGCTGGACGTTAGAACTCGGTTTGGCTTGCTGCTGCAGACGTTGGTATGGCAGGTTAATCTAAAAGTTGTGACGATGCTGCTGGTTAAGCTTGCTGTTCGGCAATACGGTGAAGCTGTGTGCAGGAGCTAGGATGCGGTGGACGTGAGGTTGAAGGGTGTATGTAACAGGGAATGTGGTGACGTGTCGAAGGCAAGGAGGAGAATGAGAGTAAGGGGCTACCACGTTCAGTTGCTGTGGTTGTTGCAGCTGCTGTTGATGGTTGGGCTATTATGGAGTCGGAGAAAAGGGTCGAAGATTTGCAGTAGAATCTAGTACTAGATCACATCTGCTTGCTCTGTTGCTATGGTTATTGATAACATCGACGATGAATAGTAGATGGACAAACGATGAAAACTGTGCGTGCTTAGTGACTGATTTGATTATATTGTGCAGCATGTATTTCACCGTGTGCTGCTGTGTATGAGGGTCGCACGTCGTTGACAGTTTGTATTCGTGTACTGTTTAGCCAGAAGAATAATTCTGTTGTGTTGTTTGTGTGCAATAATGTCATCCTCGATTGGTTACTGCCAAACGGAGTTATATTGTTGTCTTTTTAAATCCAAACCATATCGTATCAATTGTATCTAATTAAACTAGATCCAAATTAATTCAAATCTGACTCGATAAAATCCAATTAGATTAAAATGTTTTTAATTAGATATGAATCCCGTTTATTTCTCTCGCTCTTGTAAAATATATAAAAAAAAAAAACAAAAGACATAGATGCCTAGCGAGACTCGAACGCCTGACCTCACATTAAATCTAATCCAAATTCCGATTCTTATCCGTTAAGCCGTTGGCCTGTGAATTGACATTCAGTTCGATTATAAATAAACTATTCGATTCCCTAAAATAAAATTTTTAACTAAACTAAAACTACAACTAACACTAAAACTAATTATTCCTAATATAAATTACTTTCTAAAAATCGACGAAATTTTTATGATTTTTTCCTTTTCTTCTTTTTCTGGTATTTTCATTATTTGTTAATTTTTATTATATTTACTAATTTTTTGTTTTTTTTTTTTTAATTAGGACCCTTTTTGTAAAAATAAAAAAAAATTAAGACTATGGAAAGGCAAAAATTAGGTGTCTACATTCATACTCCTCTTTAACCTTGAATACCCATTCTTCCTTCTGAGATCATTACTCGCCATTTGCATCACAATCAACGATCTCAAGACATGATTCATGAGTCGCATAAAAGTGCTCGATGTGTTTGTCAGACCAAACGGCATCACTATCCATTCAAACAGACCATCCTTTGTTTTGAAAGAAGTGTTCTATTCATCTTTAGGTCTCATCCATATTTGGTGGTAACCACTCTTTAAATCAATTTTCAAAAAGACTCGAGCACCATGTAACTCATCGAGCATATCATCCAATCGTAGGATCAGATATCGATACTTAACAGTGATTTTGTTGATTGCTCGACTATCAATGCATATTCTCAATGAGCTATCCTTCTTTGGCACCATAACAATAGGCATGATACAAGGGCTTGTGCTCTCTTGAATATATCCATGATTAATCAACTTATCAACTTATTTCTTCAACACAATAGCTTACTTAAGGTTGAGCCTATAGGCAGGTCGGTTATGTAGAGTAGCTCCAGGCTAAAGGTCAATACAATGCTCTATACTTCTAATAGGTGGTAATCCTCTCGGCATCTCGGTAGAAAACAAGTTAGCATGATGATGTATCTCCAGGGTCATATACACGGAGAGGCACCACAATGAACGAACCCAAAAAGGTAAATAGAAAAGAAACTAATGAAGCCCGGGTAGCTATCAAATGGATATAACTCACCACTCGATCCTACTTAGCCTATAATCCGCTGGATATGACATATTGGTTTGAATTGAAGGGGTACTCGCCATTACTCCTTGCTAAACTACTCCTTGCTAAAGGGAATAGATAAGAGTAGAATGATAATGAGAACACTAAGGTACCTCAAAGTGAGTAATTTTGTATTGAAAGTTGAATTGATTCTTGTATACAAGAAAGTAGGGGTTTATATACCTGTTCACTAAGGTTGCTTTACATATATGAAAAGACAAAAGGATATTTTACACTAGGTTACATAAGACATACTAAAAGGGGTAAAAGTGACAAAGACTATTAAGTACGGAAAAGAAAAAATCATTCTAGAACATTGTGTCAAAAGACACATGTCGCCTGGTGGTTAGACAATAAGGATATGATACAACGTAGGCAGAAGCAAAAATGCATTACAGTTAGGGGCTGACTTGATTTGTATTAGGTCAGGAGCTATACAATCTGGTTAGGAAGTTAGCTGAATTGGAATCAAGCACCACTAGTCAGTTGGAGAGCTTAGCTCGGCTAGCCTTTCTTGGGTTACCTTCTGGGTCAGGACTTCATAGCTGGGTAGGAGCATGTTAGACATACGTGAGGATCTAACAGATAGGTCGGTTGGAGGTCAGGTCAGGATAGGAGTCCCTGTCTCAGTTATGGCTTAGAGTTAGTATTTTTTGTGTGAGCCCTTGAAGTCCTCTAGCTTGACTTCTTATGATTGGGCCAGGGGGGTGATTCCTATCATCTACTTGGGGGTCAAAAAAATTTGTCCTCAAATCTAAAGTGGTTTTTGCTCGTTCTTCTATGGCGTTTGCAAGGTCTTCTATTGGTTGATGGGGAATCAAATCAAACACATTGAAGGTAGAGGAGACACCATAGTCATTGGGTAACTCGATTTGGTAGGCGTTACGGTTGATCTTCTTTAAGACCTTGAATGGACCGTCAACTTGAGGTGATAGTTTGCTTTGTCTTAAGTGTAGGAATCGCTCTCGACTAAGGTGAATCCATACTAAGTCTCTTAGCTGGAAAGAAATAGTTCAGTGGCCTCAACTACCAATCTCTTGCTGTCTCTGATTGAATTTAGTGATCTTCTTTGTTACAGTCTGGTGCAGTTCATGTAATTCTTGAGCTCGATCAACTTTAAATTGACTCTCTTCAATAGCTGTTGGGGTACTGATCATGTCTAGGGGAATAGTTGGGTTAAGGCCATAGACGACCTTGAATGGGGTCTTCCCTGTAATGTTGTGGATAGTTTGGTTTCATGCGAACTTTACGACTAGTAGGCACAGATCCTAATCTCTCAAGTTCTTCCCTACAACAGCTTTGAGCAAATTGCCTAATGTCCCGTTCACTACTTCAGTCTAGCCATCAGTTTAAGGGTGGCTACTGGAGTTGAACACTAATTTAGTCCCAAGTTTCCTCTAAAGAGTCTTTTAGAAATAACTAAAAAATTTTGTGCTCCAATCTGAGGCAATAGTCTTCGATACTCTATGTAGTCAAACAATCTCCTACAAAAACAAATCAGCAATATATATAGCATCGTTAGTTCGATGATACGAAATGAAGTGTGCCATCTTGTTGAAACGGTTTACTACAATAAAAATAGAATCTTTCCCTTTGGATGTCTAGGGGAACCTTACGATAAAGTCCATGCTGGGGTCGGCCCATGGTAGGGTAGGCATTGGTAGAGGCATGTATTCTCCATGGGGTTCTCTCTTCCCCTTAGCACACTTATACACTTTACAACGACTAACTACCTTATGGACATCCTTGGCCAGTAAAAATTCTCCTTCAACAGATTAGCTGTCTTGACTTCCCTAAAGTGGTTTGAAAGTCCACCACTGTAAGCTTCTCGAACCAATAGTTCACGTGTGGAGTAGTTTGGAATACATAGCCTACAATCCTTGAATAGATAGCGATCCTTAAGATAATACCCTCTTACAACTAGTCCTTTGTGATACTGCTCAACAACGGAACTGAAGTGAGGGTCATTAGCATATTGCTCAATGATGAGGGAGAATCCCAATAGTTTTATTTGCAAAGTGGTCAGCAAAGATTGTCGTTGGATAGAGCGTCGGTGACCACATTTGTGCTTCTCTTCTTATGCCGAATGACATACAAGAATCTTTCTATGAACTCTAACTACTTAGCTTGTCTCTTTGAAAGCTTGTTTTGACTCTCAAGATGCTTCAATGATTCATAGTTAGTGTAAATAACAAACTCTCGTGGTGGCAAGTAGTGTCGCCAAATGGTAAGGGCTCAGAAAAGGGATTATAACTCCTTGTACACAGAATAGTTCAGGGCTAGACCACTCAGTTTCTCATTGTGGTAAGTGATGGGCCATCGTTCTTGCATTAAGATAGTACTAATTCCAACTCTCGATGAATCGAACTCTAGTTTGAAGGGCTTGTCAAAATTTGGTAGTGAAAGAACTGTTGTCGAGGTAAGCTTCTCCTTGAGCTCCCCGAAGCTTCGTTCTGCTCGATCATTCCATTCGATTGTTCCACCTGAACCCTTCATTCTTCTTTGTCAGCTCAGTTAATAGGACGGCTATTGTGCTAAAGTCTTTAATAAATCGCTTATAGAAAGAAGCTAAGCTATGGAATAGCTTGGATCTTCTTCTCATCTACTCGGATTCCTTCCCCTGACACTATAAACCCTAGGAATATCACCTCTTCCTAGCAGAAAATGCATTTCTTTACATTCCCATGCAACTTCTCAACTCATAGAATGCCATATACTTCATGAAGATATTGAACATGGTTGTTCAGGTTGGTACTATACACCAATATGTCATCAAAGTACATGACCACACATCTTCCAAGAAGAGAGTACATTACATGGTTCATTAGCCTCATGAATGTGCTTGGCGCATTAGTAAGTCTGAATGGTATAACCAACCATTCGTAGAGTCCATGTCTAGTCTTAAAGGCAGTCTCCCATTCATCGCCCTATCTCATGCGAATTTGGTGATAGCCACTTTGCATATCAATCTTTGAAAATATCTTTGCACCATGAAGCTCATCCAACATGTCATTGAGCCTCGCTATTAGGTATCTGTACTTAATAGTAATTTGGTTGATCCCTCAACTGTACATGTACATGCACCATGAACCATTTTTCTTTAGAATGAGCAGAGCTGGTATAGTATAAGGGCTCATGCTCTCCTTCACACATCTTTGCCCAATGAGTTTGTCCACCTATCTTTTTAGCTTAGTAGCTTATTCAGGGTTCATCCTATATGTAGATCGATTAGGTAGGGCGGTGCCTGGCTACAGATTAATATAATGCTTAATGCCTTAAACTGGTGACAGTCCTTTAGGAAGTTCTTCCGGAAATAGGTCAGAAAACTCATTTAGCAAGTGTCGGATTTCTTTGAGGACTTCCTACAATTCCCTCATCTCCATCAATTGTCTAACCAATAAGAACATCGGTTTACCAACCTTCTCAACAGATCAGAGCTTCCTACAGCTCATCACTAAGGCCTTTTTCTTACTAGCTCGAGTGAGATAATTATTGGTTTTATTTACTTAGGACGGGATTAGGGGTTGCAACACTATCCTTCTTCCATCCTTAACAAAGGTATAGGTGTTCTTATACTTGTCATGCATAACATGTCGGTCAAACAACTAAGGTTGTCCAAGCAGCAGGTGTGAAGCTCCTATGGGAATGACATCGCACACCACTCCGTCCCTATATACATTTCCAACACTAAATGATACGGCCACTTGTTCAGTCATGTGCAAAGTATCATTATCATGAAGCTAATGCAACTTGTAAGGTTAAGGATGCCTTGAGGTCGGCAGACCTAACCTCTATACAAGGGATTATGAAACATTTGTGCAACTTCCTCCATCTACTATGATCATGCACAATTGGCCTCTGATGGTATACTTGGTATGGAATAAATTTTCCCTCTGGTCTTCTTCAAAGTTTGGTAAGGAACTCAAGACTCGTCTCAAAACTAGGGTCATTACTTCTCCCTAGTCAGCATAGACATAGGTCTCCTCTTCCTCTTTCACTTTGGGTTCTCCAATATTCTTTTCTTCTCTTCCTCGGGGTTGCTCTTGTCGGTACTACCCACTATGCCTCCTCAAAGTACTATGATACATCGGTTTGAACATTCAGTAGCTATGTGTCCAAAGCCTAAGTATTTAAAACACTTTACCTTACTGATCTTTCGTCTAGATGGCTGGCCTTTCTCATAGGTTCTCGAGGTCAGCCTAACCTTGGGTCAGCTTGACTGTTATGCTCAGCCATATTGGTCTGCTTGGTGTTCATCAGGTCGGTCATTCCTTTCTTCGGCTTAAATAGGTTAGCGTAATATGGGAGCTCAGGAGAAGGTTTGTCCAGGTTGGCTCGGAACATTTCTTCTCTACTTTTCAACCCTCTGCGCGATCTTAATGGCCTCTTACAAATTAAAAAACCTCTATAATTGCACGATATTGCGAATCTCATACTTGAGCCTAGAAATGAACCTCGATACTATACGAGCCTCTAGTTCTTCCATGTTGGCTTAGATCATCAACATCCAAAACTTTTTAACATAATCATCAATAGATTAGCCTCCTTGGCGAAGCTCTTGCAACTTCATAAATGTATCTTGTAGGTATATCTTGGGTACAAATCTGCCTCATAATAACCTTTTCATCTCATCCCAAGTTCTAATACCTCATATTTCATCCCTTGCTCATGCCGCATTTAGATTTTTCCACTAAATTGTTGTATACCCAGTAAATTCCAGTGTAGTAAGTCGGACCTTGACAATATCCGTATACCCATAACAGTTAAACACCTTCTCAACCTTTTCTTCCCACTCTAAGTATTCATCAGCATCTCTAATTCCATTGAAGGGCAGGATTTAAATCTTGACATTATCTAATCTTCGAGAAACTCAGCGTCCTTGTCCTTATAATGGGTCATAGTTAGCTTCCTCTTCTTCCTCCCCAAATTCTTCAACATCCAGCTCCCCATCTTCTTCGTCAATCTCCTTTAACTCCAATCTTCATCTAGTAGCTTGGCTTACTACTCCTCTAGCTCGCTGTGGTTGAATTGGGTGATTGGTTTGGTTACCTTAGCCATGGGGTCTCTTAAGGGAATTCTCTTATAGGTTAGGTGGCTATACACCTTAGACTTGTTGCCTATTTACTTGCATTGCTGTGACTAGACTCTCAACAAGGTTTGTGAGCCTATCATGTCTGTCGTCCACAGACCCTGGGGTGTTACTACTATTATGACCTTGACCAAGTTGAGCATCACTACTCTAGTCACTAATAACACCTTGAATGCTCGAATTCGACATGGTATAATATTTTCTTGAACAGATTAACAACTTACTAACAACCTTAATAGCCAATAATCATTAAATAGAATAGAAATAAACTTTCTTTGTTTTCGTGATGAAAAATAGAGTAACAATGAAACCATACTTGCTATCACACTAATACACTGCAGTACTACAGAAGGAACATAGCAGCCACAAATAGTAAGGCGAACAAAAACTTCATTGTGAATTCACACACTCCATAGTGGAACCGTGCTCTGATACCAGTGAAGCTGATGCGTCTTCAAGGTCGAACACATGGAGAGGCACCACAGCGAATGAACCCAAAAAGGTAAACAAAAAAGAAATTAATGAAGCCCGGGCAACTACTGAATGGATATGACTCACCATCGATCCTTTTCGGCCTACAATCTACCAGATATGACACATTAGTCCGAATTGAAGGGGTACTCACCATTACTCATTATTAAAGGGAACAGATAAGAGTGGAATGATAACGAGAAAACCAAGGTGGCCTAAAGTGAGTAATTCTATATTGAAAGCTGAATTGATTCTTGTATACAAGAAAGTAGGGGTTTATATACCTGTTGACTTAGGTTGCTTTATATGTATGAAAAGACAAAAGGGTATTTTACACTAGGTTACATAAGACATACTAAAAGGGATAAAAGAGATAAAGAATATTCAGTATGGAAAAGAAAGAATCATTATAGAACATTGTGTCTAGACACTAAGGATATGATACCACATAGGCGAAAGTAAGAATGCATTACAGTTAGGGGCGGACTTCATCTGGATCAAGTCAAGAGCCATTCAGTCTAGTTAGGAAGTCAGCTGAATTGGAGTTAGGTACTAGTAGTAGTTAGAGAGCTCGGCTCAACTAGCCTTTCCTGGGTTACCTTCTAGGTCAAGGCTTCGTAGCTGGGTAAGAGCATGATGGACACACATGAGGATCTGACAAACAGGTTAGTTGGAGGTCAGGTTGGGATAGGAGCTCCTGTCTCGGCTATGGCGCAAACCTAGTATTTTTCGTGTGAGCCCTTGAAGTCCTTTAGCTTGGCTTGTTGTGATCAGTCCAGGGATCTTATAGTAAAGTTTGTACCTTAGTAGGTAAAGCTTTGGTCTCTCTTAACTCTAGAAGTTTCTTGACTAATGATAAAGGCATATTTTTCATGTTTTAAAGTGCAAATTAAGATAGAATTATTATAAATTTTATAAAAATCTTTAAGAATTGGTACTTAATTATGTTCATTTGGACATTTTAGGAATTAGAGATTTCAAGAGTAGAATTACAAACAATTTAGAGAAATTTTGTGCAATTTGGAATTAAAGGCCATCGGCTTAACAACCGGTTTACAACTTACAACTTATACCAGCAGCCCTGGATGACTATGTCGCTGGCTTAAAAGCCGACCTTGCACTTGTATCGCCAGCCTTCATGAAAAAAGAAACTTTACGCGAGCTAACTCTAATTTTTCATATAAATAGCTTATGTTTCATAGTTGGAGGGGATTGGTAGACACTTTTCCTTAGACATCGAGAGTCATAGAATAGTTTTAGATAGTTTCTGAAGAATTCTTCGGGAGAAGCGTTTTAATCATTGAGAGGATTTTGCTTTTGCTGTGGAGACTAAGATTGAAGTTGCAATTGAAGATTATTTCTTTCCAATATAGAATTGGTGACATCTATTTCAATTATTCTTATGCAATTCTGTAAATTACTTATGCTTTCAATTATGAATTTCCTTGCAATTTCAATCAATATTTGTATTTTTTTTTCAAATCCATGGTTAACTAAAATTATTTGTGAGAATTGATGAAACCCTAGATAGTAAAGATGATGATTGTGTTCATGTTATAAGATTAAGAGACATATGGATGACTCATGATTGCAATTTCTATGATTTCAATTATAATTAGTCAATTGATTATAATTGTTAGAAACCCTAATAATACGAGAGTTGATTATGGTTTGTTAGAAATTCTTAGTTGATTTGATTAATCAATGTGGAAGCAGAGTTAATTGAATTAATTAGAAATTATCTAGAGATTAATGCAATGTTCAGTGATTGATTATTCACTAAGACATTAAGGATAATTGATTTAGGACATTAGACAATTATAATATTAGGAGATATATGATCATAACTTAGAGTTCATTGTTATATTAGAAGATGAGGAAGCTGACTAATTAATTAGGGGTTTAAATCCTTAAATTTTAAGGTATAATAATTTCTCTTGAATGACCATATAGCTATTAATCTATGTAATATGATAACAATTTGATTTGCGTAATCTATGGTGGATTCTGTTTTCCCACAATTCTCAATTGACTGCTTAATTTTAGATTTTTCATAGTTATTTTCTTTTCAATAACTTTAGAGTAATTACTAGATTAATTAATTTAATTTTGATTACCTGAATATTGATAAGAACTAGCATAGGATTAATAATTTCTTAGTTTATGAGGGATTGACCACCTTACTTTCTCTATATTACTTGATTCCGATCCAGTATACTTGCTGGAGTATTTGTGATTTATTTTTCTATATATAGTTCAAGTGAATCAACTAACAAGAGCACGCATTCTTCCATCTTGGCATCTCTGGAAAATTGGGCTTAGGAAATTACTAAGGACTTCCGTTGCAGTGATCAGGTAATCTTTTCTTGTGACTCTTGCACTTCTTTGAGGCTCATTAGGGTCAGTATATCCTTCTTCCCATCCTTTTAGAACATATAGGTGTTCCTATATCCATCATGCAGCACTCTCAAACCAAACAGCCAAGGTTGGGCAATTAAGATGTGTGAAGCATACATGGGTAGCACATCGGATAGTACCTCATCATTGTATCTATTAGCAATAGTAATAAGCACTTTAATTTGTTCGACAATAGGTAGACCTTACTTCTCATTTAGCTAATGAATCTTGTATGGCTTAGGGTGAGGATAAGTCAGCAATTTCAGGGCCTTTGCTACTCCTTAACCTATTACGTTGGTACAACTTCCTCTATCAATGATCAATGTACATGGTTTGCCATTCACTTGATAATTTATATGGAAGAGGTTCTCCTTCTGCTTATTCTTATCAGATGTAAAGGTACTGAGAGATCTTCGTATAACCATAAAGTATTCGACTCCCATTTTAGGTGAGGTCATAACATCAGAATCTTCCTGAAATTCTTGTAGCAGCTAATCAACTCCTACTTCATCTTCTCCTTTACTAGCACTCTCCACTTTGAATTAGGGCTTATGTCCCTTAATAGTCATGATGTATCTGTTCGGGCATTGACTAACCATGCCTCTAAAAATAAGACATTTAAAGCACTTAATTTCTTGAGTCTTTCTTCTTGAGCTCTACCTTAGTCCTTCTTGACCTTAGGCTCCTCAACTTTGCCATCATTAGGTTTGCTTAGCATTTGACTTTTATGGCCATCATTAGGTTTGTTCTGGGACAAATTTACTCCTCGGAACTCTCTTCATCTCTTTCCAAGTTTGGATCTTACATCGAGCTCTCTAACATACATTCTATAACTTCTTCCATCACATTGATGCATACTCAATAAATTCTAATGCAGCTACTCAAATATAAACGACATATTCATAATCATAAAAGTCGAATATCTTTTCAATCTTTTCCTCATAATCTAAGTAGCCATCAGCAATACCAAACCCATGCAAGCTTGGAATATGCACTTTAAGATGCTCGACTCCTCCAGGAACTTTAAGCTCACATTCTTCGAATCCTTCATACTGCTCCTCCTTTTCATATTCCTTTACCTTATCCAACTTAAGTCTCTTTATCGTAACTCTATCGGCATGTTGAGGTGGAGTTGGGTTTACATTCATAACTTCAGGTGCTCGATATTCACCTATCTGTCTTCTCAACTGATAGGAATCAACCCCCTGAACCGATCACAAGAAGCTGAGCTAAAGGACTTCAAGGGCTCACACGGAAAATACCAACTCTAAGCCATAGCCAAGATGATGACTCTTATCCTGATCCAACCTCTTACTGACCTGTCTCTCAAATCTCACGTGTGTCCTACAAGCTCCTGCCTAATAGCGAAGTCTTAATCCAGAAGATAGCAGAGAATTAGTTGAGCCGAGATACCTTGTCAGGACCCTAAAGGGGGTTTAGTAGGATTGCCTAAAAATTTTCATGTCACGTGTGCACCCATGATATGAAAATCGCCTTGCAAGTAAGAGATTGCAAGACTCTAAATGATAAATTGATACGGTTTGGGGCCAAAGACAGACAAGGCCGACTGTGGGGGTGGGTCCAATCTTGTCGAAGGAATGAAAAGTAAATGGGAGTCAATGGTTTAGCAATCCCGTGCACTAGCTCTATGGATATGACACACCGTAGAACCACATGCAGACCTAAGACTCGCCGGATGTGATGCACCGGTCCGAGTAATAGGGTTGCCTGCCATAATCCTTGCTAAAGGGAATGACAAGAGCTGGTAAGGGAGAGAGGACTTTCCAAGAGAAAAGACTCCAAAATGGGGTTTTTCATTAATCTTTTGTCTATATCTGCATTGTTACAAAATCTGCTATTTATAGTACATCCTAAACCCTAGTGGCAAAATTGTAAATAATATACAAGGCCTTAAACCCTAAAGAATTGGGCCCATAAATAAAATAAAGACAAACATGTACAAAAATATAAAACTGTGCATTTCACAAGGAGAAGTGGGCATGTGGTGATTCGGCATGCCTTGGAGGTAGTCTTATAGTGCTTGACCGAGACACCAAAGAGGTCGGCCTATAATTGCCCAGTTTTGAAGTCGGTAATAGTTTCTCCAGGTTGTGTCAAATGGATCCAACACTCAGTAAAAGTGATCTCTCGACCCCTAAGTCGATAATAGAATTTAGTTGAGTGAATCTAACTTTTGAAAACGTGATATCTTAGCCTATCGGTAAGAATGATGCCAAGTAAGTAATTGGTTAGGCATGGGTAAGGATCGGTTGTTGTCTCGTCCTTTTGCTTCTCGGCACTCTTTTTGCAATAAAGTGTTATTCGACTCGACAGACAGAATGAGTTGGTAAGTAGTTGATCTTGGCTTTGGTAGTCAAGTTGGGTTAGTACCCCGAAGCCTATCATTTCCTCTACTTTGGAGAAGTTTTGACCTGAAACTTGGTAATTGGCTGCTTCAAATCCCATTGGGATCAAATACCAATCGACAAAATTTAAATTGAAACATAGCACATTGCAATTCTTACAATAAGGCCATCACTAGCAGATGCTCCCTCCACTTGTCATGAGCTCTATCAATCATACCTTTTGTCTTAGATCTTTCCCTTCACTTATCATGGATTAGATCAACTACACCTTGGTAGTCCCAGCAGCTATCAAGTACGGAAAGTAACATAATCCCTGGGGCATACAAAAGATTATGGGCAAGTAGGTTCGATGCTGACAAGAAGTAAGATGGCTCATCAGTCATAAGTACTTCCAACTCTTTAAGCTTAACTAGCTCAGATCTCACACTCTCTTCATTCGTTGAAATCATTATTCCCTTTGCTTCCTCACAAATCGATTCTTCTTCCTCCTTCCACCTGTGGTCATGCTCATTAGTTTGGATGGTCGATAATGGGGGTACGTTAGGAATATGAGGGTTTAACTCTAACTCGGCGTAGTCTTCTTCCTCTCTTCTACTCGCTTCTCCAACAACCTCCACCTCCTTAACTCCTTCTTCAATACTCTCTAATTCAGCATTCTTCCATTGTCTTATTTCATCCTGGAACGCTTCAAGTCATCTTTCAATCTCCTTCAGCTAATTCTACACTTCCGAGAGGTTAGCTTCATAGGTAGGTTTTCTCTCATATAATCTGTCGTGGTGATCTTAGGGTACAAATTTTCTTTGCATCAAATGTTTTATCTTATCCCATGTAATGATCTCAATGTTTCCCCTATTAATTCTTTGATTTATCATTCTCTTCCACCAAGTAGCTACAAAGCCAATCATCGAATTCATTATAGCATAGGCTCTCTTATGCTCGAAGCAAGAATAATCTTCTAAAACCTAATCAACTTGAAATTCCCAACTCAAATATTCATCCGGAGTACCATATCCATCAAACTCTGGAATTTGTGATATCACATCTTCATAATAATATTCATATCCATATCTAGCTTCATATGCCATGCTAAGGATATTCAATTCAATAGCGTGGTACTTAAGCTTATATGCGAGAGAATTGCTTAGCAGTACTAAAGAAACACGGCACAAACAATCAATTTGTGCAACTCTGCAATTCTTTTCCTTTTAGAGTTCAATAAGTTAATTGTCAGCTTGGATAAATTCCACTATCGCAGTTCAATAGTCTTCAAATAGCACAGCACAGCTCGACCACTTATGCGCTAGGAGCTCAGACAACTCTAACACTTGTTTAAAGTACAATGACTCAGCACTTAGGAAACAACAACTCAAAGTAGTATAGCAATTTGGCACTTAGCCATAACGACATGGCTAGCATAGTAGTAACATGTCACAATAACTTGTTACAGCAGCAAGCTTCGACACATACAACAGTACTTTCTTGGCCACTATTGCAATACCAAAAGTAGGATAACACATTGAATAGCTTGAAGAAGTGATATCTTGGCAAACAACCTAGATTGGAATTCCCAACCTTTTCTTTGATATATATATTAAATATGGAACTTATGATGTAAAGGAATTGCAATCTAAATTTTCATTAACCCACCCGAAGGAAGTTCAATTGAAACCAAACTTATATCCAATAAACAAATCATCGATATCCCAAACAAACCCAATAAGCAAGCACTTCCCCAAACACAAAATAGAACAAATACAATGACTAAAACTCTTAGCCCTATCTGGAACCTCGAGCTTTGATACTAAGATAATACGGTTCGGGGCTAAGGACAGACAAGGCTGGTCGTGGGGGTGAGTTCAATCTTACCGAATGAATGAAAAGTAAATAAGAGTTGATGGTTTAACAATCTCGTGCACTAACTCTATAGATATGACACATCGTAGAACCACACACGGACATAAGACTCGCTGGATGTAATACACCGGTTCAAGTAATAGGGTTGCTCACCATAATCCTTACTGAAGGGATTGATAAGAGCTGGTAAGGGAGAGAGAACTTTTCGAGAGAAAAGACTTCAAAAGGGGGTTTTTCATTAATCTTCTATCTATATCTGCATTGTTACAAAAGCTATTATTTATAGTACGTCCTAAACCTTAGTGGTAAAATTGTAAATAATGTATAAGGCCTTAAACCCTAAATAATTAGGCCTATAAATAAAATAAAGATAAACATGTACAAAAATATAAAACTGTGGATTTTAATAGAGAGAAGCGGGCATGTAGTCATTCGGTATGCCTTGGAATTAGTCTCGTAGTGCTTAGCTAAGACATTAAAGAGGTCGGCCCATAATTACCGAGTTCTGAAGTCGATAATAGTTTCTCCTAGGTGTGCCGAGTGGATCTAACATTCAGTAAAAGTGATCTCTCGCCCATAATCTTTTGTATACCCCAAAGATCGTGTTACTTTCCGTACTTGATAGTTGCTAGAATTGCCAAGGTGTAGTTGATCTGATCTATGATAAGTGGAGGGAAAGATCCAAGACAAAAGGTATGATTAATAGAGCTCATGGCGAGTGGAGGGAGCATCTGCTAGTGATGGCCTTGTCACAAGAACTACAGTGTGCTATGTTTCATTTTAAATTTTGTTGATTGGTATTTGATCCCGGTGGGATTTGAAGTTGCCAATTATCAAGTTTCGGGTCAAAATTTCTTTAAGGGAGAGGAAATGATAGGCTTTGGGGTACCGACCCAACCTGACTACTAAAGCCGAGATCATCTACTTGCCAACTCATTTTGTCTGTCAAGCCAAATAACACTTTATTGCAAAAAGAGTGCCGAGAAGTAGAAGGACGAGACAACAACCAATCCTCACTCATGCTTGACCAATTACTTGCTCAGCATCATTCTTGCCGATAGGCCAAAATATCACGTTTCCAAAAGTTGGATTCACTCGGCTAAAGTCTATTGTCGACTTAGTGGCGGAGAGATCACTTTTACTGAGTGTTAGATCCACTCTGCACACCCTGGAGAAACTATAACTGACTTTAAAACTCGGCAATTATAGGTCAACCTCTCTGGTGTCTCGGCCAAGTACTATGAGACTACCTTTAAGGCATGTCGAATGACCACATGCCCACTTCTCCTTGTAAAACGCACAGTTTTATATTTTTGTACATGTTTGTCTTTATTTTATTTATGGGCCTAATTCTTTAGGGTTCAAGGCTTTGTACATTATTTACAGTTTTACCACTAGGGTTTAAGATATATTATAAATAGTAGCTTTTGTAACAATGCAGATATAGATAGAAGATTAATGAAAAACCCCCTTCGGGAGTCTTTTCTCTCAAAAAGTTCTCTCTCCCTTACCAGCTCTTATTAATCCCTTTAATAAGGATTGTGGTGGGCAACCCTATTACTCGGACCGATGCATTACATCCGGTGAGTCTTCGGTCTATGTGTGGTTCTACGGTATGTCATATCCGTAGAGTTAGTCCGTAGGATTACTAAACCATCGACTCTCATTTACTTTTCGTTCCTTTGGTAGGATCGGATCTACCCCCACAGCTAGCCTTATCTGTCTTTGGCCTCGAACCATATTAGAACCTCATGGAAGGTACATGCCTCTATCGACGCCAACTTTACCTTGGGCAGACCTTAGCATGGACTTTGTCCTAAGGTTGCCTCAGATGTCCAGAGGGAAAGATTATATTTTTGTTGTAGTGGACCGTTTCAGCAAGATGGCACACTTCGTTCCGTGCCATCGAACTAACGATGCTCTATATATTGTTGATTTGTTTTTGTAGGAGATTATCCATCTACATAGAATACCAAAGACGATTATCTTAGATCGAGACACAAAATTCTTGAGATATTTTTAAAAGACCCATTGGAGGAAACTTGGGACCAAACTTATGTTTTTGCTCTAGTAGTTACCTTCAGACTGATGGCCAGATTGAAGTGGTAACCAAGACGTTAGGCAATCTACTTAAAGCTATTGTAGGGAAGAACCTGAGGGATTGGGATTTGTACCTACCAGTTGTAGAGTTCGCATACAATCGAACTGTTCATAGCACTACTGGGAAGAGCCCATTCGAGGTTGTCTATGGCCTTAACCCTACCATTCCCCTAGATATGATTGATACCCCAGCAACTATTAAAGAAAGTCACTTTAGAGTGGACGAAGCCCAAAAATTGCATGAGCTACACTAGTCTGTCACGAGGAAGATCACCAAGTTCAATCGGAGACAACAAGAGATTGGCAGTCGAAGCCATCGAACTATTTCTTTCTAGCTAGGAGACTTAGTATGGATTTACCTCAGCCGAAAGCGATTTTCGCACTTAAGACAAAGCAAACTATCTCCTCGAGCTGACGACCCATTCAAGGTCCTAATGATAATCAACCGCAATGCCTACCAGATCGAGTTGCTTGATGACTATGGTGTCTCCTCTACCTTCAATGTGTTCGATCTGATTCTCCCATCAACTAATAGAAGACCCTATGAGCACCCTAGAAGAATGACCAGAAATCGCTTCAAATTTGAGGACAAATCTCTTTGAACCCGAGGCAGTTGATAGGAATCAACCCCCTGAATTGATCATAAGAAGTCAAGCTAGAGGACATCAAGGGCTCGCACAGAAAATAGTAGCTCTATTCCATAGCCGAGGTAAGGACTCCTATCTCGATTTGACCTGTTGTTGACTTATCTCTCAGATCCTTACGTTTGTCCCTCATGTTCCTACCCAACAGCGAAGTCTTAATCCAAAAGATAGCACAAAACTAGCCGAGCCAAGTTACTTACATAACCCATTGGCGTCTGACTTCAAGATAATTGACCTTTTTGCCAAGTTGATTGACTCCCAACCTAATCTAGATCAAGTCAACCCCTGACTCCCAGCACTTCCTATTTCTGCCTATGTATCATACTCCTGACATATAGCTACCAAGTGATACATGCATTTTGACACAACGTTCTAAAATGATTCTTTCTTTTCCATACTCGATATTCTTTGTCCTTTTTACCCCTTTTTAGTATGATTAATGTAATATAATTGTAAAATACTCTGTTTTCTTTTCATACATGTAAAATAACCCTAATGGGCAAGTATATAAACCCCTACTTTCCTTATATGCACACATTCAACTTTCAATACAAACTTACTCACTGAAGTAACCTTAGTGTTCTCGTTATTATCTAACTCTTATCTATTCCCTATAGCAAAGAGTAGTAGCGAGTGACCTTTCAATTCAAACCAGTGTGTCATATCCGGTGGGTTATAGGCCGAGTAAGACTTATCTCTCACTTCTTTGCCCTGTTCAACAACTCTCTCTAGTGGCCTAGTCTCTATGGCCCTTTGTATAATAACAGCTAAATTGGCTATAGTAATAGCAAGGTCTTATATTTGCTTTTTAGTAGTATATGAGGTTTGTTGAGTGGCATGGCCACGACCATGACCATGAGCATCACTCTCGACATTATTAATCTCTCCTTGAACACTAAGATTTAATATTCTTAATACAAGACTTTAGGAAATTCACTACTTACATAGAAAATTCTCACAACCCTTGTAAATACTAACTTACACAGTAACTTAAAGACTTACTCTATTTTTCCACATAAAAACAAAGTGCAATAGAGCACTCATACCCTAGAACAAGAACAACTACTCCAACACTAAGTTTTCGGTCGTAACCTCAAGCTCTAATACCAAGATTATATGATGTGACTAGGAGCTCAGTAATTACTAAGGCTTACCATCAAGAAGAGTAACCAAGTGGGTCCTTCGAGATATTGAAGGAAAGGAAATGGACTAATTGTCAAACATAGTAGCTTCCGTGAGCTACTCGGAGGATATAACGTACTTATGAACACAACACGACTTAGTACTTCACTTGGTGTGATGCATAAGCTAATACTAAGGTTCCCTCATCACTAATCTTAAGCTATTCGGAAAGATTAGATAAGAGTATAGGGAAAATGTACTTGGAGAGTGATATCTCATAAGAATAAGAATATTCATTAAGTGTAAGGTATATGATGATTTTGGCTACAAGGAATTTATAGTAAGTCCTTAGTATAATAAGGAAACTTAAGCAATTACAATAAAGGGTAATATAAAAATACTATCATAGTACATTACCAAAATGATAAAAGGGACAAATAGGATAAATAAATATAGTACAATGTTAGAAAAAAGAATGATAGGTGACATACTATGATAGGGTCCAGATTCTAGAGTCTTAAGTTACTATGGTTGAGTTGTACTATGCTATTGACTAATGGTATTTAGAGTTCTTGAGATGAACAAGGTACGCTGTTGTTTGATAGGTTGAGTAAGTAAAGCTCGGCATGTAGGGGACTTAGCATGTCTATGGATAAGAAGAGTAGGGTTTGACGCACAGTTGCCTCAGCTTTAGTATTCAATAGATCGGCTTCGACGATCTGCAAGTTATTGACTAGGTAAGGGTCAAGGTAGAGAAGGGTGCGTTTAAGTTAGGACTTCAAAGAGTTTGCCCATTATTCTTTCTCATATTGGTGCTCATCCTTAGTAGTTTGATGAGAGATAATCCTTTTGGCAAGAGACTGTAAGCCTTGGAGACGAATGTGAGTGAAGTGTTCAAAAGTCCATAACCCATCACTTAAGTAATGCCCTCACATCTTAGTTTATACGCCTAAAGCCCAGGTAACACCTTGGCAATCTCGACTTTCACACTTGAAGCTCAGGTGATGCCTTTGCATCTAGGCTCCCACACCTGAAGCCCAGGCGATGCCTTGGCATCTCATCTTCTGTGCTTAAAGCCTAGGTAATGCCTTAGTATATCGACTTCCATGGCTCAAGCCTAAGTAACGCCCTAGCATCTCAACTCTTATGCTTAAAGCCTAAGCGATGCCTTAGCATCCAGACTTCCATGCTTCAAGCCTAAGAGATGCCCTGGTATCTCAACTTCTACGCTTCAAGCCTAAGTGATGCCTTGGTATCTTAGCTTGCATGCCGCAAGCCTAAGTGACACCCTGGCATCTCGACTCTCATGCCTAAAGCCCAGGTGATGCCCTGGCATCTTGGGTTCCATACATCAAGCCTAGGCAGTGCCTTAACATCTCAACTCTCACTCTTGAAGCCCAAGCAATACTTGGCATCTTAGCTCTTACACCTTAAGCCTAGGCAATGCCTTGGCATCTTGACTTTCATGCCTCACGCTTAGGCAATGCCTTGGCATTTAGCATTTATGCAGGAACTGCTCTTTAATTGAATTAGTGATATAATGATAGATCCTAGCCTACCATGCTTCCATCTTACTCACTTAGGAACCACGGTTGAGTGAAAGTAGTGATGCTAGCAAGGATCTTAGTCTTCTTTAAGAGAAACCATATGCTATAGCTTTATGTTGATATGATCCATTTGCATACCCATCCAAGTTATACCTTCCTAAGGAAGGAAAATAGGGGATGGAGGAAAGGTAGCTCTCCTCTTGATTCTAAATTAGAACACTAACATAATGATTCTAATCTTATAGTCCCGCTAAGGCTCATTACAGAGCAAGATTGCTGCGCATAAAGCCTATTAGGGCCTACCGTGCATGAGTCTTGTTATGCTTAAAGCTTATTGGGACCCACTTCATTCAAGGCCTGTTGAGCGAGATGCTCACTGCTCACTGCTCTTGAGGCTTTCTGGCTTAGGGCTCCTCCATGTAAAGCATGATGTTCTTAAGGCTTGCTTCGCTTAAAGCCTGCTAGGGCTTGTTGTGCTTGAAGCTTGCTTATAGAAGGTAGTTCCTTACAAGAGAAACTAGCTAGCCTACACTGATTCTTGAAGGAGATACTGAGGTTGACTAGGGGTAATTAATTATGATACTATAACCACAAGAATAACGGAAGAAGTTAGCAAGACAAGATAAGACATACATGGTATTTAAAGAAAAAGAAAAGAAAAGAACAATTGAAGAGAAACATCCAAATAATGGGAGCAGTCTTACTATGCTTGTAGCAGTGTTGAATTTTGAATATCTATAGATAATGTCTCTGGAAACTTTGGATACTTCACCACAAAATAATGGCCTATCATACTTCCATTCCATTCGTATGTGGGAACTACAATCAAGTAGAAGTGGTAATAGAATGGAAGACTTTAGTCTTCTTCAAAATAATCACATACTCTGACTTCTTTACAATGTACACCATCCAATCATCTCATATGGAGGGTGGCTCCTTTAGGATTGCAAATTGGATATTAGAGAGGTAACTCTCTCATTTCGTTTCTAAAGCACAATATTGAATCTCCCCTAATGGTATCTCTAGAATCAACACAAGGCTCGTGCTCGATATACTGGAGACTAACATCAGTGCGAAGTGTTGCAAGGGCTTCTTGACATTTAGCTTTGTCCCAAAATGTGTCTTTAGAAATAGTCTCATCTAACCATTTGTCCTGAGGATCCAGGACTAGTGGCAAACATTTATCTTGACGTACCAACAAGTTCTTCATCTTCACTACTTCCATGTTTCAGCTTAGATTGGTCTTCATATCTTGTCTTGCTAAAGCGTAAAATCAAAATATTCTATGAGTCAAGAAACCAATACTTGATAAGTTGTTTCGATAATAAAGGAAGGTTCATTTAGCCTTATTGGAGCCATTTCATCCATCTATAACAATCATGGGCAAGCAATACTATATATATATATATATATATATATCTCCTAAACAAACCATTGAAAGAAAGATTTTAGTGATGTGCAAGGATTTCCACCACTTATGCTATGAGAACGTAGGAATATAAATATATAAAGGGAAAGAGTATACACAAACATAGTTCAATATCTACTATTTAGGTAAAAGGACCAATTTGTACGAGAAAGCATGTTTACCGGTGAAGTAAGGAGAAGGGTACGAACTTGAATGAGGAAATTAAAAAAAAAAAATTAAGAGAAGAGCAGGGAGTCTGAAACTTTTATACGGGCAAGGCTAGAATGAGACAATGTCTTTCCATCAATCTTGAAAAATATATATTAAGTTTTGAATAGTATGGGTATGAGGTTATGATTTGACAACATTATGGGACAATATTATAATCATTGGTAAAAGCTTTATTTGGTTGTTTAATTCATTCTCCTTACTCGATCTAAAGATCAAATACTGGAGGAATGATTGTTGGGTCTCGACTTTGTAAGAATCCAGATGTTTGAATTTTTTGAAAGTATGTTGCTTCATAAGAAGGGATTGAGTCAAGTGAGTGAACTTCGAATAAAAAGTGAATTTAGCGACATGAAGATATATAGATGACATGATGCCTTTGAGGATATATATATATATATATATATATATATATATATAATTGAAGGTTTGAGTTGAGATTTAACAAGATATAAGTGAGATTGATGATATTTAGTGAGATGGTTTGAGTTTTAAAGCATTATGATAAGAAACATATTGGGATATTGAAAAAAAAAATTGGAATTATTGTTGTTTTTAGTTGCTAATGCGCAAAGAAGATATGCATGGGAAGTGTGATTATAAGTCAAGTTTTGATGAAGCTAAAAAAAAAAATTAAGCAAATAGATTCTTTTCGGTACATGTTTGTACCCTTAACTTATGTTTAGTATTAACACAAGCTAGAAAAGTTTGATGCAAGGCTTCTACAAGTAAAAATATTAATTACCAGATGAAGTGTCTTTGAAACTCACCAAGAGGGGTTGATTAAGGAATGTTACATGGTAAATCCAATAGAATACGTACAAGAAGTCAATTACGAGTGGTTCATCAAAACATCTATATATATATATATATATATATATATATAGAGAGAGAGAGAGAGAGAGAGAGAGAGAGAGAAACGCTACGATCAATAAGAATAAGGCAAGTTAAGTTACTCTTTGGTAATCAAATATGAGTGGCTGCTAGTAATAATCGTACAACAAAGATTGATTGACAGCCAAAACGTAAGATATATATATAGAAGGGATGAAGTATTTTGCATAGAGATATTTGACACAAGGGCAAGAAGCATTTAGTCATGTTCTTAGAATGTGAATATAAAGGAACTAAACTTGGTAAGACGAGATTTTGAGGTTAGACAATTTGCAAAAGTTCGTGCTGCTCTTGATTGAATAATGGAATTAGCTAATGTTCTCAATGATCGACCTACATGAGAAGATGTGAGAAATTAAGCTAGTAAATTGAAAAAAAAAAAAAAAGAAGAGAAAAAGAAGGAGAAAACTCACCGATTGATATAAGTAAAGTCGATGACAGCTATGAATATATATAGCTGATGAGATGGAATCAAGAGATGAATATTAAAAGATTTAAATTTCAGTTGAAGATTTAATGGCCAAGTAAAGATTTGAAAAGGATTTGGAGTATGTTTGAAAAAGACATTGGAAGATTGGATTATCGAAGATTTGGCAAAGGGAAAAGATTCGAAGACAAATTTGTGTAAAGGTATCTTATCTAAGTGGCGGACTGGGATTTCAAGACATGAAGCCTTTTTTATTTAATATACTTAACTCATTCCAGTGAACATATTTTATCTTATATGAGGAATGTCTAGAGTCAATTTGCCAATAAAAATATGAGAAAGATGCCGATTAGAAAGATTCTCAATAGTACTTGAATCAATACATGTCCATCGAGGCACAACCGCGGACAAAATTACTCTAGCATATGACACGTACAAGGGAGTATATGGTTGAATTTTAATAACATTTGGCATCTGAGACTAATGCAAATGTACGTTGGAAAATTTAATAAGGGGTGGATTTCTATCAAAGATTATGAAGGATAAGCTCCTACATTGGATTAAAAGGGTAGATGGTGCATCCTGGACATGGGCGATATTTTAAAGAGCCAACTTAAAAGAAGCGAAAAAAAAAAAAAAGAAAACACCAAGCATATCAAGGATAATCCAATGAAATAAATGATTCAGATAAAGGAGATGGAATCAGTTTGCATAAAGAAACCTTATGATATAGAAGACTTGCTTGATATATTGTCATGGGGACAATGTCATTCTAGCATACATAAAGCGATGTATGCAATTGAACAATGCCGTAAGCTTGTGCACTAGAATATACAACAAATGAATTTACAATGTTGGCACTAGGCTCATATGCTTCAATCTGTCAACTAAATGAAGTCTTCAGCTTTTAGAGTGCACTTAGCAGTAGAGCAACTATTTATAATGCGCATGCGTCAAGTGGTGATTTAACTATTCAAAGTAGCAACTGATGCTCAAAATACTTGAACTCTATCCAAGAATTTTGGTCAATGGCTAAAATGTAGAGGGCTGAAATTTATTTAGGCTTGACTTCTTAGACTAGGTGATAGGGTTTAAGGAGTCTAGTCTAATTTGGGATGATTTAGAGAGATTTGACTTAATGAGCTCAAAAAAAGGATTGTTGGACTGGTCCGTTCCCCTCCAACCTTTCTCAGGTAGACTCATATACTTATAAAGAAGGCTACTAATCTTGAGTTCATTAACAAACTCATTCTAGATAATCATGAATTGAACAAACTCCATTTCATCTGTTGATCACCTAAATGATTTGACTGATGCTATTATGCTTAAGAACCTATAAATACTCAGCCTTTTCTCCCCATTTAAAACTCTTATCACTAGTTTTCTATCCAACGTGGAGGAACTCTCTACCATTCCTATAACAATATAGTTAGTCCCCTATCATGGGGATGTTCCTCTTATAGGGGACATCTCCTATCTTCTTCTTTTTTTTTAATTCTTTTATATTAATTATTGTATAAATATATTAATATTATTATTAATATAATAATATTTATTATGTTATACAAAATTATATTTATTGATAATAAATTTGTATTTACAAAATATTAAAAATAGTGATTTAAAAGTTATTCTATTTGATCCACAAAATATAAAAATGTGTTAAAAGAATTTTGGTAAAGGAACCTTCAAAGTTCCTACAGGATAAAGATGCTATTAAAAAGAATAGAGAAACAATATTGTACCATAAAATCTTTACTCTCGAATATCTACTAAGCGATTCAGGTAAAAAAACTGATCTCTTTTGCTCGAGCTACGAAGTGAATACTTGAGGTTTCTTAAAGCTGTCTTATCTGTCAATTGTACATTTGAGATGTTGAGATTACTTATTTCTCCTTCCTACCTTGTTCTTACCTAATCATGCCTTCGAGTGAGAGTCTTGCTTCACTTTTTGAAGTCATGTGTAGCGCATTACTTTTGTAGCACGCGCGTGACTATTCCAGTCAGAACCTCTCATCTACATATAGTAATCTCATCTTTTATAATTTTTAATGTAAAGACTATAAGAATGAAATAATTTCCTAGAAATTGATAAATCAAGTTCTCCTTTCATTTGGTGTCTACTAATCACGTATTAAGATATATAAATATTAACCCTTCTCACTTGAAATCCAATATGTTCCTTTGATTTTTTTTCTATAGGTACAATTTTGAATTTAATAGAAAAGTTGATAATGCAAAATGGTATATATATATATATATATATATATATACACACACACACACATACATACATACATAAACATATATAGTAATATCAAAGAGGATAAAGTAAATTTGTTGTCTTATTAGATAGAAAATATTATATGATTAAGATGGAAGTTACAATTTTAAGTGGATAGAAAGTTATGTTAAAATGTTACTGGAAAAAGTAAGAGGACAATTATTATATAATTATTGAATTTTCTTTCTTATTCTTTATAACCTATGTCGTGTAAGCTGTAAATAAGTTAAGCTGCTTGAGAGCTTTGCTAGCTTAACTTTCGGTTTAGTAAATGAGCCAAGTTTGAGCTCATAATAAAGCTTGTTTAATTAGACGAGCTAAGCTTAAGCTCTTATTTAAGTTGGTGAGTCGACTCGCAAGTCGGTTGTTAATAGGCTCACGATCCTACATTATAATTAAAATTATATTATATTAAAAATATAATATAAGAATATAATAATAAAATTAGTATGATTAAAATTATAATAATTGGAATATAATAATGGAAAAATAAAAAAATATAACAAACTAAATTGAAAAGCATTAATTTAAAGTTTTCATTCAAGTTTGGGCTCATTTATCTAAATAGGCTCATTTAGGCTTGTGCTCAAGCTTAGGCTTGTTAATCTAAACTAGTTGGAGCTTAGGTTTAGCTCGTTTATCTAAACAAGTAGAGCTCAATCTTCAAATTCCTTATTGAACTCAAACTCGAGTTTAGAATTTTCAAGCTTAGTAAAAAACTCGGTTAAGCTTAAGCTTGATATTTTTTAAATAAGTTGAGTCCAAGTCTTTAGAAACTCGATTCGGTTTGGCTCATTTACAGCCTTAGTAATGTGAGTGTATTTTCTACTAGTGTGTGTGTGTGTAGTATATAAAGTACTTTAATGTTACCTTGTTTTTTGTTTGAATTTTTAACCTTTTTTATTTTCTTTATTTGAGTATTTTATATTTTCCAGATTTTATAAAAGAGAACCTCCATCAAGTCCATTAATAATTCCTTTAACTCTTGACACATATCAACTTCTAATTGCTCCATAATATTCATTAGTAAACGAAATATCTACTCATTTAACATTAAAAAAAAAAATCTAGAAAAGATAAGAGGAAGAGTCAAGAATGATTCATTATTCCAGTATGAGTGGATTGGTTCCCTTGTATGGGAGTACAGTCTCAAAATGATCTTCCAATTCTAGAGAAAATTCACAAAACTTCATTTCTATAAAAAATTCTTGGACTTCTCATGTACTTCAACCCTAAAATCTAACAAACATTACTGTCAAGATTCCCTGACACTTAATAGGGTCCTTAGCTGCTTAAGAACCTTCAAATTGCCCCCTAGATCTCTAAAGAAAGCCTAAAAAAAGACTCGAATGGTATTATCACTCCATCACCGAAAATGAAAAGGGTGATCTCATAGTTCATGGTTTATGAAATATGGTATTGGGTACTCCATTTCATTTTCCTATTGAGGCTAAACCTATTTAGGAGCCCCTTACCCTTTGCCACTCTGGTGGCCCTTTTGTCCCATCTCATCCCTTTTACCCCATATCTTCTATTAATATAATCGTTGTAAAACCTATGCTACTTTGTATCCTTGTCCTTATAGTGGTATGGAAAAAAAGGTTATGATGATATCATCTACATCCATAACGTTCCTCATAGAGTAGATTCCATATCTAACCGAATCTTTGACTAAGGAATGAGATATTAATAGGAACAAGTAGGTAACCTTATTGTACATAGTACCAACCTATACTCGCTTGATTGGATTGGTTTTAAATTGGTATTAAGGGTCACAAGGTTGGTTTAAGTACAGATAGAATTTGCTTCTACATGGTAGGATACAGGAACAAGGTCTTCGTACTCTATATGCATCCTAATATCTATACTTTAAGATATAAAGAGCTTAGGTTATAGTATACTTGTATTTACCCTTTAAAAAATTATTAAATAATATTAATAAATAACAATATTATATTTTTTGGCTAATAGATACTTTAGTAAAAAGTAACTAAGCCCATAAGCTAATAGCCTTAAATAGCCAAACCTAATGCCAACTCTTTCACTTTATGCTTTCCATTCTTTCTTTCATTCTTCCCTATTTTCCTCCAACTTTACGTTTTTCACTCTTCTCAGTTATTATTCTACATCTACTAAGTGGTAAGATCATATAAATTAAAAATAATGAAGGTAATAATTTTTTTTTTATTTCATATATTTCATTATAGGTTTCATAGGTTTTGCATATAAAGAATTTATACTATCACATATAAATTACTTTTCAAATGTTATGTAAACTTGAAACTTAAAGGAAGAAAAGTAAAATTTGTAGGTCCCACAAGGTATCTTATACCCTGTAGGTTTTATAGTGTATAAGGTATGAGGCTATTCTAGACTATTATAAGATAGGTTCCGATTCTAAAATTTGAGAACTTATGTCTTATAGGGTATCATGTGTGTAGGGTATCATACCCTACTCACCTTGTGCTTACTCACTCCTACATATTAATAAATTGGAAAAATTATACTTTTAGTCCTTAATGATCATTTCTTTAATTGAGTCCTAAACCTTTTGTTTTTTTGTAATTGAGTCATTAACATTCAGAAAAGTTTACAAGCAAATCTTATTTTTAACAATGTTACCTTTTCCATTAGGGATAGACACATGGCATAGTTCCATTAGTCCACGTATCTATATTTAATAAATAATTTAATAAGATATTAAAAATAAATAAAGGTATAAAAATTAATGTAAATTAAAAAAAATAAGAAAAAAGAAAAAATTTATAAATTAAAATAATATGTTTGAACTACCTAAGGCTCAAACACAATTTTATTGTTTATATGAATTGATTATTTGTTGAACACTCTAATATTAAATAATTATGTTTAAATAATTTTTATTTTTTCATTAATCTTATTATATAATTATATTGGAATATTTAAATTTCATTTTATTTAAATATATATTTTTTAATTATAATTACTTTAAATTTTACTTAAATATTAAATAAGTAAATTAATATGTATATCTAATTATGTAATTATTAGTATAAGATACCAATTGCACATTATTATTGTTTATTGTAGTTGTTATATAGTATAATATAATATCTTACACATATTCAATTATAAAAGTACATGTTATAAATAATGTACATATTCTTCTTAAATGTTGTCACATATTCACATCAACTATCAATATGTATAACTTAAAATATTATCCTAAATATCCTTGGTGTTTATTGTTAATTAAAGGTTAAAGAACCTTTCTTGTTATTTGGCCTAACATTGATTCTTGTAGGAATGTTTATTTTGTTTCCTTTTCTTTTTATTTTTTGCTTTTTAAACTTTAAAAGTATGCCTTATTGGTTAGGAAAAGGGGAAAAAAGAAGAAGCAAGAACTACCATATGAGATTTTCAAATATAAATACCTTGACAGGTAAGGCTAAATTCACAACCAATATGGCTTCATAAACAATCAATTTTACTAAATTACCTATTTTACTAAAGTGATATCTCATTAACCCATTTGTCTATTGAAATGAGAAAAAGCATCTCATCAAGGAGGGAAAAAAAAATGCATGGTGAAGTTTGAACTAATTATATTTGAACAACAAAGTAAGTAGCATCTTCCTTACACATAAACCATAGCTATACAACATACATTATGCTAAACATTAATCGATTAAAGAATGCATCCTACCATCACTATCTTAAATACCTAATATGCTTACTCTTATTATAGCCCAAGCCCACTAATCCAAACCTTAAATTTCAAATAAATATCTCGATCATACTCTTTGTCTCTCTCTATATGACTCAAGTATGCCTCTTTCTTTTTTAAAAATCTCCCCCTTGAAAGTTCATTATGTCACAAATTCTAAGGTTTTTTTTTTATTTTTGCACAGATTTGTCGTAAAATAAATAAACTTTTGTAGATCTTTATTCTCCATTATCAGAGCTATAAGATGATACTAATTTTGTGTTTATTCTCTAAATATTTTGTGAGGTACAAAGTTCGTAAGGAAAGGAACAAGATGAAGATTGGATTCGAGTTCCAATAACTCTTGAGACTTAGCTCAACAGGTAACAGAAAAGATAACCCCTACTATGCTTTTTGTTTTCTTATTTATACCTATTATTAGATAGTTGTGATTTATGTTAGTTACTGTAACTATACAACTAGCAACTCCAATCTCATTGTAATTTTTTTGTTGTAAAGACTTATAATCTTCTAAATTGCAACTTTTTTGTACTTTAGCCCATCAAATGTAATCATCAAGTCTCCTGGGCCACTTTCTAGTCCTTTAAGGTTTCGCTTGTTTCTCTACATCTTTGTTATTCATAACAAGTTACCCCCTATCAGAAAAAGGACCTTATCCCCAAGGTTAAACTGAGGGTAATCATGTTGAAAATTCTATAGGTTGATCCACGTAGCTTCCTCATTAGGTAATGATTCCCACTACACCAACAAATGTCATACTCGTACCCCCTGTCTCAAAACCACTCTAGTATCGACAATAGTCCTAAGAATACTACAGGGTTATTGTCAAAAGAATGAGGTGGCAACGATACTAACTCAAAATCAAACCCTATTGCTTTCTTTAACCTTGACATGTGAAAAACTAGATGAATGCATGATCCAGTAGACAACTCTAAATGGTATGCAACTTGACCCACCCTGTCTAGTACCTTAAAGGGACTAAAATACCTTCTTAATAGTTTGGCAGATGCTCTATTAGCTACAGAAGTCTGCTTGGATGGTTGGAGTTTAACATAAACTCTGTCATCAATTTGTAACTCCTTATATACTCTTCTTTTATCCACTAATTCTTTCATTCTTTGTTGTGAATGGTTCAAATTGGTCTTAGTTAACCTGAGTATCTCATCTCTTGTCTTCAATTCAAAATCTTCTACTTCTACTTAAGACCAATCTTGAACATAATTTGGAATCTTGAGTGGCTCTCTTCCATATAAAGCCTCAAATAGTGTCATTTGAGTGCTTATATGGTATGAAGTATTGAAATAATATTCTACCCAACATAAAAACTTAAACCATTTGTAGGGGCAATCCATGACAAATGACCTAAGATAATGCTTTAAACATCTCTTGACCACTTCTAATTGACCATCCATTTGATGATGGTAAGCCGAACTCATCTTCAAGTTTGTCCCACTTAATTGAAACAACTCAAGCCAAAACTTACTAACAAATATCCTATCTATATCAAAAATGTAGATTTAGGAAAGACATGTAATTTCACCACTATCTCCAAAAATAGTTAAGCTACTACATAGGCTATATAAGATACCTTTAAGGGGCCAAAATGACAATATTTAGTCAACCTATCCACCACTACTAGGATGGCTGAATATCCATGAGTATTTGGTAGCCTTGTAATAAAATCCATGGAGACATCTTCAAGTACTTTTTCTAGTATTGGAAGTGGTTGTAATAACCCTGCTAGTGATTTTGTCATATATTTGATTTGCTAAAAAGTATGACATTGTCGTACGTATTTCTTTGCTTCTTTTCTCATTCCAATCTAATAAAAAGATGCACTCAATCTTTTAAAAGTCTTCAACACCCCTCCATGACCACCTAGAGGAGTATAGTGAAAGTCCATAATCAAAGTTTGAATAAGATGTGATAGAGTTGGAATATAAATTATGGTCTCTAGATATAGTAGTCCATCTCTATATATTAAAGGCAACTATAAGTTGTGACCATCTTTGCACTTGTCACGCAACTCCTTCCACCTCAAATTTGTCTCATATTCCTTCTTTATAAGAGTAACAAAATCAAAAGAAGGAATTGATATGGCATGGAAATGTGAATTGTCTCCATTTTGTCTTGATAAAGTATCAACAACTTTATTAGTTGCCCCTAACTTATACCACACCTCATAATCAAACCAAGCAATTTTACATAATATTGCTGCTACTCTGGCGTTTGTATAGTTTGTGACATGATTTCCTTATGGCTTTTTTTATCCGTACGAATGATGAAATGCCTCCCTAACAAATATTGTCTCTACTTCTTTACTACCTCCACTATTGTAACCAACTCCCTTACATAGGCAGCAGCTTTTTGCAATCTTATGAAAAAGTTTTTATAGTAGAAAGCAATGGGATGGGATTCATGGTGTGAAGCTACCCCAAAACCCAAACCCAATGTATCAATTTCTATTACAAATTTTTTTTATAAAATAGGTAAAGGTAAAATGGTTGCTGAAATTAGTGCTTCTTTTAATAGCTCAAAAAATTATGCAACTCCTTGAATCTACTCGAAAGAGTCTTTTTTGAGCAAATTTGTTAAAGAGTAGGAAATAAAAGCATAATTTGTCACAAAGTGCCTATAATATCCAATCAATCCTAGGAATCCTCACAATTGCTTAACATTAACTTGCTATAGCCACTGTTTTATTGCTTAGATCTTCTGTGGATCTGGGCTCACTCCCTCAATCGACATTATATGGCTTAGATACTCAATACTATCTAGGATAAAAGAAGATTTGGCCTTCTTCAAATAAAAAAGTATACTTCCTTAAACATTCCAGGGCCAATTCTAGATGCTTATAGTGTTCTTACATGTTATGGCTATATACTGGAATATCATCAAAAAAAAAAAAACAATTATAAACTTACATGGATATGGCTTGAAAATAGAATTCATGATTGCTTGAAAAGTTGCTAAGGCATTTAAGAGGCTGAAAGGTATGACAACAAATTCATAATAACCCTTTTAAATCCTAAAAGTAGATTTGTGGATGTCTTAAAGAAACATCCAAATTTGGTGATATCCTACTTGCAAGTCCATTTTCAAAAACACTTGAGCTCCTTCAAACTCATCTAATAACTCATCAATTGTTGGAATAGGAAACTTATCTTAGATGGTAGCTTAGTTGAGTGCTCTGTAATCTATACAAAATCTTCATGAATCATCCTTTTTCTCGACAAGTAAGACTAAAGAAGAGAAAGGACTAGTACTTCACCTAGTAACCCCTGATGCAAGCATCTCCACAACCAATTTCTCTATCTTATTCTTCTGAAAGTAAGGATGTTTATAGGGCCTTACCTTAATTGCCATATTTTCATCTTTTAAATGTATGTGATGTTGAACACCACATGGAGGGGGCAATGATGAGGGGGTTATGAATACAACCAAAAATCTACCTAAGAAGGATTCCATCTCCTTATTGCTAGTGGTACTCATGGATGAGTCTTCCATATGAGCCAACAATCCAAAACAACACATCATATTATCATGTGTAATCAATTTTTGTAATTTTGAACTTTGAATTTCCTTTATAGCCATGTCTGCATTTCTTAGCAACTTTATTGCTCTATCTTCAAATGTAAAAGACATGATTAATTTAAAATAATCCATCACAATTGGTCCTAAAGTCTTTAACCATTGGATACCCAATACCAACTCAGCTTCTTTTATAAGCCAAACATAAAAGTCCATCAAAAAAGTTACTCCTTCCATTTTCAGAGGAATATTTTGAAAACATCCCCTATAAATGAGCTTGTCCCCACTACCTACCATTATTGGAAATTGAGATACAACTAAATTGATGAATCTTATTGCTTTACCACATGCTCTTGAATGAAATTATGAATGCTATCAAAGCCAACTAATATTGACACACTTTTACCCTTAATGGTACCTTGCAATTTGAATATTTTTGGTGCAATCGCACTCGACAAAGCATAGTAGCTTATCTCCACTTGATCCAACCCATTTTCTCTTATATCAATTTGTTCATCCTCTTGCTACACATCTTCTTGCATCATGTCATCACTTAACTATTACCCCTAGAACTAGAGGGCACTACAACCAGCTAGGTGTTCCTGTCATTTAAGAGTATGTTAAGGCTCTAAAACCAACTACATTCTCCAAAATCACTTGTAATAACTCCTTGTTAGGTACAAAACAACAATTCTCTAGATACACAATTCGAGCAACTCATAAGTGAGTCACTTTAGCCATAAACACACTAAATAGCTAGATCTCCATCTTCTATAACACACAGAACTAACTACCTCTCTTTCCTAACCGGATAATAGTTATTTCCATACTTATCGTAACTTATTGTATTGACTTGTAGCTGTAAAAATAAAAGAGTGAGTCAAAACTTAGTATGGGTGCACAAACGCACACAAATGCTAAGCCCAAAACATTCGCATGCATATAATGCAACTATAACATAATATAAGCAAACAATAGTTTAAATTATCTTTAATTTAGTCCAGCATAATACAAGGGTACTTATGATCCTACCACAACTTGAACTTTATCTACATACATAAGTAGATATAATATAAGTTTTCTTTTAAGTCCTTTACACTGAGAGTTCAAAGTCTAAAGTCTAAAGACCTAATATTCTAGTTGCATCATCCCATATGAAAGTCCACCAGGAAATCCCCACATATGATCAATAGTTGCTCCTTTAGGGATTTACTATTGCAGGCCTTTAGAGCAAGAAGGTCAAGCATAACCAACAGTCAAGGTCATTTAAGTCATATATGAATTAGTTCGATTACATTCTAAGTCCTAATAAACACAACCATACAAATAAACACTACGTACCTAAGATCACTTCACAATAGTTAATAGAAAATCCAAAATTACAAGTCCCATACGAAACAGTCCAAACCACTCAACAAGGTAGGAACTCAACATCCAACATGAATCTATATGAAAACAAGCATATACGTTAACCCTCAAATACTTGGTAACAAAGTTCTACCTAAAAGTTATATATGATCCTATAAGCTTATCGAATCAAAGGTTCTGAGTGAAAATAATCAAATCCATTCATAAATTAGGAATATAAATTGAAGATAATATAAATAAGTAATACGATAAAGCCAAAAGTTAACGTATTTATATAATATTTTTTAATTTCTCAAAACGTAAGGTACGATATATATATATATAAAGGAAAATATAAAGTGAACACATAATGATGGTGTCAAAATAGATAGTTTTACTAATCGTTATAATAATAAAAGAATACATACTTAAGTAAACAATACTAGAGCTTATAGGAGTACATAAGAAAAGATATATTAATAATAGGAAATTCAAATCATACATACTACACAATTAATATCATACACTACATAACCATAATATCAATGAAATAGAAATAATATAACAATAATAATATCATTAATAATAATCATTTTAGGTTATAATTGTAATATAATAAAATTATCGTAATCAAATCAATACTTGAAATTGTACATATATGACACGAATATTACTACACTTCACACCTGGAAAATAGTGACTCAACTTTGAATACAACATTAAATAGGAACTAACCTATACATACATACATACCCATACTCTAATATACAACCTAGTTGATAACAGCAACTTCCATATAAAATAGTACTACAAATATGACAAATAAATAGATTTATAACAGGAATTGAATACTAACAAATTAACTACTTTTACAATAATAACGGAAAAATAAAAATAATATACTACGTACATGATACTGAAAAAAAAAATCAAATTGATTCGTGAAATAGAGCCGAGATGGAAGCACATAATGAATATGAATTGATAATGAATAGGAACTTATTATAAACAAAAATACAAAAATTATACTTCATTTAATAAAATACCCAGATATTTAATGGATAATATTTTATCGAAATGGCTTAGAATGTATAGAAATGGAAATGAACTCAGTAAGAGAAAAGAATCAATGGGAGGTTGAGACTTAAGAAGAGAGAGAATAGCAAGCGGGATTGGAGAGTTGGGGTGAGGGGTCCATACATGGGGATTTGGGGGAGCGAATGAGAGAGGGTATGAAGAATCAAGGGCGAGATGATTGTCAAAGGGGAGGATGGGGTCTAACGTGGAAAGATGAAGGGGAGAATTGAGGGTGGGGACAAGAGAATAATCGAGAGGAAGGGAGGGTTAGAAAATAGGGGCAAGAGATGAGAGAGGAAGATGAATTGAGGGTGACGATGGGGGGGGGGGGTAGTGTATGTGTGGAGATAGGATAAGGTTTATGTTAACCTTATGTTAATCCAGAATGTTCTAGAATATAGGGTAGCTTTATACTTAAAATAGAAAGTAGAAAATTAATTGAAATGGGAATAAATAGTATTTGGAAAAATAAGTCATATATAAAAATATTGTAATATATATAATACTAATAAAATATTTATACCTTATACATAAATTAAAATTTAATCTATTTACTGAGTACATAAAATAAGAGTTATAGGAAATATTATCAGAATCTTAAATTGGACATCTATTTTATAGGATATACTTTATAGTGAATCTAGAATTGCTTGAAGTTTAATAAATTAAAAAAATTTGCTATTAGAAAGTGGTTTCTAACGACATGATCTAAAAGAATTTTTACTACTTAAATAAATTACTAAACTAACTTAACCGAGGTGTTTCATCAACTCTTCTAAAAATTCTTCTAGCTCTATCATTAAAAGAAATTTTGCTTTACAAACATGTCCTTTATGCCATTTATCTTCAAATTATAGCAAAAACCCTTCTCTCTCCTTAACGCTAACTCCATAGGTGACATTTTCTTGATTAGTAATGTCTTTTTATTGGAATTTGATGTAAAATTGACTAATTTGTTAGAACTAAAGGTAGAGGAAATATCTGATGGTGTAGATTTGGTGATGAAGGAAGTTTTAAGGGTATTGTGAAGGCCTTTGGTTATAAGAAGAAAAGATGGTCTTGAAAAAGAAGGTTTTGTTTGAAGTGCATTTAATTTTGCTTCATGTAATTTGGATAAAATCATTGCTTCTAATAAAGTTTATGGTTTAGCTTATAGTATTTCTACTCATAGTATTAGCTAAAGAGCAGACATGTAGCTATTTTTTTTAAATTTATCTGATAGTCCAAAAATGTGGTTTAAAAATGATTTAAATTCTACTTAATGTTTTTGTACAATTCTAGTTTGAGTTAATTTTGTGGACCTGCCTTCATAGTCGTAGAATTCTAAAGGTTCAAACCTCATTTTGATTTGTTTCTTGAATGTCTTCTAGTTTGTTAATAGAACAGTCTTCAAAAGTCATTGAAACCATGTTAAAGCTTCATGTTCTAAAGCAAATGAAGCCAATTTTAATCTTTCTTGAACAAGTACATCATGAAAATGAAAAAATTGATTAATCTTGAATAACCATGATGTAACATCTTTACCCCCAAACTTTGGCAGCTTCAATTTAATGTTTTTTATATAAACTTGTAACTCATCAGCATTAGTATTGGAAAATGATGAATTCTCCCTACCTTATACTGGAGAAGTCTAATTTCCTACATTCTTGTAAGATTGCATCATATTCTTCATATTTTCGTTCATTTCAACCATTAACACATGTATAGCTCCTTACTCATTCTCCAAATTCTAAATTATATCCTCTAACTTATCGATCCGTGCTTCATTTTTCTAAATATCTTCTTGTAGAGCTATAAAACTTCTTGTATTATTATCCATAACACTAATGTACATGCAAGATCAATGAAAGCACCAAATTAATAGGCCTACTCTTATTACAGCCTAAGCCCACTAATCTAAACCTTCAATTTCAAACAAATATCTCGGTCACATACACACAAAAATGCACATACACACACTTTATATATATATATGACTCAGGTATGTCTCTTTCTTTTCTTAAATCTCTCTCTTGAAAGTTCTTTATCTCTAAGATACTAGGGTTTTTTATTTCTGTATAGATTTGTTGTAAAATGAGTAAACTCTTATAGAATTTTATTCTCTGTTATAGATCTATAAGATGATACTAATTTTATGTTTGTTCTCTAAATATTTGTTAGGTACAAAGTTCATAAGGAAAGAAAGGAACAAGATGAAGACTAGATTCAAGTTCTAACAACTTCTAAGACTTAGCTCGATAGGTAACAAAAAAGATAACCCCCCACTATGCTTTTTGTTTTCTTATTTATACCTATTACTAAATAGTTGTGATTTTTGTTAGTTACTATAACTGTATAACTAGCAACTCCAATCTCGTTGTAAATTTTCTATTATAAATTATTCTCAATTATAAAGACTTGTATAATCTTCTGAACTGCAACTCCTTTGTTTTTTGGCCAATCAAATGTAATCCTCGAGTCTCTTGGGCCACTTTCTAATCCTTTTAGGTTTCTCTTGTTTCTCTACCTCTTTATTATTCATAGTGCTACCTCTTTTTGTAGTATTTTTACTTGTAACTTATGCCACCATGTTCACCACAAAGCTCAGTTAAGTTATTACCAACTGCTAAAGACACATGATAGCATATTTGGTGTTCATCCATGTCAAACTTTATCTATACAATAAATCATGCTTCCTACTTGCTACTTATAGTGACTTTCTCCATGTTGTCACATTCAAGCAATAGACTTATGGTAAGCACCAAAGATAGATGCTCCAATCTTGATGGACCTACACTAATAGCCGGATAGTCTTAATATGAGAGCTAGATCTAAGTTCAAAGCATTAAGAGTTAGACTTGTGGCATTCATCCATTTCAGTACAATCACTACTTTTAGTTAGGGAAGTATATCAGTAAGAAAAATTAGGTTTAGTTTTAGGACTTTTAAGGCAGTGAGTATGTGCAAAAATGAAGTCGTTAAGTGAAGTGGTATTTTCCATGGATTGAAAGAGAGATGTTACAAGCATATATGGTAAGAGAAAGGGTTATGGAAGAATGACCTTAATGAGTGAATCAATTGTAGAACAATGATAACTATCAAAATGATAGGTATCTACTATGCAATGGCATTCTTAGACCTAGCTTGTGGCCCCGAGTTAGAATTACCCAATTATACTCAGCTTGACTATTGAGTCTCAATTCCTTAAAATGGGGAGTTGTTACTAATCTTGTTGCCCAAAATTTTGAGGCAGTTCATTAGAACAAGCTCTGCTTACCCCTTTCCTCCTTTTAAAATTTTTTAATTACTTTTTTGCATATATTTTGACTATTGAAATTGTTTCCTATTCCACTTCGCCTTCCATATTTTCTCTCAAAACAAATAAATAGTTTTATTAGAACAACTACTAAATGTCTTTGTATATCCATTACCTAAAATAAAAGACACATTCATCATGCAAAATATCAAAAATATACAACCAATTATTGAAAAAAAAAATCATTATAATTTATATTATTTGTTGAATACCATAGATAGATGGGGATACAAATCCCTTTACAACAACACATTAAAATTATAATTTCATGAAATATAATATGATAAAATCATTAAATTATATATAATAACATCATTGCTATTCTTAACATTTTCCAAATGTTAAAAAGTTCTACAAATACCTCTATAACTTGTATTGTTCTACATATGTGGCACTACTACTAAGTGTTAGATTATAATAGTCATGCATCCTTTACTACTACGTAAATGATTAGAATGAAGAGGAATATAAAGTTCAAGAACTAGAGAGAGGTGGATAGGGCAAGTTCTTTATCGTTATGTTATTTGTAATATGAATATCATAAAGTACTTCCAATTTGGAAAATAAATGCAAAAAATTTCTAAGAAAAATATGAACTTTAATCCCTTTTCATGTCACTTTGAGACAAGCCATTTATATCGATTATGTAAGCCTTCTCATTTGATCTCAACTCGTAATGAACCATTTGCTATCCAATTAGCTCTAGTTCAACCACTTGCTTAAACATTGGTAGTGGTCTAGTATATTTTAATTGATGCAGTTACCCAAGCATTTCGTAGTACTTGAGTCTAATGTAGTTGAATGCACTTCATTGCAAGCTAAGGTAATTAAGAACTCAAACTTATACAAAACTAATAATAATGGCTAGTTTTAAAGTCATAGAAATAAAGGATTTAAGTACATTATCTTATCAGAAAAAATTTCCACATATTTTTAAAGTTTGAAATACCATATTCAGCTAGAAGTGAAATAAATGAAACATTAAAGGATCATCTCTCTCTAGTTTATGTACTCTATATTCCCTTACTTCATTTGTCAAGAATTTCAAAATGAAGTGAGAATACAGGTAACACCATGTAAAACTAATGTTTATTATAATACATAGCTATAAAGGAATTCATGAAATTAATAATATATGGAAAACATTAAATTAAAGAGGAGCATGAAAATAAAAAGAAATTAGCCTATGTTTAAGAGAGACTGTGTAGCACAATCCCTATGTCCATGAGTTGTGTATATGTATGGGTTTAGAATACAATGAGAGTGTGTACATGTGAATTTACAAAATGTGTGGTGTGTATGCTTGTGTTTGTGCGTGTCTAAGTGTTTGTGTGTGAAAGTATGAGTGATAATGTCTATTGATGACTTTTGTGAAGGGTGCAATATGAAATGGTAAATAGTGATGTGTGTGTTGCTTTCTCTCTGTGTGTATGTATGTATGTCTATTTTTTTTTTTCCTAATTGTCAATGAAATCGATTAAGGACTCACTAGTACCCTAGGTCCTAAGTTGCTGGCTCATTAAGGACTTGTGAACGCAAGTAGTCCTACATGGGTCCATGAAGTAACTAACTAATTTGAGCTAGATCTAGGCATTCTATTTAAGGAAAGAGAAAATATCTTTAAAGATTTTGTATTGTTTCTCCTTTCGATAAGTATTAAAATGGAAGAAAATTAGTAATTTAATGAATTTGGTTGATTGTGAAATCACTTAGCTTGTATATTCAATTCCTTCTATCTTTATTTTTAACTTTAGAACGAGCTTTGTATTTCTTTGTCTAGGTGGAAATTTCTATTGGTTTTCTTTACTCTTTACAAAGGGCTATATCCAATTTTGAGCAGTAAATTTTATAATTATTTGGATTTGGCTCTTTAGGCTAAGGGAATAGGGCCTAGAAAGTTAAGCCCATGACAATTGGAATAATCAAGGGGAATTTGGCATTGTAAACTTTGAGTATAGTTTGCTAGATCAACCTATGCGATACCAACCCTTCTCGATTTGCTTATGTACTAAAGAAGGCTTTTATTAGGCTTTGATTTAAAAAGGGAGCCCATTTAGAGATCCATTAGTGAAGGGGCTAATATCAACCATTGATTGTTAATGTGATCCAATGGATGACATCGACGACCAACTTCTATAATTACCTAAGGTCCCTCCACATTTGGACATTAAGAATTCTGCACTACCATTGCTATGCTGCTACATTTTCTCTTCAAAAGATCAAACAACCAATTATTTGATGCTATTGAACTCTTCTACCTGTTATAAGTGTGCATTTGCACCTATTGGGATTGCCTACCTCTCCTCCTTATTACTTCTCTCTTAATCATCCTCTACAAACCATTAATGTCATTCCTCTTAAACTACTTATAATGCAATTTGCTCATAGCAAAAATCAAACTCCTACACCTACACTCTTTACCTCATGAAATAGATAAAAAGTGCTCCTTAAAAAAGAAAGGAGCACTGGATGACTAGTGTAAATGTGTATGCCTATGCACATTACTTTAACTCGAAATTATGGTTCATTTGTGATAAAGTTGAAGAACACTAGGCTAATACTCAAGAGAAGATGGGGAAGTAGGGTGAATCGAGTATTATTACAATTTATGGTTAATTTTCAATGTTTAATAAATATTGCAATCTAATGAGTAGATAAGATGAACAAGTAGTAATAAAAATAATTGCAGAAAATAAAAGAGATATGGATAAAGAAATCAAGCTATAACATAATATAAAGTTTGGACCGCTCCCTACTCTCTACAGACACTAATCACCTCTAATTGAGGACTTTATGCGATTTTATTATTCACCAAGATTAGAATGCTTAGTAAGAGCTTACACCAATTCTCAAGTACGCCATAATCACTAAACACAACTCAATGACAATCTCGATCTCATTATTGTAGTGCTTTAATTTGAATAAACTTGTAAGTAGTAGAACCCTTACACTATACTCTCAAATTTCTATCAAAATAAGTAGCAAATTAAAGCTCAAGAGACAAAATGTAGAAATGCTCAAAGAATGTAAGAGAAAGAAAGGAATTTGCAAAGGAATATCAATTTTTTTTTTTTTTTTGTTCTTTGATGGGTAGTTGGGTATTTATAGCCTTAAAGTAAATCCTTTTCATTACTCGCATTAAATGTCGCTAATGGCTAGTTTCTTTGGCCTACCAATCAATCGTTATATAAGCTCTCGATTAATCAATAGTACATTGTTGTAAATGATGAGCCTTGCACTAATCAATCGCTTAGGTTGTTTGTTAATCTTCAATTTGTTCACGAAAAGGTTCACAATCACTTCTAGGTACTGATTAATTGCCATCCTTTCTATCGATCGATCGCCATGTGATTGCATGCATATTATTCTTATTGAAAAATATCATATAAAATTGATCTTTGTTTTTATATTTTTACGAATAGATGATTTGTTTCCTTTGACAAAAGGCTTATATGTGTTTTTTCATTATATCACATCTAAATTATCATTAATTAGGTGATGGGAGAAATATATATTAATAAGAGAACCCCCACATCAAGCTTTGTCTCCCATTTTACTTTAGATCCAACATGAAAAAACCCTAAATTGCAATTATTCCTCTTAAAAACCTTCACTTCTCTCTATATTGGAGTCTTAGTAACCCCAAAATTGCAACTTACCAATTAGTTTAAGTCTTGTCTCTTCCAATGATCAAGGTTTCTAAAAAGGTGAGAACTTTCATGGAAATGTAATTATGTCTTTAATTAAAATAAAAAATGAAGATTAAAGCTATTACCTTTTCGATGAAAGTTATCACCTTTTCTAAATCCCCAGATTAGAGGCAGGTCCAAGGGTTTAGATTGTGGCTTTAGTGGGTGAGTTATAATTAAGGGTTAAAGAGACCTGATTATAGAGAGAAGTGAGGGTTTTTCTAAGGTTTTGAGATGAATAATTGTAATTTTGGGTGTTTAGGTTGGCAAAGGGGGCTTTCATCAGGGATGTAAAGCAAAATGGGATATAAGGCTTGACATGGGGTTTTCTCACTAACATGTGTCTCTTATGTGACCTACTTAATGGTGAAATGGATGTAAAATTATAGATAAAAGCATGGATCAACTCATTGTAAAAAAATAACGTAGGTCACTTATTTGTAAAAACACAAAAATACTGGTTAATGGGAGATCAATTTTTTTTTTCTTTTTGTTCCTTTTTGCTAATGCGTTTCTCTCATATGATCCACTTAATAACAATAAGGATGTGATGCAAAGAATGAAGATATTAATCAACTCTTTATAAAAACATAAAATAATATAGGCTACTTGTTTGTAAAAGTGTGAAAACACATGCTAGTCTTTGTGAAATTTTTTTCTTGTTATCATTACTATTATTTTTATCATCATCATCACAATCGTCTTCTTTAGGTGTGTTTTTATACTGAAAAATATTTTAAAAAATCCTTATCATTTAATATAACTTAAATGTTATAATTATAATATATTCTCATAAGAATCCCAAAACTTTATGATAATAAGAGACTTCCATAGTTAAATTATGGTTGAATGCAATCAAAGTGATATAGGTTAGAAAGTAGTAGAAAAAGAAAACAACTTTCATTTTTAAAAAGATATCATTTGCCTCATTTTCTAATTTTAAATTTTTTCCTCATTTAGTAATTTTTAGTTTTGGCTCTAATTTACCATCACCTGTGGATGCTACCAATTAAGTATAAGTGGGATTCAATTTGGTTCAATTTTCCTTTTAAATTAAATCAAATCATAAAATGTTCTTTTTCCTATCAAAAAGGACAGTTTGATTTGCAAATTTTTTCAAATCATAAATTTTCAATTTGCTTCAGCTCTTCATAGATTGAATCATAACTATAATTTAAGAAAATTCACATGCATGGTATGTAATATCATATAACAATTATCAAAATTTTCTAACGATGACATGCATTGGCATTATATAAGAAATTAATTAGATTTATACAATAAGAGAATCTCAAAAGTATCTAGACATATATGATATAGATTTTGAGTTAACCTATATAATATATTGATAACCTATGATATCTTAAACTTTTTAAATTTATGTTACAATTGGAAGAAATTTTTTTAATACCAATTAAAATAGTACTTTATTTCTTTAGATGAATTAAGTTCGAGTTTTTCAAATTTATTGGATTTACCTTACCAAAATAGTGATAAATTTTCAATTTGATGAATTTCCAATTGGGAAAACAAAAATAAGCTAATATCTTTTTTTATTTGATTTGGTTAAATTTTCTATTTATTTCAATTTGATTGGTTTTTATTCCCATCTGTAACCACCTTAAAGTAACTACTAACCACAACTCCTATCATTGTTGTGTTGTTGTCATTTTTGCCAACCTATGATCATCATTATTATATAAAAAATATTATAAGCATTAACTATAACAAATGCTAACTTGTCTAGCATATAGAGGGGAAAAAAAAGGTTACTTTCTAAAATGAAACCAAAACCCAAACCAAATGTTCAACACCACAAGTCCATGTCAACGACTACCTTAACTGTCTTTACAAAGAGCAAGAAACGCCCAAAAATGGATTGGTAAGAGATTGAAAGTGAAGTAGAAGTTGATGATCAAGTTGAACATATTGAACAAATTGATCAAGAGGCAACAATATCAATAAATGGCAACCCTTTGTCTCCCTTGGAAAACAAAAATAACAATGATGAAGGAGACAATAGCATAGAAAGCCTATTGATGGGATGTACAAAGCAACCCATCCAACCTTTGTCCTACAGTCAAATCTTACAGAGATCTACTCTAATGTTAAATGCATATCAGGACAATTTTTTTGCATTATAGATCATGGAGTGATAAATGAGGATAAGGAGGAAGACTTAGCCTAAGAAGAAATTGAAAACACAAAAACGCAACACATGGAAGAGATAACTCCAAAACCAAGTAATGAGTATTCACTTATCAAGAATATTTGGTTCTCAAGATGAGAAATTAGAATTATATCACCCATGGAGAAATTCTTTGATCCTAAAGCTAGTTGGCAATTCCATTGGATATATGCTAATTCTAGCAAAATTGACTGGGTTTATGTCCTTTCACTAAACATTTCCCATAAATTAGCAATTAAGACATGAACATCTAAATATTAAGACAAAGTCATATTTTTGTACGATTAGGGTCAATAATTGATCTAGGCTATTCGAGAAAGTAAACCAATTAAGCTAAAAACTTACAAGAAATATAATAACCCTAATCGAGGAATTCTTATAAGTTTGAAAGTCCATAACATAATAAAAATATTAAGAATACAATCAAAATAGTGAAAAGACACTACAGTCAAATTTAGAGTAATCGTACTTAAATTTAAGGTTTTTGGAAAAGCATATCTAATTAAGTCCAAACTTTACAACTAAATTAGAAAAGTTAGTTAAAATGACCTAGTAAGATTAGATTTAAAAAATAATGACCAAAAATATCAATTTTAGCCCTAGAAGTATAATTAATCAATATAATATAAAAACAATTGAAACCCCTAAAACTAAGCACAGAATGCGAAAGGGACTTAGAGATAAATTAATTAAATAATAAAAGAAAATAATATAACATAATATACTATATGAGTATACACGTATTTTTATGAGTATACTTAATATATATAATGAATATATCTATAAATTAACCTAACATTATCTAATTATACATAATAAGCTATAAAATCACAAAATTAAATAAAAAAAAAAGTATCTTAAAAATAAAAGATATGCTAGAAATATGATTAAATGTATGATACATATAAGATATATACCCGTATATTAACAAAATTGTTAAATACTAATATAAAATGCCAAAATACCCTAAAATATACTCTAAAAATTATAAAAAAAAAAATAAGAATCAAGCTGGAATATGATTAGATTAAATGTGAAGCAGCTTAAAAAAAGTAAGTAATTGTATCAAAAGCAATTGGATAAGAAAATGACACATTATACTTGTAAATATCTTAAAACAATAACTAAATAAATAAAAAAATGATTACTTAGCAGCTAAGAAAAAACTCAACCAACCTAAACTACTATAAATAAGACTCCTAGGATCAGATTATACACTTTAGACATTTAAGAAATTCCTGAAAAAAATTTAAAAAATTAGGAAAAAATAATTAGAAAAACAAGATACCCTACTAGATCCTTTGCATTCTCAACTCAAACGACAATCTGACAACAATCCCCACTTATCGCCACCAATGGACCCCACGCCCTTCACCACCAACAACCCCTCTTCGACTAACAATAGTCGAAGCTCCAATAAACCTAGGTTTCAAGTTTCTCCCTTATTTTTCTCTATTTTTGAAAAATTATTAAATTAATTAAGAAAAATATAAAAAAATTAATTTCTAAGTTATTTTAGATGTACTTTCGTTTCGTAAATTTATTTTTACAAAATTAGGAATATTTAATGTACTTGCTCAATAAATATACTATTCACCTGAAATTTGAAATTCAAAATAAATATGCTAAATGACATAGTTTCTAGCTCAAAATTTTTGTGAAAGATACGTATGATACATAGGTAATTTCTATGTGGCTCGATTTTTTATTCATGTACTTTTAATATTTATTTTAATTTTTAGTCCCAAAAATAGCTATATTAAGGTGAAAATATGAAATAAATAGGTTTTGTAAAATTCATTAGGGAAAACCTTACCCATACTAACTTTTGGTGAATTATAGTGATGTTAGGATAAGTTAAAAATAATTTTGTGTAAAAAGAATAACATTTGGGTAATTAAATATAATTTATTGGTAAAATTGTAATTTCGAGTATATAGACGGTAAATGGATAATATGAAACTAAGTGATAACTAAATTCTTCATATTTTTAGAAGTCTATAGAAATTTTCGAAAAACTATTCAGTAACCCAAGTTATTTATTATGAATTTACGTAATAAAATAACTTAAATTACAAATTGGAACTCAATTTTTAGTAATAATAGATTAAAACATGATAAATATTGAAATTAAAACTACATATATACATATTGATCATATTTGATAAAAAGGTAGATTTTTAATATATTTAATAATATTTTGACAACTGGATTATGTTATATATGTATTAGGATTAGATAATATCTATATTATATATTTATATTAACATATTATATAAAATATAATTTAATTATATAAAATACGTATAATACGATAATATTTATTTAGATACATATAACTTTGTTAGAAATTCAAATTATTCGTTAGAAGTTATCTATAAAAATAGAATCCATAATACATATCGCTAAGTCTGTACAAACCCAACGATACTATTTTGATAAAAATCGAACAATCTTAAATAATATAACTTACATCTCTACAATATTACAAGAATTTACATATTACGATAACCTTACCGTAATTGAAATATGATTTAACCGATTAAAAATACGTTTTGATATGATCGAAACAATATATTATACATAATAGTATAATTACATATATTATTAATAATTAATAATTTAACTTGACTAATATAATAAAACTATATATTATTATAATAATATACTTTTTATATATACTTATATATATATATATATATATATATAACAATTCTAGATAAAACCTTAATATTTTCATAACTATTACGAAAATTGAATTTGGGTTTTATATATATAGAGTCTCATAGTGATCAGACTGTAAATGATATAGGTTTTCTATAGTGAGCGTTAGGATAAGTAAGTAGGGTCGATACTTATAGCGTTTTGGAGTATCATTTCAAAATACTTAGAGATTTTTGTATATATTTACTTGTGACTGTAATTAGTTATTCATATTTATATAACGCTTGTGGTTGAGTTTCGATTGTTGTGATGGAAGTTAAGCTTTATGTTATGGCTGTTTTGTGAATATCGTTATACTTTAATTGTTTGAGCTTGATTGATTGCCCTAAAAAGATAAATTAACTCAAACTCGACTTAATACCTAACGTGATATGTATCGCAACCCATTAAGGATAGCAACTAGGATTCTTGAGCCAAACACAAACTCCCTTTAATGAGGATAGCCGAAATAGTCTTTTTCCCACCTTTAGTTGAAATAAGTGATAAGAGAAGAGGTGATGACAAGGTTGAGGGCCGCAGTTTGAAAATAGTCACGGGAGAAAGGTATTCTCTATTGCACAAGCCTTAGTTTGGTCTCAATTCGCGAGTGTACGACATCAATCTCCTCAACTCGAATTTAAACAAGCGAAATTTTTCTGATCTCACGATAAACCGAATAACGTAGTATAATGGTATTTGCTTGTACATACATTGTATCTAACTAACTTGATTGAAAACCCTATTTGTGACGTACTGAATGCATACTTCTATCTTTGCCTCACTTATTGAGTAAGCTGTCACTCATTTCCATATAATTTATTTTACAAGTTTCAAATGAAATACAAGTTCCTACCTAAAACCAAAACACTGGTAAATCAGAATGGAGAGCGAGATACAATAAGAAATGACTATTTATTGCATTTAATATTAACTTTCTTATCTTTTAAGGAAAACTACACAAGACTTTTCAAAGAACTTAGTAGTTTTTAATATTTTGGTTTGTGTATGAAATGATAAGTACTTGTAAAATTTACTATCACTCTTTTATAAGATCAAATTACAAATTTATTTTTAACAAATTATTTCAAATGATTACTCATATCAAATAAGTATCAAATTGGATGCCTCCAAGGGATAAAATCAAATACGTCTAGTGTGAACTAAATCTAAGATAGCAGCTGTAAAGACAATTTCTACTTAGGATGACTTACACAACGGGATTATTACGACTTTATTTATTTGGAATGTGATAACTACTATATAGTTACTTTCACCTCTTACCAAAACCTTAAATAAGTGAGAATAGAAGGACCATTGCTAATAAATGGTGAATTCTTAGCGATTAGGAAATAGACATCGAATTTTAAAGCCTCTAAGCATCTTTAGACTCGGTAGCAATATAGGCAAGAATTAGTAAATTGCCTTAGAATTCTATAATGCCAAAGCCTAATTAAAAATTAGGATTTTTATGATCCTGTTCTTATTTTTTAAGAAATAGATACCGTTTACTATTTTATTTTTAATTTGTATTTATTTAAATCTGAAATATTAAATAAATTATGAATTCAATTATTTATATTCTAAAATATATAAATGAATGATGTAATAGAAGGTAAAACTGCTCTCGTTAAAATAAAGAACGGAACCATAGAATCTTCCTA